>VZTM01011664.1:33181-55123 GCA_013400555.1 Jacana jacana
GGGGTGTAAATAATAAAATCCTTTGCTCGGGAAATGAGCCTAGTTGCTTGTAACGCTATTAACCTTTTTAATAGCTTTAACGCTATTCAAATACTGCTAACGTGCAGTTTTTGTGCCAGTTCAGACCGTTGTGGGTTGTGACCCGCTGTGCTGTGTCACCCCTTCTCTGCCCAAATAATTCAGCACGCAGCCTCAAATCATTCAGTCGCTCTTCAACTCAAGATACAGATTTATTACTTTTTTCTTTTCTTTTCTTCCTAGACGGGGTTAAACCCGTTGCCACCATAGCACCTTACTGGGAAATACCGCCGCCGCTGCTGCTACAGCCCTGAACACAAGGACGGTCACTAACGGTGACAGTTTCAAAATGGATATGGATGCTGCACGACTGGAAAAGCTCTCTCCGGCTACTTTCGCAGGTAGAGACAAGTTACTAACATTTACAGTAGGTGGCAGATTTTTCCCTGACAAAAGATACGTTATCGCGATAGCGAAGAGGAGAAGAAAAAAAACCCCAACCAACCAAACCATAAAACCCCCCAACAGCTCGAGCAAGAAAAAGAATCATAGAGGTGTGGGGAAAAAATAATCAAAATCTGTCTTAATTAAACTCAGATTTGACAGCGACTCGGCAGGGAGACACTGCTGCGGCAATACCGCCCTGCGCTGCGAGTTTGCGACAAGGCTGGTTCTCCCCCGGGCGGAGGCGGAGGCGGCGGAGCCGGAGCGGGGAGAGCCGTCGGGGGGCGGCCCGGGACCAGGCTGGCTGCGGTGGGATGCTGGGGGGTGGGTTCTCCCCAGCGCCCTCCCGCTCTCCAAAAAGGAAAAACAACTCGGAAAAAAAAATACTAACAAAAAAAAAAAAAAAGCTTGGGAGCTTTTGCAAAGGGGGCGGAAGAAGCCCAGCTCCCTCCCTCCGCCGCTCCGCGACCTTCCTCCCCTTGCGGACATCCTTCTCCTTCTCCTTCTCCTTCTCCTTCTCCTTCTCCTTCTCCTTCTCCTTCTCCTTCTCCCCCGGTGGCCGCTCACAGTGCGGGACCGGCAGCACCTGGAAGAACCGAGGAGGCCACGTTGTATTTTTGTTTGGAGCCCGGGGCGGCGCCGTCCCGCCCCTCGGCCGGGTCGCGGTGCCCGCTCGGGGCGTAGCTTCTCCGCTCCTCCCCGGGGCGGTGAGAAAGAGAAGAGGAGAGGAGAGGAGAGGAGAAGAGAAGGAGAAGGAGGGTGACTCGGCCGTCCTTCCCCTCCCCGCGGGCTGACCCCTCTCGGGTGGGCAAGCGAGCAGGGAGGGCGGCGCGGCTGCGGAGACGTGCCCCGGCGGGATGCGGGTTTAGCGGCGGTGCCGGCCGAGCGCAGGCCCCGCCGGGTTGGCACCTGGNCGCCAGCCCCGGCCGCCCGGCCAGCCCCGCGCCCGCCGTCTTCATCTTCGAGCACAAAGCGCAGCACGTCGCCCGCTTCATCCACAACAGCCACGACCTCACCTACTTCGCCTACCTGATCAAGGCGCAGCCCGACAACCCCGACTCCCCCATGGCTTGCCACGTCTTCCGGGCCACCGACCCCAACCAGGCGAGTGGGCAAAAGGGAAAGGGAAAGGGAAGGGGGGGGCGGGGGGATGCTGACCGGGGTCACCCCCACGCTTTGCGTCTCGCCGCGACGGGACCCCCGGCGCTGCCCTCAGAAAGGGTGGAGGGCGTCGGTGTGCTCGGATGGGCTTGCGGGGTGCTTGGAGACCCGTACCCCCACACGCACCCACCCGCGGAGTGGGGGATCCTGCCCAGGGCCGTCCGTCCCCGCTGGGTGCTCCCCCCGGGATAGCCGTCCCTGGGCTGCAACGCCCCGGGGGTCCGCGGGAAGAGGCAGAGGAAAGGATGGGGGTTGTCACACAATCCCGTGTGGCCGTGGGGTGCCATGTCACTCCCTGTCCCAGAGTTTCGACCCAGCCACCCGCCAGGCCGGGGGGTACCAGCCTTTGTGGGATGCGCTGGGGAATGGAGCCCCTTCCTTTCTCCCTCTCCCTGGGACCACCTCTAATCCCGCCAAGGACAAGCGTATAATTTATGAGCGAAATGTAGGACTTGCATTAAACTGTTCTTACAGCGGCCTAAATGTTGGATTCGGGTAGCCAGGACAGTGCTTTTGGGGCTCCACAGACCCACCCCCCTCGTGCGGCATGGAAACCATCATTTGTGACCGGTGGTCCCAGTTTTGTTGACGGGTCACACTAAGGACACCTGGCTGTGCTCAGGCACACTCAGTAGTGTTACAAACAACCCTAGGTTTGGGTGGAGACATTGTTGATGAGGTGCCAACTGGAAAAAAAGAGCTAACAGTAAGACTGTATTTTCCTGACTCTCTACAACAGGCTTTGGCTCCTGCATCAAAATGTGCAGCAGACGGCTCCCTCCTCCCTGTTGAGGGTTATGGGAGTGATGATGGGTTGACCAGTAGGTTTGATCATGGATTTATCGTGATGAGGGCAGGAAAAAGACCTTACAATAACAATCCTTCAGTATAGTAAGTTAAGACACCTTCCCCTCAGGTGTCACTGGCACGTGTGGAGGAGAAACACATGCAGTTAGAAACGCTGGATTTCACTGAAAATTTTAACTGACTTCTAAGAAGTATTGAACAGTTGTTTGGATTTCTTTTGGGTTTCAGGAAAGTTCTTAGTATATTAATTTTTTATTTTGAGCCAACATACTGTCACAGATTATAACGCTGGAGGGATTTAGATTGTGTACATAGCTTGGCCTGAGCTGTCATCAAAGACAGAACAGGAGCTATCCCAAGTGGAGGGTAACTATGCATAACTTGTTGGCAACTGCTGCCACCGTTGTTCTCTGCCAGGAGAGAGCACGCAGAAAGAGCGTGAAACGGAGAGGATCGTGTCTGCCAAGGGAGGAGCCAGAATGTCCCTTTAGGAGTCTGACCATATGGACTGAAGGGAATCAAGGTACCTGCCATTGGCAGATGCTGAATCAAGTTTACCCCTGGGGTAGGTCTGCTCTGGTACCACGACTTTGTAAGAAAACCTCATTCTGTAAGACAGGGGGTCCCTATTACACTTGTGAACCTGCAAAAACTACATACGTTTAATGTGGGGAGGCTGTTTGTGATTAAACCTTTTGCCCAGATATCATCCCTTCTTTCCTCATGGAGGAAAATGTCCTTAAGTGCATGGAATTAAAACAGATTGATACTATAGGTAAAGCCTTCCTAGTGAAGGAAGCTGTTAGTATGAACAAGTTCCCTTTTACAAACTACTGTCTTGTTCTGATAATATAGTCTGAATTTTATCTTGTTATCATGAAGAAAGAGTAAGTCCCTCACACGAGGGTTATTCAGTGTGATTTCCAGACAAAGAACCACAATGAGGGTAGCAGATGCACAGCCAGTGATGTGATTCACAATGTGTGACTAACAGGCAAGGTGGGTTTTTTAAGGTGTCAAAAGGAAAAGAAGGTGGAATTTTTTTCATCCTTCTGAGTTGTGTTACCAATGGCTGAGGCTTGGCTGGCTAAGTCTGTGCAGGTTGATCTGTGCTTAAGCCTAGTCCTGAGCAGATGAAATCAGGCTGCAGGGTGCTAGCTCTGGAAATCTCCTTTTGAAGCTCTTAATTGTTTGTTATAAATTAGATGCCACTCTTGCACACTGGCTAGATCTTCAAGTACCTGCTTCTGTTTCATATTGGTAACGTGAGCCTTGTGGTGCATATTAGCTTAGAAAGTATTTTTCACAGCTGTTATTTTAAGATGGCCTCATTTTCCATCTTGGGCCCCGGTTGTTTCCAGCCAATGTCCATTGGCACCGTGGCAGAGAGTGTCCTCTTCAGGCCTCCTTCCTTCCCCTCGGCTTTGTCCGCAGTGGCAGCACAGCTCCTTGTGCAGCTGCACGGCAAACAAGATCAGGGATTTGACTGGTGTTAAGCTGGCTTTCTCCCCCTCCACCCTCCCACCTTTGCTGGATCAGTTCCAAACTGCTTCCCTTGTTCGCTTTACTGTACAACCCTAGTACCGTTCTACGTCAACGCAGGTAGGTTGGAGGCACAAGGCAGCGACGAGTTGGCCAAGAAGGGGAAGGGTGGGATGGTCTTTTCAGCTGTTATAATAACTTCAGACTAGCTGGAGATGACTACAAAGCCATGGTGTTATCCGTCTTGGTGGTATTAAGCTCAGCTAAATCGCCCTGGAATGAAGGAAGGGTGGCAGGAGAATATTGTGTGGCCTTTTGAGTTAGAAGACAGCTAGCCGTAATTTTTTTAATGGCGCGAGTAAATGATGAAAGTGAGAGGATAACAATTGACCTCCAAGAGATAAGTGCTAGTGGGGTAGTTAAAAATCAACAAACCACAAGGTAGTTGAGAATGAAAATCTTGGCCTCGAGCCCACCGCTTTCTCCACCAGTGGTACTGCACGGTGTCTAGGATGCACATGTGTTCGCTGCGACCAGGAAAGAGACTGTAACTCGCTGAAGAAAAGCAGCACTTTTTGCCAGTCCCTGCAAATTTCTTTAGCAGGTGACCAATAAAACGCCAGTGCGGTATGGGCTCTGATAACATCAGGCGGGAAGATAATGTCTTGTGATGTTGTTTGCTGTGACTGAGGAAAAAGGAGAGAACGAGGGGGCACGGAACCTCTCTACCTTTTATTTGAAAAACCTGCAAATCGGGGCTAGAGCTGAAAAGTAGGAGCTGGTGGGTCGACTCCTGTTCTGGAGTAGTACTTTGGCACAGCATCAAACCCAGGGCTCAGCTGTCGATATGGGGGTGGGTGCCAAGATGCTTTTATGGAGTGTGTGTGTGGTGTGTGTGTCTCTTTTCTTTTGCCCTTTAATTACCAAGGGAGAGAAAACTTCTGGAGCCATCTGACTGGTGAGAATGGGAACAGAAGGTTTTTGCCTTTGTTTCCCCCTCAGATTTATTACAGTGTTTGCCACTCCTCATAACTTTTCAAAGCAGCGACCAGCTGAAGTGGATGAGGGTAGTTGTCTCTGTTAGTGCTGGCTAGTAGCTTCTGAATAGCAGCCAGAGGTTTGCTAGGTTTGTATTGCTGTCATTGGAGAATTATTTAGGATGCACAGAGTCTCTCTGTAGACATCAGATGACAATATTGTCTCATTTTATATTTGGCAGATTTTCTTCACAACCCCAGGGACAGATATCTTTATCTTTCCTGTTTTGTTGGTTTTTTTTTTTAAACCAAAATTTGGAGTTTAGAAATACAGCAGACGTACCTTTCTCCCAGCCACCAGGAAAAGCCCATTTGATCAGTGTTTTCCAGCTGAACTTTAACATGCTTTTACCATGAAATACTAATTTCATTCTGTAAACCCAATTTTAATTGTGTGAAACGAATCAGTGCTGTTTGACAATTGCCTTGAGTCCCCTGTTCTCTGAGGGAGAAGCTTATGGTCTGATCCCTTTCTGCACTTTTTAAAACAACTATTATGCTGGTCTGTATACTGTGCGTTTTCTTCTTTAAAACATGAAAAAGCTTGTTTGGGGGATTTTTTTATTTAACCTGAACTGGCATCCTAACTCTAATTACACTGTAATTGATTCTTATTAGCTGTCTTCTCTGGTTAAGCAAGGACTTGATGCATTGTGTATGTCTTTTAGAAATGCAAGCGATGATCCAGATATATTGTTGTGGGGCTTCAAAGCTAGTCCAGGCTGGTTTATGACAGAATGATGTTCTGGTGGGCAGACCTCGGTGGGGTTTAGTTCCTGTGTGTATAATCTGTAGCTGCGGCGTTCCCCTCTAACCAGGCATCAGGGGAACTTGCTGTCTCAAGGCAAAGCAGAAATAAGGGCAAAGTAAAGCCGTGATAAGAAGTGGGAGAGGTAGAGGGGCCAGAGACAAGAGCCGGAGGTGGCCTGCTCGTAACCCAGATCCTGTCTCTGTCATCCCTGCACGGGCTAAGAGTCAGAACCCCTTGTCTGTTCCAAGAGTGTGTTAAATTGTCTGTAAGATAACACATTTCAGTAAAGCCCTAAGTAAGACAGTTTACTCTGAAAAACAACAGTACAAAGTCTTTCATTTTAGCCCTTCAAAGGAGGCTTTTATGCTGTAATAATATCACATTCTGTAAGGCTTCTTATTGAATAATGTATGTTAGAAACGTTTGAAGAAGAAAATTCATGAACTTTACATTCGTACTTCTTTGGTGCTTTGATTTTTAGGTGACATTGGAGCATGGCCTAAACGGTAGGAAATTTTTGGCACATTAAGTACATATGTACAGCATTGTTGCAGTTCGTTTTCAAATGTTGTAGAGGTTGAGTCATCTGGTAAACTGTGTTTTGAATAGGTGTAACGGACGTGATAAAAAACTTGGGCTCTGGATTTTGAAGGACTCTGCAAGAAATGGGAGAGATGGCAAAGTTTGGATGCGAGATCAACTCCAGCACGCTTCGGTTGCAGAGGGAAGAGATAATGCTGTTTTCCACGAAAAAGACAGGTTGCCCCAGTTTCATCAAGGAAACAAGTCTCGAGGAGACCAAAAGAAAAGTTTCTCCAAGTTTGCATGGGTCAGGATTTCATTCATGGGTTGAGAAACTGAAAAGCGCTGACTCAAAACAAAGCGGGGATGCTAAAGGCTTGCAGTGAATGCAGAATTGTTCGGTGAGCGGCCTCATTATCTCCAGCCCACATGGGCTGTACAGCCCGAGATGAAAAGTCCTGCCTTTTTTTTTTCTGTTGGGTTTTTCTTGTTTGGTTTGTTTCTTGAGGGTTTTTTTTGGGAGGTTGTTACTTTTGAAAAAAAGTAATTTAAGCAGTATCTGACTTAAGGTTTTGGAAATGGAACTGAAAGTTGTGAGAGCTTAAGGTTTCATTTTTGTTTCCTTAATGATAGATTTGGCACTTTTTTTTTCCTTTTTTTTTTCTTTTTTTCTGAAAATGAGAGTGCTTCTCACTTTAGGCTTGTAAAGCCATCTTTTTAAGTTCCAGTTTTGAACATCTTGTCCATGATAATTTTCCCAAAAAGAAGAAATGATAAAAATGTTACAATTGTTAACTCGTTCTAAATGCTCATAGCCCTTTTGTCCCTGATTAATGTTTAGGAGTGGAAGGAGGGAATGGTTTTAAATGGTGTTATGTCTGCTGTGTTTGTAGCAAAAATCATTCATTCTTCCTCTTGCAGTTACTGAACACCACACCGTTCTTTGGAAAGTAGAAATGACATTATGGAGGATTGTATTTTCAGAAAGGCAGAATAAAATATAGAACGACACATACAGAAAATGATGTGAGCTCACTGAGAGGCGCTGTAGGTAATACAGTGACAGGATAATATGGCGATTTTATTTAGAAGCAGGAGCTTGTATGCATCAGTGCACACCAAATCAAGGCTCCTCTTCTGATTATCTGTTTCTACACTTTTTCTGTCCTGTTTTTCAAATGCAGAGGCAGTTTCCATCTAAAAATAAAAAACCAGAAAACCGACTTCCGAAAGGTTTGGCTAGCCTATGTATGTTTTGGCAACAGGGAACAGTCTGATTTTGAGGGATGGTAGAAATCTCAGACCAAAATGTTTGAAGTTAGTTCCTGTAAAAGTGAATGCTAAAAAAGATTCAATTCTTAAACAGTCATGGCAGAATAGCAGCGTGACTGACTCCTGCCCGTCTCTGCTCTTTGCCAGAGGTGGTATAGCACTTGATGTGCACAGTCCACCCTTACTCACGTCTCTTCCCATCGGCCCCTCCTCCAATTACCTGGAACTCCCTGAGCATCTTGAGTTTCTCTGAGGTAAAGTGACGGGCACCGCAGTGTATTTTGGAGGCTGGCCATGGCGATTGCTATCTAGGCTGTAGGTCATGCAGAATTTTGAGCAATGTTGGCACGGTCCCCCTCATGGCACCACCTGTCCTCTGCCACCTGGTTTTGTTTCCTTCATGGTTTCAGATACTATTTCAAGCTCAGAGACGAGAAAAAAAACAGAAGAGTTTATTTCCATGTGGCTTTTGTCATTTGTCCTGTATGTGAATTGTGTCATTGTCTACCTTCACGTTCTGTACTGTTCTGTAGCATCTTTAGAGACCCTGGGGAGATGACTGGGTAAAAAGACAAGACCTACTGGAAGTCTTGTGTGGGTCATTAAATAGTGCGGTGTTTGAGGACAGCTGGAAAGCAAACTTAAGGCAACAAAGTGAAGTGACTTAATTCATAAACAGCATCTGTGGGTTTCTGTTTTGTATCGACTGTAATATAATATCTATGACCTTATGTTCTGACAGAAATAGGTACATCAAGACCATATTCAGTAACGCGGGCTCCAAAATAAATTAGAACAACACTAATGCAAGATGTTGTATGATACTGTCATGAACAACTATACCTGTCCTGAAGACTTCTTCAAAGTGGGAAAAGGCAATACAGAGTGTCAGAGTGTGGCTGAAGGCATGGAAGAGGTGGAAGAGGTTACCCCAGGGTCGCAAGAAGTTTGTGACTTCCTGTTTTGTGATCTCTTATGGGTACCAGAGACCACGCATCAGTTTTAGAGATGCGGGTTTTCATCCATGAACTTGTTTTCTTGTCCTTTTCCAGGTTCATCAACTAGTCATAGATCAGTGAGGTGGGCAAATAAACATTCTCAACGGTCCTCTAGATTTAGAATCATAGAATCATTTAGGTTGGAAGAGACCCCNTCTTCCTCTCAGTTTTGGTTAGGGGAAGCCTGTTCGTGTTGTAGGGGATTAGCTCCACTACTGTATTTGGGACTACAAGGAAAAGGATGTAAAACTTAACTATGTATCTTGAATAATCCTGTCAGTCTTCATTCTGAGTGCAGTCGTGCTTTACCAGCGCAAAACTTGCCATCATCTGAAGCTGTGGTCCCTCACCTCCACCTTCCCACAGCAGCCATCCCACTTGAAATGCCCTATGTCCTGCTGTTTGAGGCAAAGGCTACTTAAAGCCATCCCTCCTGAAAATGGAATCTGCTGCTTAGTCCTCCCGCTCGCCGCTGTGGGAACTTCCAATGAGAAGTTAATTACTCGGTCCTATTCTGGAGAGGATGGTGCTGCTGGGTTTTCCTCTGCCCCCCAGACGGACCCTCTGTGAGCGACAACAACAAAAAAAACGGAAAACCATGGCAGCAGTGAGTTCTGTAGGTGTCATTTCACCCTCCCGAGGTGAAATGTTGTGTGTCGGCTTCAGCTGCAGCGCTCAAACGTGCCTTCTGTGTCCTTCCACGAGGTTTTAATGACCTGAGTCAGCTGAACAAAAACCCGGGCCGCGTACTTCAAAGGCTGTCGTGCCACGGAGGCTGTTCAGACAGGGTAAATGGCAGTACATGTGTAGCGTCTTCAATTTTATTTTTCTGTTCAAAGCCTCTGAGGGATGTCACGAGCTAAATGAGCAGTTACCTAGATGCATTACAGTTCTCTTCAGTTTTGTATCATTTGTCAGAGAGGCAAAATACTGAAGTCGAACTACTGCAAAAATAAAAATTATATGTTTGTTTTGTTTTTTTTTAACGGGCTCTTGATGCCATTTGGAAATTCAGCATAATGCTGTGGAGGAATTGTATCTAATAAACCATATTTCCTGACTTTCTAAGTTACTCGTAATAGTGAGTTATCTTCATCTTCGCTTAAATCTGCTTGCTTCCTCACTGAGTCCATAATTTCCTTTTTTATTGTCTCATCTTTTCAGAATTAGATAGGCTTTTAAAATGATCTCTTCTGGGGATTTTGAAGGGCAGTATGCTAAGTTTTTGTTTGGTTGGTTTTTTGTTTGGTTTGGTTTTTTGTTCTACATCTCTGGAACCACTGAAGATAATTCACTGAACATAGTGAATGTTCACTGAACCACTGAATGTAGAATTCTACAGTATTGAGCATGTGGCACTTTTCTGAAGGATTAAAGTAATTTAAAATGCAATCATGAGAGAGATCCTTGTTCAAAGCCTGTGTGAAAGAACTGTAGAAGCTATTAGATAAGATAAAACCAATGCTGTAAAAGTGGTGTTTTCCCAATTCCACCGCCCCTGGCACCGTGGTTTAACCCTTCCCATTGTAGGTAACTTTGCTTTAAGTGCATTTCGGTTGTGCAGTTCATTTTTGTACGTTGATAAACCTTAACAAGCAGCTTGCTCTGTTATTGAAGTGTCTGGGGTTGCTTTATTACATTACTCCCCTTGGCAAGAGCGTGGATCTGCGTGGTGCTCTTTAGAGATCCTTGGTGCTTCGAAAAACATGTGGGAAGTCAGAATATTATCCTCTTGGGCATAGCAATATTTGCTTTCCAGACTATTCCCAATTTTGTTTTTCCTAGCAAGATTAACAAATATTTGGGTTTTTTTAGGATGCTGATGTTAAATATGTTTCATGTACTCTGACGCTTATATGGGTTTCCTGTTATGTTTATTAAAAACAAACAAAAAAAGGCAATGTCCCAGGAACTTTGGGAGTAGTCAGTGGTCTGTGGGCTCTTGAGTATTCCTGAACTAGAGTAAATATTCAGTAACAGCAATGAAAGACTAAGACATGCAATGCTAACTTGCTGAAACACATTTTTTACAGGCCTTCTCATAGTTTGTTTCTTCGCTTTGGCTTGATTATTCTTAATAACTTGGTCTCAAGTTACAGTAGGATTTCTAAATAAAAATAGAAGTAGGGTAATACACATTTAACAGAGCTGTATTTGCCAGGAAGGAACCAGTTGCTTTCTTTAGAACCCCTGGGCTGGAAGGGTAGAAACAAAGCAGCACTTAAACTCCAGCTAAAGCCTGCTGCCGTACTTGGCATGGAGGTAAATACCACACTGCCCTCAGTGTCATGGTACTTTTGTGGCAATTTAAGCAATTTAGGATACAAATTGCCAAACAAGCTGTTGCCCAAAGAAGTTGTGGAAGCCGCGTCCGTGGGAGTGCTCAAGGCCAGGCTGGATGGGACTTCAAGGAACCTTGTCTTGTTGGAGGTGTCCCTGCCCATGGCAGGGGGGTTGGAACTCTGTGATCTTTAAGGTCCCTTTCAACTCTATCCATTCTATGATTCTATGAAACAAACAAACAAAACCCCCCCACCATAATTTAAGATGTTGAAATGTTGCTGTAATGTGCAAATCCTATAGCATCTGACAGGACAGCTTTCTATGGAAAGTACTGCTCCTCCTGTAACATTTGCTTTAGGCTCATGTGCAAGACTTTTGCTTTTTTTTTTTTTTTCTATGGAGGAAGATTTTAAACAAGCATCCCTTTTGTAGAAAATACTTCTGGCCTGCCTTTGTGGTCATACTCAATGTGAGTCCCTTAATTTTCTGTGCAGCAGGACTGCAATCTTGAGCAATACAAAACCATCTGTAAAGAGGATCCACTTTTTCTTTTATAAACCAAGTACGTTATAAATAGAGGCAAGATGTTGGCTTCTCGTCAGCAGCACTCTTTCAGGCAGACCTTGCCAAAAGAGAAAATCAAGTGGGCCTTTCAGTAGGTGCAACACATCATACTTTTATCTGAATTATTCATGAGGAAACACACCCAGCTTATCCACGGCATAAGCGTGCATGCATTCAGATTTAGCCTTGAGGAAATTTGCTGACCTAAACATGGGAGCAGAGTGGGAGCAAGGCAACATGATTAAAGCCGCCTCAGAAGGGGTGGGTTTACATCCTGGCACTGCGCCTCGGATTCCCTGTCTGCTTAGTGCTAGGGAGAGCTAAAAATAATATCTGCAGTTTAGTGGAGTGGCGTTAAGTTTACAAAATGAATATGCTTCCTCCATGGTGACCTTCTGTCTGCAAAATCACCGCAGAAGGCGGCAATGTAAAAAAAAATAATAGAGAGCACATCAATCGATCCGTATGAATGCTGGGTTGTATTTTTATTTGGTTTCCTCAATATGTAGGTTGTCCTTAAAATATACAGCATCACAGTTGGGAGTGTGAGAAATATGGAGAGCAACCCAGACCGCTATATTAATGAGCTTGGTGTTTCTTTATGTAACCAAGTATTTGGTTTCTGTATGTTCACCCGCTGGTCTGCACTTCATCTGTTTTACTTAATATCCTACGCCTGAGAGTTGTTTGTTGTATGGGAATTTGAAAGGGAACTTTCTGTGTTTAGTGAAAGTTAATAGGTTAAAACTTCAGCAGTGCTTTTCAGCGAGACAGTCACTAGAAAGCTGACCAGAACCTTAGTTGTGGTGCCAATTCGTTTCTTATCTGAGTCTAAATTTTTCAGATTTGACAGGCTATTTGTTACGGTTCTGAGTTCTCACATGACCACCATAAAAAGGTCAGATTTTGAGAAGACAATTAATACTTCATTTCTGCAGCACCACAGAATGAATGCTTTAGCTGAATTGTGTTACTTCGGGCAGTGTCAGCCTCAGGCAAGCTCAGCATTTTTATATATATATATATATATATTACCTATTAGATAATGCATCACGTTATAAACTGAAGTATCATAAGGTATTACGCTAAACTAGGTGTCATTCTGATACTTTTCTTCAACATGGCAGTGCCAATTCATTGCCAACCCCAGTCTACAATACTGGTTGGTTAAGCCATCTAGTCCTGCTGCTATGCTTTGCAATTGTACTGTTAGATTTTACGCATGTAGTGTACCATCACTTGGAGAACTCTCGCAGAGTTCCACTGGCTTTGAAGCTCATTTTGCAGATTGCAAAATTATTGCTGTAACTCTGTGGGAAACTCAGCACGCTCTGTGGAGCCCCACAGATTGTTGCCATCCTTGTAGAAACATCCTTGTAGAAACGCAGAACTGGGCTTGTGCACGCCTACACAGCTACCTACATAATAGTTAAAGACCTAATAAGACAAAACCCAATGCTGATAAAACGCTCAACCATGCTATATATGTTAGGTTTTTACGTAGCGATTTCAAGCATGCTCTCATCTACATCATGCTCCTGCGCGAGCTTGTTGATATCAAGTAATACCAGGTAAGGTTTAAACTTAGGATAGCCTGAGCTTATTTATAGAAAGTTCAAGCTTTATTTTTGTGTAATATTCTTCTTTCCATCTGTTACAAAGTATCTCATAGACTCATGGAATCATCTAGGTTGAAGGGACCTTTGAGATCATAGAGTCCAACCATCAACCCAACCCTTCCAAAGCCACCACTAAACCATGTCTCTAAGCACCACCTCTACCCGTCTTTTAAATACCTCCAGGCATGGCGATTCCACCACTTTCATGGACAGCCTGTTCCAGAGTTTGACAACACTTTTGGTGAAGAAATTTTTCATAATACCCAATCTGAACCTCCCCTGGTGTAACTTGAGGCCATTTCCTTTTGTCCTGTCACTTGTAACTTGGGAGAAGAGACAGACCCCCAGCTCGCTACAACCTCCTTTGAGGTGGTTGTAGAGAGCAATAAGGTCTCCCCTCAGCTTCCTTTTCTCCAGACTAAACAACCCCAGCTCCCTCAGACGCTCCTCATAAGACTTTTTCTCCGGACTCCTCACTAGCTTTGTTGCCTCTCTCTGGATGTGCTCCAGAATCTCGATGTCTTTCTTGTAGTGAGGGGACCAAAACTGGACACGGTACTCTAGGTGGTACCTTAAGTCTGTTACCTCTGTAACACAGAAAACAACTTCCTTTCAACCCAATACTGGGCCAGTTTGTTGGGAATAAAGACTGGTCTTCACCGTGTCCTGTTACAGAGGTCAATTAATGGATTTGAGCGTACTGTTGCCACATGGGCTTCCAGCCATGTTACAGGGAGCAGCGCCAGTAAATTGTAACGGATCGCTGCTCCTGGAAGGGCAGCCATTCTGTACCCACCAAGAGACCTGCACGAAACTATGCAGAGTCCACTCCGTGCTTTCATCCCGGGCTTAATTGATTTGGGTCAGTTTCAGGGGACTTTCAGGCTTCAGTCAACAATTGAAGACTGAGGACAGAGGGCCCTGCTCTTAAATAGGAACCAGGTCACACAAGTTATTCTGCTCAAGTTGCACAGTGTTTTTCTACAGGATTGTCAGCTGCTGGGAGATCCTGCTGCTTTGCTGCTCTGTAGCACATATTGGTTTTTATTCCTCTCTAAGTATCATTCTGCCATCAAATATAGCAGTCTCTTTCTACTACTGTGTCATAAAAATCATGGTCTTGAAGTTTCTTGTTCCTGCTAGTACCGATCACATTAAAATGTCAAAATATCTTTCAGCTCAATCAAATAAGGAGGTGGATAAGGATGTGACAGGCTTTTAATTTAGATTCAGTACGTGGTGCTACTGTCATTTGGAGCCTTGCAGACTCCTTAGAAAACATAACAATTTTTATTGGCACGTAGATTTGCTGGCTTTGTTAGTTGTACACAGCGGGAGCGTTCATCCAGGGGAGCACATTTCTTTAACGGATGTTTTCTCAGTTGATGCCTGTGAATAAGCACAATGAAGTCGGGGTTAGGAACCTCCACGTGAAGGTAATAGGGAATCTGGTATGGAAATCAGAGCTGCCCACAGAATGGTAAAGAACACTGATCGCTGCGAGATCCTTTACTGCTCGTCAACAGATGCATTAGTTTTTAAATTTGCAGGCTTTTCCCGTCTTTTTACCATATGTGTGTACAAGCCTACTGCTTGTTATTTTCTCATGTCGTGTCTTCATGTCTCTTGTTCTTCTGTTTTTCTCAGCTCCTTGAAAGGATCCCAATCAGGATTATATTTTTTTTTTTACTGCATGCAGTACTGTTAATTATGAAGACTGACGATTCTGACCATAGGAAAAAAACACACTATAATAATGTCTTTCCCCCCACTGCTTCCCACAAGCCTGCTGGTGTCAAACTAAAACTTGAGAGAAAAAAAAAGCCGTTCATTCTTTTGATTGCATGCTGCCAGGAGCTGAGCTTTTCAGATAAAGCTATCAGGGTTATAAGAATTTCAACTTTATTCCTGTTCATATTGCTAATTCCAAGTTTCACATTGTAGAAATACCACCAAGACTAGCTCCTGTCTCTTTGGGGTTTCCTCCCCCCGCCAGTAACCTTTTTTTTTAAAATGTGTGTTCTGCTGTAACAGCTGTTTATTGGCTAAAACCTTTAAGAGAAAATTTTGTGTAAAAATAAACAGGCAGGAGGATCGTTTCCATTTTAATTGGGCTATTCTAATGTTTTTCCTTGCTCAAAGTTCCTTTGCATTTCAAGTTTGTTTTCACCTACACACCCTTTTTAACAAGGCACCACCTGGCGCGGGCTTGTTTTTAATTCGAGACTGCATATGGCCCATGAGAAGCGAGAGTTAGCTTTCTTGGTGATCAAGGCAGTCATACCGTGCTTCAAAAAAGAAGGTCTGAGTAACAAGAAAACCCAAACAAACAAACAAACAAAAAACCCCAATGCCTACTACTGTGGGACTGGATGCTGTGCTGTATGGTAACAGGCTGTAATATTAGCAGAGTAACTCTTGGAGCACGTCGGGAGCAGCTGAGTCATTTATAGCAGGTAGAGAGACAAATCGCCGCTGAAGGGTGCTTGTTACTGCATGGCTGGTGCTCCAGCTGGTTGATTGCCTGGTGAAGAGCAAAGTAAACTTGAGGCCGGGTAGGAACTGCTGTGGAAAAAGTACACTCCAGATAAGCCTACTTTAATCTCTGGAACATTTAATTGGTTCAGCAGCGTTTCCTATTGCCTCAGGTTTTTCAAATTGTGCAAACCTATTCATGACATTGACATAATTACCCATTTCTAACGTATTCTTCTCTAACGATCCAATAGCAGTAGTAGCAGAGGACACTTTCTTTTTTACTGTTAATACAGTTACAGTTCATATATCAGATTATAAAGTTTAATATTTGTCCTTGAGAGTCTCCTGACTGTTGCTTCTCTGCATCTTAATGTGGGCTGCGCTTGTAGGTCAGTATGCTGATCTTGTATCCATCTAATGAGGTTTGAATGTGTTTAATGTCAGCCTCAGAGTGTGCTTGCCATGCAACTATGTAAAATTAATCCTTTCAAAATTTTTTATTCTGTTTGTGGTCTTTGACCATCGTCTCCCTTGGAAGATTGTTTTGACAGATTAGTTGCGGATAGTTATTTTTTCAAAGCACGTTTAATGCTTCATGATAGGCATTCTGGTAACAGTTAATTTCATATAAAAGATACTGTTTGAAATTTGATTTTAAGACTAAGAAGGCTTCTACCTTCCTTTATAATGCCTTTACCTACCAGCTCCCAAATGTTTTTTTTTTCTGAGCAAGCTGATTTAAAACAAAAAAAAAAAGAAAAAAGAAAAGAGGGACACTTCGTCAGGAAGTGTACTGACAGGACAAGGGGTAATGGTTTTATATTAGAAGAGGGCAGATTTAGATTAGATACTAGAATTAAACTCTTTCCCGTGAGGGTGGTGAAGCACTGGAACAGGTTGCCCAGAGAAGTTGTGGATGCCCCATCCCTGGGAGGTGTGCAAGAGCAGGCTGGCTGAGGGCTTGGACAACCTGGTCTAGTGGGAGGTGTCCCTGCCCATGGCAGGGGGCTTGGAACTTGATGATCTTCAAGGTCCCTTCCAACTCTAACCATTCTGTGATCTATGATTCTGAAATTGAGTGTCAAGAATACCTCTCAAGCCCATGCCCTGCTGCTCTGTGGCAAAGGGTGAGTCAGTATGATTTTTAACAAGCCCTTGGTTCTTTTATTGGTCTCAAAGAAGATGGCAGGTCCACAGGCCTTGAAACCGTGTATCACAAAATTTCAGAGTGCTGTTTCAGAGATGATAGAGAAACATAGGTTAAAGTTAGGGGGGAAAGAGGGAGCAATTCCCCTTCTCCATGAGGAAATTGTCAGGCTTCCATGGGAGTGCTTGCTTGGGTCTGCTGGAGGAGCAATTAGTGGCAGTTTGGAGGAAAGGGAAGCTTGTAGTGTCCTGCATGATAATCAGGCTTCTGTGTCATTAACCACTGACTGACAAATATATTCCTTCAACTTCTTGAATCATGTTATTTCTAACACTAAACATGATTAGTTGCCAGATTGCTTACAGATGTAGTGCTACAACCTTACAGAGTAAATAACTACCTAGATACCTTCTTAGGTCTCATACCTTCCATTAGCCATGTAACCCCTTGTCTTTTTTCCTTTTGGTGCTTTTTTTCCTCTTGGCTCCATTTTTTTTTTAAAATCTATCTTGGATAGTAGTTGATCAGAAGGGTTTAAGGTCATGGTTATTCCTATGTTTTTCTGCTTTATGGAAATCTGCATAGTCTGAATACAGTACCATGAAGGAAAAAAGCCTCAAAATGCAGTAGTTAGTTATTCAAGTTAATTACTTCTAGGCCCTCAGTGCTTCAAGGACCATAGAGAGCCAGACCCTTGTCCACGCCTCTTGACCAGGGAGCTTCGAGTGCTATAACACGTCTTCATCGCCCGTTTCACCTGGTCATTTCTTTCTGTCAACCGGGACTGTCTCAGTCTGTAGCAGTGGTGTAGATGACAGCATACATCAGTGCATACCTCTTGCTCCAGCCCAGAGTATAAACTAACAGATGGCATCAGCTAGGGAAAGAAAGGATACTAACTACATCAAAAATTAGCATATTTTAAAGGGTGCTGTTGCATGAAAATGTGTCTGAATAGCTCAAGCGTGGAAATTCCGTTCATAGAAGTATTCTTTGTGCCACTTTGTTTTGGGTTTTTTTCATATGTTGGAGATAAATTTTCAGAAATAAATTAGATATAATGTTTTAGATGTGAATAAATTTAAAAGAAAGCACCGATGGGAGGAGGGGGAGAGAAGGGTGTTGACTTTATGTGCAGAACACTTATTAGGACTATAAAAAATAAAAGGCAGATGTTTTCAGGAATAGATTGAGTCACTAGCAGTGTTTAATAGTCCAGATTAACAAACCCACCTCTTTCGAGTCTTTGGGGAGCTCTAATTCTTGTACATTTCTCCAGCTTTTCTGTGAAGGATGATTTGTGTCTCTGTAAAATTTCCCTGCAGCTTCTACCTTCATTATATTTTCTTAAGCTGAAGTGACTTTCACTTTCCTCTTTCAGCTTCTGAATGTCTTAACGTTTTTATAGAAGAATGCCATCTTTTGCTGTGCACCCCAAGAATTCCCCAACGTGAGGGTAACGAAGGGGAAACACCCATGCTTTGCAAAAAACAATGCTCAGGAACATCTTGACCTTGTAAAGTAATTTGGATGTGCTCAAGCATAACTGAATTTTTCTAGCTGGTTCTGCCGTTCCCCATGTGCAAATATGTTACTGGTGGCTGCTTTGGACATCACGAGTCTTGTTTCAACAAATGGCGACCTCTTGTTTGTAGGACCGATCCTCTTACAATGGCCAGCTCTGTGTATGTTATGTAAATAAGTTCCTTTACTATAAGCCTTTCCTTCTAGATCCCTTGTTGAGAATATGCAGGAGGGATCATATATATAATTTCTAATAAAGTACCTTACTTCAGGTTATTTCCCAGCTTGCAAACAACCTTTCTGTCTGACCTTGCAGTCACGCTGCCTTGCTGTGAGCCGCAGTTCCAGGTTGAACTTGGGACACAACTGCCTGGAGTTACAGCTGGGCTGGCATGGAAGTGCCAGTTATTGCACAGAATGCTTTATTCTGCTAAAATCTGAATGCTTAAATACTTAGAAGAGATGAATCTTTCTGAGCTTATTTCTCAAGGCGCAGGCCTTTCAGGTGTTCTTGGGAAAGGCTAGGTGACTTCAGGGAGCTGGGTGAATATGCCAGAAGTTGGCTGCAAGCCCAAAAGTTGATTGGGAAGGTTAATCTGAAAAGCACCGTAGTTAGGTCTTGTTTCCACATGAAAGCTTTTTGTAGTTTGTTTTTGTGGTTTTTTTAAATTATTTTTAGTTTAATCAAGACCTTTAAAAATGTTCTTTTACTTACTTGTTAGCTGCTTTTAAACATGCTTTAATAGGAATGTATCTAGAATGTCACCTACCCTCTTCCAGAAGATGTTCACTTCACTATAAAACATTAAATAATTACAGAATATTCCAAAAAGCTGTTACCCAATTTACCACAAACTCAGGCACTCAAGAACCTGCTATTAGATCTTTCTTCCAAATACTATTTTTAGTAGACTGTGGTTTTATGTGACATTCTGATAACTTTGGGGATCTGTTGGAAAAAGCAGTTTTAGTAGAGTTATGCCATAGACGGTAATGGTGAGGACCTTGCTCTTTCATAAAGTCCCTTTTTTGATTGCAGGAGCCCCTGTAGATGGCAGAAAGTACAAAGGATCTGTAAAAAAAATAACCTGGCCACAATTTCGTGTATACTTACTGTTTTTACCAATGTTACAAATATTTGGTATTATACATTGATGTACTTAGCTGCTTCGATGGGTTTTCTGAGCTACTTATTTCCATAGCATCTAAATGTTTTACAAAAGCAGTATTAAATTTATTTTCACACTTGTGAGAGAAGGGTTGTCTAAATTTCAGAACTAGGGGAGTAAAATTCCAGGAAAGGATTTTTAACTCACTAGAAATAGAAAATCTCTCTTATGTGAATGCTTAACTTAGGGTGTTTGGGATCTGTCTCATCAAAACAGGGCACAGGAATCGAACACTTCTCCTATGAGCCCAGGGTGAGAGAGTTGGGATTGTTCATCCTGGAGAAGAGGAGGCTCTGAGGAGATCATACTACTACTACATCTCCTAGGAGTAAGATCTAGTACCTGATGGGGGCCTACAGGAGAGATGGGCAGGGACTCTTTATCAGAGAGTGTAGCAATAGGACCAAGGGGTAATGGTTTTAAACTGAAAAAGAACTGATTTGGATTAGATATCTAAAGGCGTTATGGTGACAGAGCACTGGAACAGGCTACCCAGGGAGGTTGTGGAGTCCTCTTCTCTGGAGACGTTCAAGACCCACCTGGAGGCAGTCCTGAGTAATATGCTTGAGGCAGTCTTGATTTAGCAGGGGAGTTGGACTAGATGATCTCTAGAGTTCCTTTCCAACTCTGATAATTCCATGATTCCGTAATATTGGGAAGAAGGTTTTTACTGTGAGGGTGGTGAGACACTGGAACAGGTTGCCCAGAGAAATTCTGGGTGACCCTTCCCTGGAGGTGTTCCAGGCCACGATGGATGGGGCTTTGAACAACCTGGTGTGGTGGGAGGTGTCTCTGTCCATGACAGGGAGGTTGGAACAAGATGACCTTTAAGGTCCCTTCCATCCTAAACCATTCTCTGATATACTTAGGCCTGAGACCGGCTTTAACTTCCATCTGTAATTTCCCAGCCTTCCAGCTCATCAGACCTCAGGACCAGAAATCAGCTGCTCAGACACTGAGAAGTGCACAGAATCTTGGACACTTACACGAAGTTTAAGCACTTTGCCTAGCACCGTGGGAGATCACAGCGGTAGGAGGAGACTGACAGTCTCCTTTACTGCAGTTTATCTTCTGTAACTGCAAAGTCACCTTCTGTGCTTTCTGTTCCTCGGGCCACGTACAATAAACGTTCTTACACATAAAATCAAGTGAACCATCTTCCACTGCAGTCCCGGTTCTTTCTGAGACCTTGTCCTTTTTTTCATGTGAATGAGCTGGGGGTCTGGCAGAGAAAAAAGCACCAGTCTTGAATGACCTGTCACAATTGTAGTATGTATACGTGAAGTCCAGAACAGTTGCATAATCCCAGCTGTGCCTTGGATGTTGACTTTGTAAGCAGGGTAGTTACACGGCGGTTTTGCATGCATCACCAACCTTTCAGAAAAAGCAACTTGGAGAAAAAAAAACCCCAGAGCCTCATAAAAAAAAAAAGGCTGCAACCCCCAATAATCGTAAAAAACCTCGCTGTACCCACTGCAAATGTCTGTCCCCTTTGAGCTCATTGGATAACTGATGGCAATAGGAGACTCTCCTCTCTTATTGCTAATGGGAGAAAAAACAACACAAAACCCCAACAACAACAACAACAAGTTTTAAATTTTTCACACACATTTATTGAGAGAAAACGTTCAAAATGCTGGAGTGAGAATTATAGTGGGTACTGAATTCTGCTTCCAGCTCATCACTGCCTAATCCCATTCTTTTGCCATCGCTGCTCCTTCACAGTTCGCAGGCTGCTGCTGACATGCTCTCTTGCACCCAGTGTCACTCTAACTTCTCGGTTCTTCTTTTCATCTTTGTGTTTTTGTCAGTCTTTTTGTATGGGCAATCCTTCATCTGACACAGGTCCTCATCAATCTCTCTTGCTTGCTTTTACCTTGCTCTTTCTGCCACGTGTTTGGCTGCAGTCCCTGTTACTCTTTCAGCTCCACCTGCAGTTCTTTCTCTAATCTCAATCCTCCCTGGTCCTCATCTTTCCTTCTTTCTCCTCCCTGGCTTGTTACCCAGACTCAGTCTTTCCTTCCCGCTCCTGAATTTGTGGACTTAATTCATGTTACAAATCCACCGTGGGTTGTGTTTGCAAGCAGAAATTGCTAAAGGTTGGTTTAAAGTATTTTCAGGATCTGGTTAGCATCCAGGGAACGTGACCACTTTATACATACACTTATTACAAATACCTGCTAGCCAGTATTTTGCAGAGATTTATAATTTGGATAGATTTTGGTGGAGATGGGAATCTCAGATTATACACGAAGACCTAAATGAAGAGTTTGTGTGTCAATGTCTAGATACCTTGGAAGAGTTGCTTGCAGTGAATTTTTATTTTATTTTAACAGAAGCCAAAACCCAAGTAAAAGCATAATATAATAGCTCAGTCACTGAAAACTATATTCAAGATTTCAGTCCAGAAAGCTTGGCAAAGTTGTGATGTGAAACTGGAGACCTGTAGCATGAATTTAGTGACTTTACACAAGCATCTATGCATCCATTTGCCCACTGCATCGCTACAGGCTTGGGGCAGTGTGGCTGGAGAGCTGCCTGGCAGAAAAGGACCTGGGGGTACTGCTTGGCAAGTGGCTGAATATGAGCCAGCAATGTGCCCAGGTGGCCAGGAAGGCCAATGGCNAGTCTCTTCTCATCAATAATTAGCGACAGAACAAGAGGGA
>VZTM01011665.1:228-45641 GCA_013400555.1 Jacana jacana
TGGTTCTTCATCCTTTCCCTCTTGGCTTCATGGTTAGGAGTCTGTTTTTGAAAGTGTCTCTCTCCCAAACTGTACCAGGCTCATCCTAAGCATGTTGACTAATGCTAAAGCTGGCACCTCACTTTGCTAAATCTATCTGCTTCAGTCACAGTGGCCTTGCACTCTGCAGGTTTGAATGCAGCATTTTGTGGGGTTTAAGCACACCATTACAGTTCCTGTGCCGGCATCTAAGTATTTATGCACTCTGCTCTCATTGCAGTTATCACAGCACTACAGTCTTAACTTGGCTTGCATCTTACCTATTTATGCACAACCTATTACTAAGTCATTACCCTCCAACACTGGTAGCTATCAATTTCAAAATGCAGTCCTAAGTATGGAATTGCTGCCAGGCACTTTTAGAATTCATGGGAGGGTCTGGCAGTGTTCCCACAGTTGCAGGACAATGGATGGAGGGACTATACTTGGAGAATGCTGTTCAGTGTTAAGCTAGACTTGATATGATAATGGAGTTTCTTAGAGTACAATTATAATGTTTTGAAGTACATAATAATATTATGTGGGAAATGGTAAACAGCTGAAAAAGCAACACATAAGGATTTAAATCATCTCTGAGGCTGTTCCAAGAAGAGCGGAGGCGCTTAGGCAGGAGAAAGATGCGCATGTCAGAAATGAATGAATTAGATAGGACCTGAAGGCTTATAGACTTCAGAGAGAAAACAGAATGAACTAAAACTAAATCAATACAGCAAGCTGTATATTAATTTTCCAGTCTTCCTTATTACTTATTAAATGCAGTTTAAGGAAACAAAATAATTTCATTAAACAAGGAGGACTGGGGTAACTAACTTTAACTCTTTGAAGATAACATTTATAATGGTAATAGGAAATCTACTACAGGCAAAACATTCTAGCTTTGAACTTTATCAATTCAATCATTATTTTCCCACTAAAGAGAAGGCTAAAAACCCCAAATGTTTATTTATGAGGCATTTATTGTGGATAGAGAATTAAATCATAAACATGAATTGTAAATAAAAAGCATTTGTGATTACTGGAAATAACAGGGGAAAAAAAAGAAAAATACGGATTTGTCTGAAGTGTTTGAAGCACTGAATTATATACACTGTTAAAGTTTGGCGAGTAGCAGACAACATGAAAAAGGCTTACAAGGTCTTCAATATGTACAAAAACCCAAGAGTGGTATAACAAAGACCCTCTTTCAGTGGTGTTATCAGCAGCTGATCCCTACCAAGCTCTGTAGGATTAGTGGCAGACAGTGACGAACTTCAGCAGAAATGTACGGACTTGTAGATGCCACAAAGTTCAGTCCTTTTGCGTCAGCTTTATTTGTGTTTGAGCAGATTTGCTCTCACTCTCAATTAAGGTGTCTGCCAGTCTTTGTTTTGGTGTCACTATCTAATGACTAAAAGGTAGTGAAAAGTGGTAATGAGTACACAATCTCAATGGCTAAAAGTATCATCAGTACCCAGAGGAAAAGGAGCGAACAATCCATTGTTAAAATCCAGATAGGAAGAAAAAGTGACACAGTCATCATATGCCTTCAAATAACAAAAAAAAAAAGAGTTTTCTGCCTCAAGCTATTTAGTCCTGAAGAAAATACCAGCACTTAGAATCCAAGGAGCTGTAATACGCTACACTGTAAGTAATGAACTTTTCATGCCTTACTGCAAAAAGCTATGGCACATTATCAATGAAGAGAAAGAAATCACATGCCAGTGTGTTGCTTGGTGTGTAGTAGCTAGTAAGTTTATCTGCTTAAAATTACTAATTAAAAAAATCCTTCATTTATGTTAACATTAACATTTACAGTGTCATATGATGGAAATAAAAAATAAATGCTAACAACTGAGTTGGCATTAAGAATTCAAATGGGGTAGTGCTTGTATGCAGTGTGGTTGCTCATGGTGATCCATCTCAGAACCCTAAAGGCAGCCCTTTAATTCTTCTGCATTATCATCCCAAGTAGTGGTACATGAGGAAAATCTGGCTTCACACAACTGGACTGTTCGTACGGGTCTGAATAAGCTGCGCGTGAGAATTTGCCCCGTGGTAGCCATGTGCATGAATTTCACCAGATTGAGAGTTGATGAAATCTACTCCCTCCTGGGACCAGCAGGGGGGCTGCCCAGGAGACTAAGGCTCTCTGAGCTCAGTTTATGAATTGACTGTTAGCTTTTCCTAGCCTAAATTAAAAATACCTGAGCAGTATTTTTATTAAACTTATGGGTCCAAATCGAAATATTTTTTCTTTGTTAGCCACGTGACCAGTCTCACTGATCTAAATTAGATTGTCTTAATGAATAAAAACCCCAAGATTTGATCTTTATTTCTGTGTGATTCATTGAAGTTTAGGTTAACATTATCTATAAATAATGGAACACAGTCTGAAATGAATTTCACAAAAACAGAGCCACCACAGTTTCCACAGTTGTGAATGGAGCGTGTGGTTTCTGAACACTTCTGAAGTGAGTCTACTCTGATGCAAACTGCAAGCAACCAAATTTGAGATTTATAGCTTTACAATCTAATTTTGTCCTGAAAGAGAATAATAGATTCTGCAAAAACTTATAATCAATTCCAGCATAGGCTTCAAAGCACATATGCCGTTTTGAAAGCAGATCAGTCTTTTTCTGGAGCATTTTTTCAGTGTTGGAAAACTTGTTGAGTAACCCTCTAAACAAGGGAAAAGAGTATGGTAATTTGAAAGCAACTTATGAGAGTCAATCAGGAGATTTAATATAACATTCCAAGGAAGTCACATGGTTTCCATTCACATATTTTCATTATCTTTACGCTAACAGACAATGCTGCACTTCATTTCCAAAGTATTGTCTTGTGATAGCTCTCCTGAGAGAGCCTTTACAGTGCACAGTTGTTTTGGCCAAAGGTAGCGATGATTTGCTTTATGATACCTATCTTTTAGGGGAAAAAAATATAAATTTAGAGGAAGTTCTTTAATACAGGATGTCTGATTATTTGATCACAGTGGTCTATGGTCCTTCTGGCTTGAGTAGCTTTGTATTTACTTTTCCATATGTACAACTGCAAAATCACAACAGCGTAAGTACACTCTACCAATGGACATACTTAATTTTCTGCACTGAATAAAAACACCCAGTCTACTTATTGGAAGCTCCTTTAAAAAAAATTGAGAGATACTACTTTCCCCAAGCACAAGAAGGGTAAGCATAGCTACAAATAGCTTTTCAGCTTCTATAAATGTGCTTAAAAAATAGAAATTGAAAACAAAAATACTTAGCCCATATTTATAAACTGGTTATAGGCAACAATTCATGGAAACCCAGAAAGTGGAGTTAATGTTCACATACATATATAATGAAATTTAAAGTGCATGTATGTTAAATATGTATTATACTGATGGATTCTTTATAAAAGTGTAAGAGAGAGATTTATTATTTATATTGCTCCAGTACTGTACTAGGTCCTTTTCAATACAAAGTACGTTGATGTGATTCCTTCCTCAAAGAATATAAAATTCCACTTAAGAAAATAGATTGGATTCTGTACCTTTAAATTTGAAACAAGCTATTTTATGGGGATGGGATGGTGTACAAAATGAAATGTAGCCATAATTGTTAAGGGTTGTGACATACTGTGAATGGCTCAAGCTGTTATATCTATTCCTATATGCATTCAATTAAAGAACCCATCTTCAATGATGTATTCTAGCACACTCCTGGGAACTAATCCAATGTCTTTAGCTATCTGTTTTACATGGAACCAATTATTGTAATATCTCTAATGTCTAAGTGGTATTGTCGTGAGTGCCATTTTAGCGTGGTCCAAAGTATTTATTTCTATGAGATTATCTATCTACTCTTCAAATTTATTATGCTTTCAAGAATATCCACAGAGTCACATTAGCATTTTTGTGTCCCACAGCCAAATGTTCAAGCAAAATTTAACAGGAGATAAATAGTCAGCTGACTAAACTCAGTGCTCTCCACTTCTATTTACATAAAATGACCTCTTGCTGGTGCTTAACCTCTATCTTCATTTTAAGTTCCCTGTGACAGCCTCTGTGCATTATTTGTTCTAATCCTCTGTTTTTCCTGGTGCTGTGTGATGCCAGCTCAGCTCTACAATCGCTGCCTGGCAAAATCTGGGGGTGAGAGTGAAAGCAATGTTATAGGAGTTTGCAGAAGGAAGGTTCTGGCTCATGTTACCACAAATTATTGTTACTTTACAGCAATAATAAAATGTGCCCACAAGCACTGAGGTCTCAGTTATGCTGCTGTTTGAGCATGTGTCTGAGCCAGTGCAGTTCTCCTTTGCACAGTTCTGCCTTCCCAGAAGTACAGTGGGGATAATTATCTAGTCCAAAAGAACATTTAGGCTTTGTGCATTAACATAACGTTTGTGTGTTGCAAATCAGTATGTGTAATTTTCATAAATTATTATGAGCAGGTTCTGACTTCCTATTTGTGTGAAAAGTGCTGGTTTTGTGGAAAACTCCAAACAACTGTGATGTAGCAAAGCATCATTACCATTAGTGTTGCCATTGTCGTGGCTTGTTACTGGTAGTTCACTTTTACTCCTGACCTTGTGTAACAGGTGCTGTATGAGCTCCTCGGTGACCTAATACAGCAGCCCTGTAATTTTATAACAAACCTTTTATTTATGCCAAGAAGTTACAAAACCTGTCATCAGAACAAGTGGAGAAATCTGATTTGGTGATGCTTTGGATTCACTTTATAAAAGGAAAATAGCGAAAATGTAATGGAGTGGCAAAAGACAGTACTTGCATCTGAAGCACAAGACTGGGAGGTATGCGATGACTCAGTGGTACAGTGGGATGACCTGGTGTTTCATTTGAGTGAATTTACTGTACGTCTCAGGAAGAACATGCCAACAAAGGTCTAAAGAAAGACTATGTGTTAGGGTCTGCCTGGCCAAGGAGGTCCCAGGATGATTTAAAGTTTCTCAGATGAGACATGTTCATACAGCGAAGTGTGTTGTATCCAAGGAAGAAAATGGTATGACTGTGGGGACGCAGTAGTAAAACTGCAATGACTGATGGATTCCTGCATGAGTAGCATGTTAAAGTTGGACTATAGCAAGACTGAATACCTGTCTGCATGCCCATCTTTAGGTGAACCTCTCTTGTCACCTGCTAGATGAGGTATTGCATGCCACAGTCATTCTAGTATAAAATCTCTCAATGCACTTTTATTTTCAATCTGAGAAAAGGAAAGAACAGTTCTGCCCAATAAGTACTAAGAAATCTTCTGGCTTTTGAAGATCTCAAAAATCCTGAGATCTTGTCTATTCCTTCTGAGGAGTTTTCTCTTGGGAAAATATGCAGTTTTCCTTTCTCCCAGCAGGACTGGAAGTCTATTGAGTCTGCAAACTGGAATTCAGCTTCCAGCTGAATCAGACTTACTGACATCAATAGGAAATACACTTCTGTAGCTCCTTCTGTTACATACTTATCAAAAAATCATATTGCATTAAGAGTATTTTGATTCTATGTGCAACATTATAATATGAGTATGAATATAAATTCTTTAACTTTGTGCAAGATTGTGTGTACTGCAAAACTGAACTGTAGCTGCATTTGCTTTCATTTTCCTAATTTCTGTGAGTTAAATTCTTAATTACTAGCCTGCACTAAGAATGTTGCGAATTAAGCTTCCTCATGTTGGTGGTGATGGTGATTTTCAGCTAAAACAGTAGTAAATGTGGCATAATAATTATACAATGGTAGATTTAACAGAAAGGAAATGATTATTTATTGAGTGTTACTGGAGGGGTTAAAATACTATAAATAAACAGAAAAGAAGACAAAGACCAAGGGAAGTACAGTCTACAGAAATAGTTTAAGCATAATTGAAAGTTCTGCAAAGTTCATATGTAAGGATTGTTGTTCTGTACAGAGCATTTTAGGACTCCTCATTTAAGGCAAACTCAAAGAAGTTACTAAACATTTATGGAAAAAAGCAACTGAAACAGCTGCGGGCTCCACCCAAAAGAGAGCATGTATCAGCAGAGGACTTTGTTGAGTATTGCTTGTTCTCTTTTGCTATTGTCTATTGCTTTGTCTTTACAAAAGGAGGCAGAAACATCGCTTGTATAAATAAATATGGAATAGGGCACACCCACAGAAGCCTGGTACTATGGCTTGAGAAAAAGCTGAGAAAGTAAAAGAGATTTTTCATCAGGTTTTGGATGGCAGAGATTTGTAGATGGGAGCTGAAGAATTATGTACTATTATTTTGATCTTTCTTGTATTTAGAGAAAGAGAAGCTGTTTCCAAATCAAGGAAAGAAACACAGTCATTTCCCTAGTATCACCTCCCCTTTCTCCCTGGAATGACCCACCTAGAACCCAGAAAACTGGCAAAACTTTTGAATAAAAAGACTGTGTGTGTTTGGAAACAGGGAATAGGGAATATTAGCAGGATGCAGAATAAACCCACAGTGTGCCAGGATGTCTGTCTTCACAGGAACCATTTTACCACCACAAAGTCTAGAATCAGATGATCGTAACTTGTGTCCTGCGTTGTCACTCAGCACTGGAGTATAAGCAGTAGCAAAGCACAGAACACTTCAGCCTGTTGTTTTGAAGACAACCCATGTGGTCTCTGGGGTTTACAACTCCTTCTAGCACTGTGAGCACACACAGGCAGTTGAAATGAAACAGGCAATGAGTTTCAGGTACAAAAGTGCACCAGTTAAAGGACCAGACATCTGCTAGATGGACCAGCAAAAAGAGGAGAAGCTTAGCAAAATGAACATTTCCACAGAGGCATTTAAGTGAGGGGGTCAGGGATTGCTGAAGTACTTCCTGTGCTGATCTATTTCACTGTTATCATTGCTTGGCATAGTTAAATCAGATTGTGCAGGTAGTTCAGTAAAAGGCATTTGATTGAGAGAATAATTACTGGAACCATTCTGATGCTATCTTAAAAGAGAGGAGGTGATTCCAGAAGCATTTCTCGAAAGACTGAAGAAGAGCCAGCTGAAGAACTTAATGTGGTTTAGTGATATTAAACCCACAGAACAGTGCTCAAATAGGTGGCAACATATTCTATTCATACAAATACAAGTTATAAAATACTTCTGGCTTTGATAATTATGAGTATTTTTTTTTTAATTTGAGTAAAATTAATTAAAGTAAAGTATAATAAAGGAAATTACAAGAGCAGTTGAACAGTAACTTGAAAACTGAAGAGGAATGGCATCAGTAGTGTGGCTTGCAGAGTTGCCTGGGGCTCTGATTTCTGGGCAGGAATCCTTACTGTGTAATGAGAGGGGACTGGTTACAGCAATATTCTTAACTAAATCCCTGTAATCGTCTTCAATATCTAATGAATCTGTATTGGTCTGTATGCTCTAGGATGCAAATGCAGTGATGTGTATTAATTATAAAATCCTAAAAATATAGGCAGAGGTTGCACAGCCCAACAATTCATTCCAGGCCTGTAGCATTCATCTTTCTCCAGTCTGAGCAGCTCCCAAAGACTTAGAGTGAGTGTAATCACAGAATCACAGAATATCAGGGATTGGAAAGGACCTTGAAAATCATCTAGTCCAATCCCCCTGCTGGAGCAGGAACACCTAGATCAGATCACTTAGGAACGCGTCCAGGCGGGTTTTGAATGTCTCCAGAGAAGGAGACTCCACAACCTCCCTGGGCAGCCCCTGTCAGTGTTCCCTCACCCTCACCATAAAGAAGTCTTTTCTCATATTTGAGTGGAACCTCCTATGTTCCAGCTTGCATACATTGCCCCTTGTCCTGTCATTGGATGTCACTGAGAAGAGCCTGGCTCCATCCTCCTGACACTCACCTTTACATATTTATAAACATTAATGAGATCACCCCTCAGTCTCCTCTTCTCCAAGCTAAAGAGACCCAGCTCCCTCAGCCTTTCCTCGTCTGGGAGATGCTCCACTGCCTTAGTCATCTTGGTAGCCCTGCCCTGGACTCTCTCAAGCAGTTCCCTGTCCTTCTTGAACTGAGGGGCCCACAACTGGACACAATATTCAGTTTATTCCACAATATTCAGTCTACTTCTCACCATTAGAAAGTTTGGAAGACTATTGGCAGGCTCCCTTTGTCTTTCCTCCACAGAATAAATAGCTCTTATTCTTGTAATCTTTCCTTATGTTTCCAGAACTCCAATTGCTCTCTTTGCTCCCTTATGGATTCTGTCCAGGTGATCATGTCTTCTGTGCTGTTGTTGAAGTGAGAGAAGATGATGCAGAGCTAGTGCTAGTGGCCAAGAGGCTGCTGCATTCCCTACCCCATTCTGCAGCTCCCTCCAGCACACCACCCTCAGCATCTGTGCCCCAAGTACGGCAGTTGATAAATTTCCCCATCTTATGGTTTGAGAAGCCCACAAAAATTTATTGTCATTTAGACAATTACTCTGTCACTCAGTGACCCCTCCCCACCTGGGAAGGTAATCAGCAAATAATAAGGAAACCCAAGAGTTAAAATATAAACAGATTTAATAGAATAAGACTGGATAGAATCATAGAATCATAGAATCATTTAGGTTGGAAGAGACCCCTGGGATCATCAAGTCCAACCATCAGCCCTACTCTACAAGTTCTCCCCTACACCAGATCCCTCAACACCACATCTAATCTGCTCTTAAACACAGTCAGGGATGGGGACTCCACCACCTCCCTGGGCAGCTGATTCCACTGACTGACCACTCTCTCTGTGAAAAACTTTTTCCTAATGTCCAGCCTAACCCTACCCTGCTGCAGCTTGCAGCCATTCCCTCTTGTTCTGTCGCTCATTGCCCGTGAGAAGAGACCAGCACCAACCTCCCTGCAGTGCCCTTTCAAGCAGTTGTAGAGAGTGATGAGGTCTCCCCTCAGCCTCCTCTTCCTCAAACTAAACAATCCCAACTCCCTCAATCGATCCTCATAAGCCTTGTTCTCCAGGCCTCTCACCAGCTTNTAATAGTGTTTTCTATGTCCTTATCTATATCATCAATGAAGATAGTAAAAAGGAAAGGCCCCAGTACTGAGCCCTGAGGAACACCACTTGTGACCGGCCGCCAGCTGGATTTAACTCCATTGAGCACCACCCTTTGGGATCGTCCTTCCAGCCAGTGCTGTATCCAGCATCAGTAGTGCTGAAGAAGCAATATTGATCCTGATAGCAATATAAAATACATGTTTATACTCAGCCCCTTCTCTCAGCGAGGAGCTGTGTGCTCCCAGCGGGGGACAGCAAGTGTCAGACACTGCAAGTGCTATGGCTTAGGGAGGAAGGGAGGGGCTTGGGAGTACAGCACTGGGGCAAGAAGTTCTCCGGATCTCAGTCATTAAGGGAGAGAGAGAGAACTTCACAGCACACTTTCTAATTTACATTGAATATGATGTTCATGGTATGAAAAAACCCTGATGGCAGCCTGGGTCAAGTGCCCAGGTCTTACAGCTCCTTGTCCCTGCACCTGGCTCACTCGAAATGCTGAGACCTTGAAACCTGCATACCATGGCTGGCTCTAAAGTAAATATTTTCACAAATTCTGGCACCAGAGTCTTCTAAAAGCTCGGTTTTCCCAAGTGTAAGAAGATAAATGACTCCAGTGTTGCTCAAACCAGGAGACCCCAGAAGATTCCTTCTAGTGCTGAAAAATACCTTCTCTTGAGGAACAGCGGACTGTGAGGGTCCCTAGATGGGATGGGAGCAGGACACCTGCCACAAGGTGCTGAGCCCAGGGTTTAAACCTCTGCAGTTGCCCCTGCACCCTCTGCCTTTCAGACCCGCAATTATCTTGGGTTAAGGCTGGGCCCTCTGTTACATTTTAACAAATCCTGTTACACTTTAACAGATTTGGGTTGTGGTTGCACTTCTCTTTTGCTGAAGCAGAAGAGTTGCAATAATATTTTTTGGGGGGTGGGCTGCTAAGACAGTGCTGGGAATAATCAATGAACTGACAGCCTCAGGGACATGGACTGTGCCAGCCCTGTGCCTGCTCTGTCTGGCGCAGGCTGGGGGTCTGGGTTGCAAAGCAGGGCAAGAACCATTAAAAACCAGACTGGGAGCAAGGTTTGCAGAAAACAATTGGTTATTGCTTTCACTCCAGCATATGCATAATTTCACAGCACAGCAAGCAGCAGTCAGGGCTTTTGCATAAAGTAGTTGGCCAGGGCATTCTGCAGAATTTGCCCCTGCCGCTTATCCCGGGTGAGTGAACGAGCTGTGGCAGGCACAGGTGGTGACCGTGGCTCCATTTGGGCTTCTCACTCTCTGCCTTGTGCCATCTGCTCCTCTCTGCTCCTGCAAATACCATGAAGGAGACAGCAGAGAAGCAGAGTCCCGTCAAGGTTAGTCTGAGATTTGCCTCTCTTCCTTTTAAGTGCTACCGCTCTGGACTTCAGGTGATCAAGCATGTTTTCCACAGAGAATGCCCCTATATTTGGAGCTCATCTCATAGCAATGAGACATCTCTTTTCTCGTGGGACAAGATGTTTGTGGAGGGGGAGTCCCTTTATCTTCGTGGCTACAGTGAATTCTTCACAGGGAACTCTTAGCTGAGTGCTGTCTGGTTTTATAGTGCTGCAGTACCTGAAGCTGATCACCTCTGGGCTGCTGTGGTCCTGTTGTCCCCTTCAACCCCAGATGCATGTTTCCGTCCCTTGTGTTGCACATGCTCATAGAATTATGTGGTGAGCTGGCTCCAGGAGCTGCTCTGGCTGAGAAATAATCACTTTCTTTGTGGAGCCAGCTGTCAGCCCCTGAACCCTCTCAGCATGTGGTTGCATTAGAAGCAGTGCTAGCAAAAAGAAAAGGTTGGGAGTGCAGTTGGGAAGTGAGGGCTGGCAGGACTACAGCAGCCCAGATTTGGTACCATTGACTGCCTCGCAGTTGCGCTGTCTGCTTCTGAATGCTCTCACTCTTTGATGTCTGTGATGTACTTTGGATGGGTCCATGCCTCTTCACACAGCTCTCTGACCACTTCTATGGAGGTACCAAGCCTACTGCTGCTGTTTGAGGTAGAGGTGACAGTGGTACGTTGCTCACGCCGTACCAGGTGACAAATGGACTAGCGATGTAAAACATTATATCTGCTACCGAGTCAGCTCTAATAGTAGGTGATTGAGCAATGCACAGATCTCACACTTGGCATTGTGGAAGCATGGCCTAAATGTACAGCTTCGCATCACTTCCTCTGAATTCCCTCTCGTACCTTCTTGTGAATATTTTACCAATATGTCAAAATCACTTGGAATTCTAATCCTGTCAGCCAATATCCTTTCAGTCCCTCACAGTTTCATGTGCCTGCAAATTTAATAGAAGTGTTCTCTAGTCCATAATGCGGGTTGCAAATGAAACTTTGAATGAAAACGGTCCTGGGCCAGGTTCCTATAGCCCAAAGCTTGGTAGCAAAATGTTGCTTGGTTGATCAGTCAATTTTGATGGTGGTTCATTAGTAAAATTAGTCTTAGCATATTGTTTTCCAATTAGGTTTTGTACCTGCCTTCCGTTAGGTTCAACTAAATATCTTCTAAAATGCATCGCTCCCAATTGTGTCCCATCTTCGCTGTATTAATGGGTCCTCATGTACCAAAATGATGGGCACTTTCAGGGACAGTTTAATTGATTTCTGAAGGCAGCTTATTTCTACACTTAAGGCCACATAGCATCTAATCCTCACACAATTATGGCAAATTAATATGGTGGTTTTACAACAGAACGACAATAAATTAATTATTGTCACTGGACTGCATTTTCTGTTAGCATTTGCAGAGCCTGGAAGTCAGCATCTTCCCCTACCCTTTCTTTCATGCTTGTGAATGAAAAAGAGCTGCTGACTTTTTTCACAGCAAAGCAAAAAAAGCCAAGGCTCATTAGTGGTGTCTCTTCTCCACAGTTTTGCCACCAGCAGGGAGGTTTGTGCTTTTCTTCATGGAAGTGGAATGTGTCTGTGGCATCCCCACACAGCAATGACGCTCAGGTGCTGTTTAAAGCACCAACTCCTTGCACACACATCGATAGGCAGTTGGGGTGACAAACCCAGCTGCTCCCAGAGGAAGCTTTTCTAGCCAGATGCTTTGACACAGCATCTCCACCATTTAAAATACTATCTTTGTTCTTTTATCTCAGGGTTCTACAATTTTACAGTTCCCTACTTGCTGCCACTAAAGGAAAGGCTATGGCAGGTGACCCCTGCCACTCTTTGTTTAGCCATTGTGTTCAGTGGTGGACTGAAAGCCAAGGGAAAAGGTGCATGGCAGTGGACCTATATAAATAATTTCAATTAATAATAGCATAAGAAAAATAAGGCCATTCAGTCTTTTTTTCCACAAATTTCAGAGGAAAGCTTAACTGAAGGCTGAAGGCCAATATGGTTCTATTCCATACATAAACCAGTTGCCACCTCATTTTTGCCTGGAGGCTGATGCTTGCGATCTGGCTGCAATAGTTGGTATCTGGAGACAGCTTTGGGTTTGCTTAGTGAGAATGTGTTATTTGAACGGTGCACATGTATCCTGCCAACCCTGAAGACACAAAATCTCCTTTACACATAAGCAGACAGTCATCTAGCAGAGTATAAAATACTTAACTAGCTTATCACAATCACCTTAAGGAGAGTGAGGAAATGTTTTCTGCCACTGGATAGTGTTTGAGTGGTGGTACAAGTTCTCTGGGTTGATGGTAGTCTGCTTGGAGCTGTTAGTTTCTCCCTGAATATACAAGAGAGAAACTGTAGAAATCACCAGATTTTTTTTTTCCATTGTAACTGAATAATTTTGCTGGTTGTGATAAAGAAGTCTCTGTAGTAACTTGGATAGAATTAGGTCACGGCAACATGCAGTCAGTCTCTGAGTCTGCCAGATATTTCAGTTCTGACCTTTACTGTCCACAACATTATAGTTAATTATGACTGGAGAGTACTTACCATTTTTAGTCTTCACAGAAATCTCTTAGCCAAACTGCTTACTAATGATACCGTAGTGTCTGTTGGTAGCCTGCACTTTTTTTAAGACTGTGTGGCATTTATCACCATTGTAGCAGACCACGATAACGACCTTCAAAATTGTGTTACATTTAGATATTACATCTGGAAATCACTTAGCACAGTGATACTATGTCTGTAAGGTACAGGGGACATGAATTCCCCTTGCTGCACACTTTGCTAGGTAATACATAGTGCTATAAATTCACGGTAAATATGATACCACTCTAATATTTACTATTTTTAATTCATTTTCTGGGATGTAAAATAGTACCTGATTCAGGACAGTGATGAAAACATCTTCAGACAGGAAGACATTAAGCCTGTCTTCCCCTGTGGCTGGCCAAAAAGCTGTGGTGTGTGGTTCTGCATGTCTAATTGAGACTTAGCATTTTGCGAAACTGCCAGAGAACTTCCAGAAAGGTGTTGATCCTGTCCTACTACTTGGAAGTAGTAGGCAAAAAATAATGAGAAAGGCAGGAAAGCCCCAGTCACCCACAAAAAACTGCTGTCTTCAAATAGCAAACTTAATCTGACAGCACCAAATAGGAACAGATTTTTCAGGAAAATGTTCAAGGTCTCTTCCAAGGCAACGTCTACTGGTGAAGCATTGGGTTGTTGTCCCCTGCAAGCAGAAAAAAAATGACAGTAATAATAAGAGCTGTGTGGGAGGTCCTTCACAATAGGCCTTGAGTAAACAAAATGCATATGTGTTTATTTTTAATTTTACTGTCTGAAAGAAGAAATAAAATGCTTAAAGAAATGTGTTCCTAAACTCAGTGAAATCAACCACAGCCAAAATATCTGCCTACAGTCTAATCAGGGAGGTGTTTTATGAAGGAAAGAGCTTCTGACACTGCTATGGTAGTGTCAGCCAGCTCTTGTTTCAATAAATTAGCCAGTAAAGCTACATAGCACGTAATTTAAGACTTTTAAGCTGTTGATTTCACAGCTATGGAGATATTTCTCCTTAAAGCAAAGGAAGGAGGAATATTAGCAGTCATTATTGTAGGTTACCACCCTCCAGAGTTTCTATAAATAAGATCTAACATTTCAAGCTTTAAGCGTTCATTAACTTTTTTAGCTCTGAGGAACTACAGTATCCTTTTTATTAAAAACCCTTTCAAGCTTCCCAGCAAGTTTCCTCATGAAATCCAGCTGATTACTTCTGCTACGATTAACTAAGATTCTTTTGTTTTCCTGAAGGATTTCCCCTTCTTTATCAGTTCAGTTAAATATCTAATTGAGCCAAAGCATCACAATAAAGCAATGATGAAAAGACAAAGTGTAGAGAAGGACTCCTAAGAGGGGAGATTAATTTTCATAGTCATAAACACACTCTGCACCCCCCTCCCGCCCCAGTTCTTATTCTGTTCGTTTAAACTTTTAGGGCATTCTTGTTTTTTAAAAAGACTTTTTCTTTTCACCTTGAAAGTTCAGGCCTTGACAAATTATGTCAAGATACCAAACATACTTCAGCTGCAAGATCCCAAGGATATATTATAAGTAGTTGTCTGCAGAAGTGTTGTTTTAACACCTCTTACTCATAGACATCCTGGGTACTCATGTCACATATTTATTGTTGATAAGTGTTTACAACAACTTGCAAAAGGATTTGGGCATTTGCCCACAGCCTGAATTTAATGCAACTCAAGATTTAAACATCCCTGGTTTAAGCCTTTGCAGTATATGGGAAACAGCAACTAGTTTTTCAGTGTTTGTTTTTATGTGTTTCACTACAGAGACTGAAGTGACTAATTTCTTTCCCCAAGCACAGGAACAACAGATGGTGTCAGTCAGGTAGACCTGCCAGGGTGCATATGAGCAGACAATCAAGAGATGAGAAGATTTACTTTGGAAACACGATAGAGAACTAAAGCCGAAACATCCCTTTATGTAATTGCTTGGGCAAGAAACTTGACATTCCTTCTTCCCCTTCTCCTGAGCCTAGGACAGCAGTGAGGGGATCAGCTCAGATATATCTTGATGCAGCGTGACATTTAAAAAGGGAGGTTGGGGCAGAGTTCCAGACTGAAGGTCCTGCAGAAGGGGCTGGAATTCTGAACTGTTGAGCAAAAGGGACTTTCACAAACTATGAAAACTTTGGGTTTCCATGTAAAAGTTTCTGATAGAGGTCAGAAGAACAGAGATAAGACCTTTCTGTCTCTAAAATCTAAGAGCACATTCAAGTGCTGGCTTGCAAAAACACTATTCTTTGTTGCAGCAAGCTTCTCTTGATTGTAGAGTTCGTGGTAGTTTGGAGTCCAAGTGAGATTTGCAGTCTACCAAAGATGTCCCTGTGGGAGCTTTAGGTCACTTAGAAGCTGCTCGTGAAGCCAGTCATCAGTCACTGTTTCCAGGACAGGTGGACTGTGGTAGAAAGGAGTGGCTGAAGGTCTCATGCTGAGAAAGAACAATTCCAGAAATTATGAAAAAAGGTGGAATAATTGACTGGAACTGAGGCAGTATCCTACAGCATCTGAGGTTTTCTCACATTTACATTTCATTCAGAGGATTACTGACAGAAGAGGTTCCATGAAAAAAACCCAAATGTTTTCCAAGGCATCAATTCATAGAAAGCCATAAAAAAATCGGAATATGCAAATAGTATGCATAGCTTTTCTCCCGACAAATAGTTTGGTCTCCAGTCACAGAGTGTTTTGAGCGAGAGCGTGAGGCTGCTTGACCTGGTCTGTCAAAGCCCTTTCAGCTTTTGGTCATAGCTCTGCCCATCTCACATGTGTATGACCTGTTCTTGGTCAATGAAAAGGGTGCGATTTCCCGTCATGGCACTTCAAGCCAGGGGATATCTATTTGTGGAAGTGTAGACCACAGCGATACAAGGTGCCAGATAAAGAGCCCAGCTTTGTGGCTGCGGGGTGATGGTGTTTGAAACAGATCATTCTGTTTCAAAAACCCTCTCACAAAAATGGAGCAATGGCAGGTTACGGAAAAAAAAATAAATTACTTTTCAGTAGAAAATACTGATAATAAAAAATCTAGTGAATATTGGTTTGTTCTGCTTCCTTAAAAGGTCAGTGTGTTAAGAAAATACATGTTTCACTTCTGTGTTACAATGCCTTTTTATAATTTTTATAATTACAATGTTTTAGATTTTCTTATTTTAGAATAAGATGCTACTTTTTGTCCCGATTTAGGGCAAAATATTAAAAAAAGTCTCAGTGCTTTTGACCAGCTCTAACTATTTGTGACATTACCACCATCTACATGTGGGAAAAGCTAATTTATTTTCAAGCAATCTTGTCAGCTCTTTGAGGGAGCTGTGAAATGAGTGAGGAGGGCATAAGAGAGATATATTTATAGAGCTCAGTTCCAAGTTGTCTTGAGCCTGTGACAGCAGCGTGCAAGGCAGCCTGACCCTGAAATGCTTCCACAGGACAGCTGGTTTGCTGTCCATCTGCAGCACTCTATTCTGACACTTGGGATCATGGGATATTGAAAATACGGTTTGCTGGAAGTGACTCCCCACGTCCCCTGTGACAGTGAGTTTCTTCACGCAGTTCCCGGCCTTGAAATTCCTGCCTCTCCAAATTCCCTCTCCCACAAAGAAAAAAAAAAAAAAGCAAAGGCACTTGTCCCTTCTTTGATAGCCTGGGCAGCTGGCAGGATGCTGGGAAAAGAGGGATCTTCAGGCAGAAAGTCAGGTAGTACCATAGCCTTTGTCTGGCTATGGATCTGTCACGGGAGAAAACCAAATACCGTGTGCTGCAGGGATTCCAGGGGGGCTTGGATTGAGGGTAGTGAAGGCCTCTGCCCGTGGCTCAGCTCTCCGCTGGGCTGGCTGCTGGTCTCGCTGCCTGCTGCAGGAAGGATGTCACTCTAAAGCCCCTTGCAGCTCTTCCCAGACACCACAGCATCCTGTTTGTTATTACAAGAAATTATATTCTGGTGTTCCCGGGCACATGTGTACAGGAGTCTAACACAGACAGAACTGTAACTACTTCTCAGGTGAACGTGAGAAAGACAGACCATTCTGAGCAGGAATATTTCTTCCCTTCACAGCTGTTCCTCTCCTTCTGAGAAGTTTACTCTGTTCCAGCTTACATAGAAAATTTATGCAAATTCCTCAGCCAGCAAAAAAAACAACCCCAAAAAAACAAAACCAAAAAAAAACCCTCGAAACTGCTGAGGGAAGCGTTCTAGGTTAGTCATCTCACTTCTGAAAATCACCTAACGCTTTGGTGTGAGGCAGTGGGGTGCAGGACACAGGAGCTGAGGACCTTGCAGGAAGTTGCACATGTGCCTGGCCTCTGCCTTCATCGCTTCCTGAGGACTCCAACACTCACACAGCCACAAAGAGCCCAGAAACCCCCCGTGCTTCAGGATTTATATTAAAATTCTAGTTCCTGGAGAATATGAAGATAATTCTTTTTACACCTTACCCCGTATTGGTATGACAATTTCTAGCTCTGTGTGTAGCATAAGTCATGGTTTTTTTGAATTCATTTCAGTAACTCTGGAGAGCTCTGCTTCCAGATGTAAAGTGCAGCTGAACCCCACACTAATGTAAAGAAAGGTTTTAGCGATGGGTAGGAAGAGCAGGGACTACCCGGGGGACTGGAAAAACTTACTCTATCCTGCACTCAAATTCCTCATGCAGTTGAAGGGGGAAGTAGAGGCTTTTACAGAGCATAAATTAGCCTGGCAACAATAACTTTAATTATGGTACAGCCACGAGGAAATTCAAAGTCCACTTCACCCTTCTCTCCCCAAATGTCAATTCAGCTTTCTTCTGAGAGACATACTTAAGACTTTAAAAACAATTCTGCATCCCATTTCCTACGTGGGACCTTAATCTTGTGAAAAATATTCATTGCACTCAAAGGTTATTTCTGTCTTGTTTTGACACTACAGATTTAAAGAATGAGATCATTTCTGTTGGATGCCCAGCTGTGTAAGAATCTGCATCTCTTTTTAAGAAGTCAAAGAGGAATACACAGTGTCCTTGCCAGAAAAACAATCAGATAATAAGGTTGTATTTTATTTAATTGGGAAAAAAGAATCAGACATGATGTGATGTGTGGATGAATCAGCACAGACAAGAATGCTTGTGACCCAAAAAATGTTTAGTCTTGAAGTGACTGCCATACTGTGTGTAGAATTACTTTTACCTCTTGCACTGTAGTTTTCCATCTTCACTGCATAATGTTCTTGATACACTAGATTTACATGCTGTGCTAATTCGGCTGATTTTATCCCAAGTTTAGAAGTTTAGCTTCTAAAGGCCCAGTTCTAGAAGTGACAGAGGAGGATTCTTGGATATCATTTTAGTTAAAGACTAGTTTCACATCACCCTGGCTACAGGAAAAAAATATAAACATAATGAAGATCAGTCTAGAGTTGCTACAATATTTCTGTGCTGCCCATTGCTTAATTTTTTTTTTTTATTATTTTTTTTTTTTAAGCTGGGGACTAGCAGAAGGGCTTGTATGTTTTGATGTATGTTCCATACAGCAATGGAAGTTAAGTAGGAGTTGCCACATGCAGGAAGATTATTATTCCAAAGTCTATACCTGGGGAAGGTGAAAGAGAGACTCTAAGAGGTTTGCTCCGTGGTTAATACACAGTCACTGCCTTGCTGTTGCTAGACATTTTGGATGGAATATAATATGGCCACTCTGTTCCCAGAGAAATTATGTTTTTTCTCCCTTTACCATTCCTTTAGATTATTTCTTATTTTCCCATTGTTTGTGGCTTTGTATTTAAAGGACCATTATCAGAGTTTGAGATAGAAGAATTATAGTCATTTGAACAAATTTCTGCATGTTGATTGCTTTATTGTGATGTTTGCAGCACAGAGAGATTGTTTAATTATAGCAGAAGGCACTTTTCCTTTACATCAAATTGTTCAATTATGAATTCTGCGGTGGCTCCAGAAATAGAAAGAATGACCAAACTTGAACAATAAAGCAAAAGGCAGATGCTGCTAATGCTGTGCCGGGATGCGGTTAAAGACAGAGCTCATGGGAAAGCAAAGTACTCGCACAAATACAATCATCATATCATCAATTAATTATTATTCAGAATGTTCTCCACCAGACTTGTAATGCTGATGAATGACAACAAATCTCTGCTGGTATGCCCTCACCCTTCTGAAGGGGTATGTCATTTTATTACAACAGAAATACAGAAAAGTCTTACATTTGGTCTACTTTGATGGCATCCTGATAATTTGTCCTATCAAATTTGCAATTTGATAAGTGGCAAACAGCTTTACAAGGATATATTGGAAATTAGGCAGAATTTCTAACAAACACCTTCAGTGTTATTATAACTAAAATGCGGTTGAAATGAAGACTGAGATAAGACTGAATAGTCTTATTATGTTCCTACAGGATATGGTGACAATTATGAGTCCTCCTCTACCTGAGGAGGATGAGCTATTTTGCTGTTCAACTTCTCTATAGGTCCTGAATTTTGCATCTTGATTCTGCCACTGTCTCCTCCTTGCAAACTGTCACAACTCATCTATCACTCTTAACATGATAAAAGACTTTTTTTCTTTTTTTTTTTTTTGTACAATATTAAGTAATGTCAGGAACTTTCAGCCACTCGAGGACAAAAGAACAGCAGAATTTAAAAGGGATAACAAAACCCACTCTCACAGGGATAATTGGAACTTTCACAGGTATGGGATATGAATGCTAAGAGGCTATAAACCACCTGGCATTCTAGCTTTGTATCTGGCATACCTACAGAGCAGGCAATATGATGAAGTGCTTTTCAACTCCTTGTTATCACACACTGCTTTATCTTTACCATGTTATAGTCATACCCCACGTCTTCTTGACCTCTAGTCACAATGCTCTTTGCCTCTTTCATAGAATCATAGAATGGTTTGGGCTGGAAAGGACCTTAAAGATCATCGAGTTCCAACCCCCCTGCCATGGGCAGGGACATGCTCCTCTAGACCCTGTTGCTCAAAGCTTCATCCACTTCCAGGGATAGGGCATCCACAACTTCTCTGGGCAACCTGGGCCAGTGTCTCATCACCCTCACAATAAAAAATTTCTTACTAATATTAATATCTAATCTAAATCTTCCCTCTTTCAGTTTAAAACTGTTACCCCTCATCATATCCCTACACCTTCATGAAGAGTCCCTCCACCTCACCACTCATCACTGGTCACTACTTTCATAATTCTTCTCCTTTTGAAAAGCAGAGAGCTTATCAGATGATGGTGGGCCTTTTATGAGAACCTGAGCATGGCCTCCTGGATCAGGCCCCATTCTGTGCAGCACCATCTCCAACAGTGGCACTAGGAGGTGGGACAGACACCTTGGCAGCACAGCTTGGTACAAGTCTGAAGACCAGGTGGAGAGAGTAACTTGGAAGTCCAACCAGTTTCTGGCCTTGATCATTTGTGGGTTGCTGATGTAGGGAAAGAACCAGGAATAAAAATTCTCAAAGGTGTTTGGCTGAAGCTGATCTTTTTCTTAAAGTCAGCTAGGAAAAGATTGAATTGGAAACAACAATAATCTTCCAAATGAAGACAGCTGAGTACAGCCAGATGGTGCAATAGTTAATGTCTGCCTCATTTTTGGGGGTATTTCAAAAACAGTAGCTTTCCCAAAGAAGAAATTATAAATGAAATTTGGTAAGGAGAAAGAACTAAGAAATGCTTTATTTGGTGAATTTATTAAATGACCAGAAAGTTGTAATTCCTCACCTGAAAGAGAAGACAGCCTTGACTAACACCCCATCCTGGTTCAGGGAAGATGAAAATTAAAAATAGAAGAGTTGTTCATGAAAAATGTAATATAAAAAAAAAAATAGAAATGTGCAAAGTTGATGAAGGAAGGTCTGCAAGGTCTGCAAGGCTTAAAGTGGTACTTAATTTTACCTGGGGGAAAGGTGGCTTGTGCTGACTGAGGAGGACCTTGCTCATAGAGACAAAGCTTTAAAGACTCTTCATCCACAAGAGAAAGAAGATGCAAAAATCAGTTATGAGTGGGAAATAGGAGACAGAAAGGGGTAGGTTTCAATGGGATGATCCACGTAAGCTGAAACAACCACTGCAGCCAACTTGTCCCAGTCCCTGTGCTGGAACTGCATGTTCCCATGCCCTCCCTTGCACTGCCACTTGTCTGACCACCTAGTGCATGAGCTAAGAGAGTTAAACTACCAAGAATTTATTGACTTGTTTGTTTGTTTTTTTTTTAATTGGTAGCATGTTTTCTGTTAGTTTGGATTTTTTTAACTGGCCCATGGTAGCATCAGGGAAGCATCAGCACAAGGGCTAAGGCAAAAGGTGGGGAAGGGGAGGGAACTGCATTTTAGCAGCAGCTTGCCATTGGAATGGCTTTGCTGTGTTTAAAACCATACCCTTCAACTCACCTCTTTGGAAAGCGTTTTGCTTTCTAGTCCCAGCTTCACCGATCACAAGTGAAGAACATCCATCCTCTAATTTAATTGTTAAATAATGTGCAAGGAGTGGAAAGCAGTAAACGTTGTGGTTGCAACTACTGCTTTTTCCTCTCTTATATTGCTTTCTTTCTTCCTGAAGCAAATGATGGGAAGAATCTACAGCTACAGGAGCCTTTACAGATGCATTTTATCTCCTTTTTCTTTCTTACGGCTTGTGCTCTTTTAAAAATAATGGAACAAAACCGGTTTCAAAAGACACGGCTGTTAAGTTAGCTTGTAACAGGAGAATGGCATACAGAGCAATTGTGACAAACTGTAAATTGATTTAATTCAAGTTGTCATATTTTTACAGGGCACACACTTTTTTAAGGAGGTGGAGAGCTTGTTGCTTTAGATCAGTACTTGCAGCCATAAATTTTTCTCCTCAGTTTTTCAAGGAATGGAGTACTACTCATCTCTGTGATTCCCTTCCTCTTCTTAGAAACCATCTTGGAAGAGCCATAATGGCCACTTTTCATTTGATTGTCTAATATTTTTATCTTTGGGGTTACTAGAGTGTCCCCAGCAAGGATGGAAAGAGCAAAACCAAATCAAGCATCATTCTAAACGATGCATGGCTGGCCACACCCTGGACCTATGTGGCCATTCCAACGTTTTTCAAAAAGTTTTTGAAAAGCCTGTGCTGGCATCTGTACGGGCAGAGAATGTGCTCTGGATGTTCTGTCCAGTCATGTGCGTATGCAGCAGTGCCAGGGCTTTGATCAAGAAGAAAGCTATTATACATGCAGCAATCACAGAGAAGAACATGAGCAGAAAGGAGAGCAACACAGTAGTGCTGGTACAGACAAATAGTACTACTTACAGAATTATAGAATGGTTTGGGCTGGGAGGGACCTTTAAAGTTCATCTAGTCCAACCCCTCTGCAATGAGCAGGGATATCTTCAATAGATCAGGTTGCTCAGAGCCCCGTGCAGTCTTACCTGGAATGTTCCTTGAATTGTAGATGGGGCATCTACAGCCTCTTGGGGCAACCTGTTCCAGTGTTTCACCACCCTCATTGTAAAAAAAATTATCTTTTATCTGGGGTCTCCTGTAGCAATCAATGGCTTCAGAAATACTCATCTCAGGTGAATTTTACCCAACACAAGCATCAAAGCCTCAGAAATACCTCCTAATGGATTTGACATAAGAACACCATTCCTGCCTCTCGTTTAGGATCAACTTGTTCTCTTGAACAGTTCTCTTAATCAACAAATGACGTCCCTGTGGAAATAAAGGTGTTTTTTACTTTGAAAAAAGTTGTTTAGGAGAGATATTTATCTTCTAATGTTGTTAATCCCAGCTAGGAAAAAAAGAAGTAAAATAAAATGGGGCCAGCAGCTTCCTTCAGTGACGGTGTTTTGAAACTACTGACTTAATCTCTGTTTAGGGCTGCAGGAAATGCACCCTTTGCCCTGTTACATGAAGTCTGTGATGGGTAGGATTCTTTCTTTTCTCCTAAATATCAAGTGCTTAAAGGTTAGGTCCCTCTTCGTTTTCTACCTGGTATTAATTTAATTTTTTCTTTACAAAAGCAACCTCTGGTCTGCTAAAAACAGATTGAAGAGAAGGGTCTTGAAATTTAGTGAAAAGGCAATAAAGTTGTGGTTTTTCTACTCTTGAACTGAAAGTGAGTTTAGAGGTGCATTCACCCTCCTCACCTGCAAACCCTCTCCAAGATTCCTACCCTGCTCCATCCCAGTCCACATACAGCTTGCTGTGAACTCTGCTGAGAAACCTCCTTGCCAAATCAGAGCAAGTTGTACCAGCTGGTAACAGTTGCTTTGGATGTATAAGCAATTCTAAAAATATTTATGTGGTTTTCTGACTTAGCTGTGCCCCTTCCTGAAACTCCATCTTTAAAATGCAGGAGTAGGAGGGTGAGACCTCATCACTCTCTACAACTACTTGAAAGGACATTGTAGAGAGGTTGGTGCTGGTTTCTTCTCACAGGTAATTAGCAATAGAACAAGAGGAAATGGCTCCAAGCTACAACAGGGTAGGTTGAGACTGGGCATTAGGAAAATTCTTCCCAGAAAGAGTGGTCAGACACTGGAATGGGCTGCCCAGGGAGGTGGTGGACTCGCCATCCCTGACTGTGTTTAAGAGTAGATTAGATGTGGTGTTGAGGGATCTGGTGTAGGAGAGAACTTTGTAGAGTAGGGCTGATGGTTGGACTCGATGATCCCAAGGGTCTATTACAACCTAAATGATTCTATGGTTCTATGAGTAAAGTCTTGCTTGACGTGCCCATGTATCATAGTGTAAAAGCACTGTGACCCTGTTCTTAGATCCTCTCTTGAAAATGGTGTTGACTGTATAGGTCTAAAATTCCCTTTAATGAAGATTACCAGCCTCATATGCAAAGAATTTGCTGTCTGTATCATCCTGACTTTCAGAACAATTTCTGAGATCACAAGTTAAAACTGCCGTAACTAAATGAAAATATAGGACACTTCTGAAGGAAGGTACAGGAGCCATGCAGGAAAATGTATTTTTAAGAGGAAAGATATTTTTGCTTGTTGAAAGAACAATATTAATTCAGACACATATATTTATAGATGGATAATACATACCCTTTCTGGCAGAAAAGAACCCCACATCCGTGTATTGCAGGTGATTAGCCTTGACTACACNACTGTGTTTAAGAGTAGATTAGATGTGGTGTTGAGGGATATGGTATGTATCATAGTGTAAAAACACTGTGACCCTGTTCTTAGACCCTCTCTTGAAAACAGAGTTGACTGTAGAGGTCTAAAATTCCCTTTAATGAAGATTACCAGCCTCATATGCAAAGAATTTGCTGTCTGTATCATCCTGACTTTCAGAACAATTTCTGAGATCACAAGTTAAAACTGCCGTAACTAAATGAAAATATAGGACACTTCTGAAGGAAGGTACAGGAGCCATGCAGGAAAATGTATTTTTAAGAGGAAAGATATTTTTGTTTGTTGAAAGAACAATATTAATTCAGACACATATATTTATAGATAGATAATACATACCCTTTCTGGCAGAAAAGAACCCCACATCCGTGTATTGCAGGTGATTAGCCTTGACTACACCTGTCAGTGCGTGAGCAGGAGTAGCCCATGGACCTTATGCAGCAGCGCCTCTTAGTGATGGAAGGAAATGCTGCATTTAGTTAGTAGGGGAACAGAAATCTTTCTGCCTGCCTTGCCTTTTACTTGAGTCCAAAGTCACTAATGCATGACAGGCGTTTTAGCTTCCAATGACTTTTATCTGAGAATTAGTCTTATTATTCAAGGCATAGTTCTTGTTCCATTTATGGCTGTGCACAGACTTGCTCTGCAATCTCCCCTTCAGATCATGGCTTGACATTTCTCATATTTCTTTAGCTTAGATAACTTTTAAAGCCTGAGGAAAATCTATTATGTTGGTTAAAATACATCTTCAATGTATGAAAGATGTTTTTGATCAGGAGTCATTCAATTTGCTGACCATTAGAATTTCAAAAGAGATTGCAGTCTGAGTTCTTCTTCAGTTGGGAATTTATACCAGCTGAACTGGCTGAAATTCAATGGGAGCCTTTTATTTATTCACAGGTATTGATATTATGGTATAACTTTTCAAACAACTTTTGCAACTCACTGGATTTCAGTCTGATGATATTCTTTAAAAGTATAACAGAGGCAGATTATTAGCGGGATACCCGATCAGCATGAGTTCAAAAGACTTCGACAGAATTAGTTATCTGGATGTGAAAATAAAATACAATGTGAAAAGTTGGATGTGAAAAAAAAAGTTACTTCATGTGAAAATAAGAAAAAAAGAGGAGTACAAGAAGCGTGGAAGGTACTAACTGGGACTCATTTAATCCAGCAGGATCTCTACAGTAAAGATTGATTCTTAGTTCTTGATACAGATTATCCCAGTTAACAGCAATGAGGGACGTTTATTATTTTTAAACTCACAACTTTCATAACATCCAGAATAATTTGTTTGAAAAAAATGGTAGTCTATGTACCTTTCTTCCTCTGTCCAGAAATAATGTATGCCATGGATATTTGAAAAAAACCCAACCAACCAACCATTCACATTAGAACCTTCATTATGGGTTGGTTTAGAGTTTCCTCTGGTTCTTTGTCTTTGTGAGATTAATTTTCCAACAGACTTCTTTACTCCCATTCTAACATCGGTGTGACTCGGCAGATGAGCTGGGTTTGTGTCCTCCTGAGCAAAACCAAGGGAGCAGCTCCCACTGCTTGCTTGGCATTCCCTGGCCCAATGTTCAGCGCTCAGAAACTGTCTCAGATCTTCTCCCTGTTTTTCCAAAGGGTCTACATGTTTGCATGTGGGGAGTAGAGGTGCCTGTTCCTGAGCTTTTGGAGCTGCTGGCAAATTGCAGACACAGTTGGCAGAAGGACTGGGGTTGCAAGGCAAACCAGAAAGCAAGAACATCCAGAAAGCCATCACATCAGAGTGAGGTATCTGATTTGCAGCAGCATTTTGGCTCTCCCAAAGATCTTCTCCCACAGGACTCTGTGAACCGAGGGAGGGAAGCAGTTGCTGTTGAAGACCTCCAGAGGGAGATCCTGCCCATCTAAACCCGAATGCCTAAATTCAGCTCCTTAATTCCACCCTGAATTCCTGAAAGTTTCATGAAACTAGATGGTCAGGGCGTGGAGAGGGAAGCTATAAATACCATGGCTGAAGGAGCAGCTGCACCATGAGTTCACCTGTAATTGGTGGCGACAGAGAATCTGAATTGGAAGAAAACACCCTAATGCCTCTGGTTGTGGGAAAAGCTGTAACCAGAATTCACAGACCCTGTAACTCCACTCATCTGGAGAACCCTTCATTAGGTCCAGTAATCTTTCATTACACGAGAAAACAATATTGAATTAGCAGGCTGGATATGTAGACCTTACTAAGTGAGTGTTAGGAATTCTTTACATAGCTCAAAGCAGCATACAGAGACATGGAGGAACAGCTGTGGTCACTGAGAGATGTCACAAACCAGTAACAAATCCCTGGGAAAGCCAGAAATTTATGTGTTTTGAATTCAGGGAGTTAAATTCACCAGAGTGTGGTTATACCTATTTGAGGGAAAATACATTACAACGATGTTTTTGAGATGCTGTTCCCCTGGATGAGCTCTGATAAAAAACTACATCTTTTCCAGAATGCTACTTGTACTGAATGGGCTTAATGAAGGCATAAATTGCAGCAGTTTGAAGACCACAAGTAGGAGGGGACATTGAGGACGGTTGGCTGCCCATGAACAGATATGACGGAGCCCATGAGTGAGTAGAACCATAGTTCTGCATAACACCTCAGCAATTAGGGAGAACAGAAAACATCAGAAAGGTGGTCCTGACCAAACCTCCTCAAGGGTGACAATAAACCTAACCAGCAACTGCTCTATATCAAGCAGCAGTACCAGAACAAAAGAGCCAACACAAAAACTCAAGAGTCCCTGAGAGATGGGCAAGAGCTGATCAAATCTCACAGAAGAGTAGCTACATTTCTCTGTAGACAGAGATAATTTAATGTATTTGGTAGTTGTTCATGGTTGTCACCAGTAAGAAGTGTTGAGGGGGTGGTCCAGTTAGGATGGATGATGAGAAAGAAGTGGGGCAGGGTGTGGGGGTTCTAGAGCATATGGCCTACAAAGAAGGATTAAGGGAGCTCCACTTCTTTCACCTGGTGAAAGGAGGCTAAGGAGTGACCTGCTGAGAAGAATGGATAAAAGGGTAAACTCAGTGGGAAAGAGAGAGAATGAATATTACATGAAACCCCAGACGTACCCACAGAACGTAGGCACATGAACCACATGTGAAGTAAGTCCTCCATGGTCCCCGAGCTGAGGCAGTAGGTCTAGCATCAGACGGCCAGCCATAACGCACTTAAACGGGAAGAACCCGCACATCCCCGAGGTTACAGCATGCACACAGACCAACTTTTGTCCCATTTCACACTAAATTCTGTTTGAGATTTCTGTAGAAAAATGTATGTCTAATATAAATGTGTAGCTATGCAAGTACATCAATAGTGTATTGCTCGGTCACAAGGAGCTTGTGACCTCATATGGCTACACTGATTCCGTTAACAACAGTTTTCATTTATCTAATACAAAACCACATTAGGCAGCATATGACACTTCAGAGAGAAGTAGAATTTTCAACTGGTGAGTCAAAATAGTGTAGAAAACCTGATACATTCACAAACAAACACAAAAGAGGAAGGCAAAGTTTGGTAAAAAGCTTTAAAGTTGGGATTGAAAATAGAAAATAGAAAGTATTGACTAAACGCTTTTAAGTGTTTTAAGAAATTCCTGCTTCGTGAAAATATCTGCTTTCAATAGTTCTTTCTATTAAAAATATTTTTTATGGATATTACCCTGCAAATCACAGCTATGCTTTTGTAGTAGAAACACCCAACCTCAAAACAAAGCTTTTCTGACCTCTGCAAAGATTGAATGCATCAGATGTGTTCTTCATGAGTTCTTCCTCTTTAGTAGTTTATCTTTGATCATCTAGTTTAAGACAAACTCAGGTTATGCAAACTCCTTAACTAGTCCTCCATCTAACAGTCTTCATTATCTTTATTTTTCCTTTTAATTGGCAACCACCATCTTTATGTCAGCCAGTCTGCAGTGGGGTTTTGCTCATCAGCCTCTTCCTGCAGCAGAGAATAGTTACACTGCTTTGGCTTCTTCCTATGATACTTCTTTTTTTCCTGAGCATTTGATCCCTTACTCATGCTGACAGTTGAGGCCGGTTTGAGTCACACTCTTGTGAGAAGCTTTCCTGAAGATTTTCGTATTACTACAAGATCTGTCACAGCGTGAAACAAAGCGTATCGTGTTTCTGTCTAGAAATTACTTCTCAGAAAATTTTGGCCCTGATCCTGCATATACACACACACACGAGGACATCGATACTTGAATAACACCCAAACCCACCGTAAATATCTCAAGCATAAAGCTATTTATATAAGCATATGTTTGTAAGTTGCTGACTACTGCAGAGCCGTGTACCAAGATGATTATAATACGATTGAATACATAATTTAATACAATCTGGCTTTGGTTTAATATAAGGTGAAAACAAAGAGATGCACAAGGTTCTTTTATTCATGAGCTCTTGAAAACTTTCCTCAGCCTGTATGGATCTGTTTAGGGTGAAGTACCTGTCCCAGGGATGTCACAGGTTGGAAAGGGAAGTGAAGCACAGGAAAACAGGAGTGGGGTGCATCAGAGTACTGGAGGTGATAGACATAGAGGTGGTATTTGTCACCCTTCCCCAAATACAAAAAATAGCCTGAACGGAATGGAAAAGCAGTGATGCTTGGCATCCCACAGCCCCTGTCAGGTAATCACAGAATACACTAAATGATAAGAGAACAGTAAGTGATTGATCTACAAATCCTACTTTTCTTATGTTGGTATACACATAGATAAAAACAATATAAAAGAATAAAATGAATAAACTCCAATAATTTAATAATTATTTGGGCCGCAATTTCTAGATCTGTTTCTGGGAGAATACAGTCAGAGGCTACGTTACACCAGTAAGGGCTGTAAATCACAGTGCCTTGCTTGTGATAAGAGGTCCATTTTTTGCCAGGTGGTAATGAATCAAGCTGAAGGTCAACTGGTTTGGACAACTTTTCTCCCAATAGCACATGGTGGATATCAAATGTTTGGGCTTAATATTCCTAAATAAATCACTGCATTTAATGCTTACAGGAGCAATCAAGTGTTGTAAAATGTAATTTACTTTTGAAACTTCTTCAGTCTGATTTTTTTTAATTACTCAACTGAGGAAAATAAAAAATATTAATTGCAATATTGAATTTCACTTTCGTGGACTAAATAAATGTAGGTTTTTATGAAGTGATGAAAAAATCAAAGCTCTGAACCCCATTCTCAGTTGTGTCCATGAGTCTCCATCAGCTGTTTCACCTTCTACTGATCCAAGTGCAGTCACTAAGCTCAGGGCACTTCCCCTCAGTTGCCTTGTGCCCAGAATGATACAAGCCAAGCATCACCATTGAGTGAAACAGGAAGAGAAGAAAGTAGGGGAGGGGGGGATCTGTGCATAGGAAAATACAATCCTGAGACTGTAATGGCCCAAAGCACAAGTTTCAGTTAGTGAAACCTCAGCCAATGACCTGAGGCTCATCCTGGTGAACTTCACGCAGGGAAAACACGGTTCCTCTGCAGCTTAAAGCAGTGTTGCACTGCAGGGGGCTGATGTTTTGCTGGTAAGGAGCACTGTCCTGGGCTTTGGTAAGCAGGGTGTCCTGCTGGCACAGGCACTGATGGAGCTGAGTTATGCTTGTTGCTTCCAGCTTCTCACCAGCATCACCTCACAGCTCTGTGGGCAGAACCTCATCATCCCCGGGCTGCATTTAGCCCCTGTCAATGCAATGCTACTGGATTTCCTCGTTCACTCAGGTTCTCACTAATGCTGCCCAGAGATGTGTCTGTCATCTGTCACAAGAGTTTCACTTATGTATGTTGAGTAAAGAGCAAAATCTGAGTGATGCTTCTTATTTTCTGCAACTTGCCCACTCCTTATCTCGTACCTGCAGAAGGACACCTTGAGCACCTCTTTCTGAAGCTCCTTTCCAAGGCTGTCAAGCTGTGCCTTTATCAGCCCAGAGGTGCTACTCTGCACTGTTGAACCCTGTCCCAGCAGCTTTATAATGAATATAGCAATTTGCTTTCTTGGTACAGCTTCTGTGTGGTGCAGTAGAAAAATGAAATGAGTCAAACAAGCAATCCACCCATCCCAAATGGATAATAAAAAAGCGTAAGAACTGGTGTATTGAATCAGGCCAGATGTCCATCTAGTTCATTAGTCTTGCCTTGAAAGTGCTGACACAAGATGCTTGGGCAGCAGCAGACAAGCGAGGAAAGCCTGTGGTGGCGGCTCTTCTGCAGTTCACTGCCCATCCTTCAGTGATTTGCAACTAACTGGCTTGCTATGAGGTGACATCTTTCTGTTTCACAGCACTTGAAATGCTTCTCTTTCATGAGTCTAATTGCTTCTTGGGTATGTATAAAAGGTTACTATCTATAATATCTTCTGGAAGTGTTCCACAGCTTTTTGCTTTGGAGACTTGCTTAATTTCCATTTTGTTCTTAACCTTACTAGCCTTATTTCCTTATTTGTAAGCCTGATGTTTTTATTATTTTCTGACTAGAGAGTTGATAAATCAAAAAGTTATAGTGTGGAATTTAGGGAAGGTGAAGCAAGTAGTATCTCTTCTCCCTGGTATCCAGTGGTGGGGATGGTTTAAAACTGCTCCAGGGGAGGTTTAGATTGGACATTGGGCAGTATTTATTTACCAGGAGTGTGGTCAAACACTGGAACAAGCTCCCTGGAGTGGTGGTCGATGCTTTAACTTTTGGCCAGCCCTAAATTGGTCAGGCAGTTGGACTAGATGGTTGTTGTATCCAACTGAAATAGTTCTATTTTATTCTATTCTATTCTAAGTATTAGAACAGGTGTAAACTTCCGTGATGCTGAAAAATTTTGAGCAGTAATAAGAAAAGGCATGAAGGGAGGAAACTGAGGAGAACTCTGTTTTGACTGTGAAGGAAAATATTTTCCATCAGTGCGATGTATTCCTGTCTGAAATACCTAGCAAGAAATTGGTTGAAATGGACTGAACCTGAACCCTTATGAAAGAGTAAAGATATGCCCGTGTTGGCTTTGGATAGCTTTCTCTCTCTGCAGTGAGTTCCTTTACATTCTTCCATACCTGGGAACCAAACTGGAGGTCTCATGTCTGTGTCACTGCTCTTTGTGCTTTGGCATCTGACCTAGTTTGGATTTTGCTCTGCCAGTTTCACACCAGGGTTGTAAGTGGACCATAGTATGTTGATATCTAACCATCATTATATGTTAGAAGAGGAAGTTATAAAGCCATTTATCTGCTCCTCGTTTTTATCTCCCTGTATCTAATAAAGATTTAGTTAGTTTAGGAAATAGGAGTACAATTCTCTGGTCAATAGCTGAAATGGTTGGACTTGTTGATCCCAAGGGTCTCTTCCACCCTAAATGATTCTATGATTCTATGAAAAGCGTTGGCTGAATCTACTCCAGGTGCCTCCCATCACAGGCAAGCAATTGTCCTTCCTTGTGTCCCCTGGCCCTTCTAGCTCCTGGATGCACACGTGGCAGTGGCATGGAAGTAACTTTGGCAGAGCATCCTGTGCTGTAGGATTTTTGCATCTCCTCCCTGCTCCCTAGGAACACACAGACAAACGCGAGAGAAAATAGCCAGGCTTCCCATCTGGGTGGATTTACCGCTTATTGAAATGCCAGCATTTCTGGAGCTTGGAGGCCCAGACTGGAAACAAGTTGGTAAAAATAAACAGGGCAGACAGAACTCAGTGCATTAGTTCTAATCCCGACACTGGCATGGCCTGGCCTCATTTAACACTGGGCATGGAGAAAGGTGGCAGATAAGGAGAGAGTGGCGACAGATGCCAGTTGGCACCAGATAAGGAAGCTTGGGTTTTAAGGCCCACACAGTCGCAGTGGGTTGATGATGGTTACAAAAGAGGACACACAGACCAAATTGTATGCACTGGTGAAAAGACTTCTTAGAAGTCAGCCTGGACAAATGAAAGCTGAGGTTTTGTATGCTCCAAGATGATGGCCACACTGAACAGAATACATGTGCCACTGCGGAGGGAACTGCCAAAACCTTTTTTTCTGGGTTCCTTTAAACTTTCTCTCTTCTTAAAAAAAAAAAAAAGAAAGAAAGAAAACAGAGCTGACACAAACAGAAGCATAAGCTTTATGAATGACTGTGGCTTAGTGAGGGCAACTTTTCAGTTCTTCGTTGTAATGAAGGGTGGTCACCGGACAGAAAACTGGGTTGGGATTCGCCAGCCACAGTCTGTCTGTCTTTCTAAAAATACTTAACCTCTCTATGCATCGCTTTATATTTGCTCTGAGAAGCGGTGTGCTTACAAATAACTGACTGGGAGAAAATAAATGCCAGCCTGTATCTGTGGGGTTTTCTCCCTTCTGGATTACCAGTGTAAACAGGGAGAATTTCCAAGTTTTCATTGCTTGCCTCCCGCGGATGCGGTGCCCTGCGGGGCAGAGTGCTTCACTGCCGTCACTCTGCAGCAAGGTGTCTGCTGCCAGGGGGGCAGAAGTCTAGTATGGAGTGTGCTTGGAGAGAGAAATGCTTGACAGTGAGATGTGGGGCACAGTCAGCCTGTGGAAGTAGTTTGCAACAAGATAGTAGTAAAAGGCACACATTAGTAGGATTTTCACAGATATAAAAGCATATATATAAATGATTTGGGGTGAGATGTTGAGCAAATTGTTTCATCGTCTTATGATGGTTCAAAATGAGGATAATTACACTTACCCTATTGAGTAAACTAATTAGAGATCTAAACATAGCAAGCACAGTATGTTCCTAATGTGATTATCCTCAGCTCAAGGAAGAGAGCCTAGTGGAGAGATAACGGGACAGAGAAACAAAGGCAATGGCAGCTCTCACTCTGGTGCCAGAGTGGCAGAAACGCCTCCCTGGCATTTAGGCGAGGACTGGGATGAGGAGTGCATCAGGCACTTTCACAGCTCGCTCTCTTCTGCACCAGCAGGGGCTCCTGTATCAGTAGTTGTTCAAGTGTCAGTGAACTAAATAGAAACCACATCTTCTTCATTTTGACCACTGGCTAACTCCAGGATAGTTTGAGCAACATTGTCTTTTGATCTGCTGTTCTTCAATGGACAGCACATGCTTCTGTGAAGATAGTTTATCACTGACATCAGATATAAGATGGGAAGGGGGTATTCTATATATTTGATACCAGTGGTAAATCCAAGGATTATGTGGAGACAAAGCTGAAGACAAAGCTCATGGTTTGGTTTTGGAATAGCCTTCAAAATACAATACAATGCCAATACAGTAGAAGGCCTGTGTTAAATGAACATGTTGGTACCTAACCACTGTCTACACTTGTCACTGACCAGGTATCCACCAGGGACTAATCTGTGCCCTTTAGATACTGAAGACTGAATATAACCCAGTGAGACCTCGTAGTAGAGCTCAAATAGAAAAGCAAGGATCAAAAGAAAGCCAAGCCTTTTTGCAAACACAGGCTTAAACATGGTACCTTCCACGTTACTCTTTGTTTCATTGCTCCAGATTGAAACAGATTTAATCAAAATCTTTATTATTTTGCCTTGCAGTCTGCAGCATACTGATCTCAGAAACGCTAAAAAGGAGAGTAGCTTCATATCCTCCTGGTTTGGCTCTGACTGGCCTAACCTTTTCAATTCCTTTTCTGACATAGTACATTTGGGTAAGAAAGCCTGAAGGTTAATGCTTAACTTGGAAGACATTCCCAGTACAACTCTGCTGGCAGCCCCTGTCAGTGGAGCGCTGTGATAAGTACCTGGCTTATGCAGGTAAAATCCTTTTTATTAACATGGCAGAATTTCAGCTCTGCCTATAATTGTAGTGAAATAAGTGATTTGAGCATTTCTGTATTATCTCAGTAGATCTAGACCCAAGTCTTTAGTCAGCCCAGATTTATCTGCTGCATTTCATGTCATCACTTCGGCCTGGCAAAGTCCTGACAATAATATAAGGGCTCAGCTCAGGTGCCTTGGGGTCCATCCCACTAACTCTTAACTGCTAGTACCATTTCTTTGCACTGTCTCTGCAGTTTCCTCCAGAAAAGGAGACAAACCTTTATGAAAGAAGGTTGTCTCCATCTCTGCTCACTTCTCAGAAGGACACCTTGAGGACAGTTCCCTAATGATTCATTCTCTTGATCAGAGGACATGGAGAAGGGTCCTAACATTAAACCATTGCTCGCATCATTTTGTGGTTCCAGTGTTATAACTCATAACGCAGTGTGTTATGAGAAATAAACACAGTATTCCAGGCAGATTTCTCTGAGTGATGGCAAATATCCTCAGACTGCTAAATGCAAGACGTGCCTAATTTCTTCTCTGATTTCTTAAAATTCCATTCATTTCTTTTGTTTCGACAAGGTGGACAGGAGATTTGTTTTCGAAGGTCTCTTGGTAGCTGAAATCTCTTGCTTTTTGTTTTATGCTCTACTAAAGGCATGCAATAATCCCCCTAGAATGCACTGCCTGTCATCCTCAATTGCTTAATTAACTTACTGTAGTGAACTCACTGGGGCTATAGCAGTTTAAATCTATTATCCATAGCCAGCCCAACATTAGCAATGAAATGCTAGCGTCTTATTTTGGAGTCTGGATGCTGACTTTCTGCTAGAGGGCAGAAATAGTCAACTGACCACGTAATTGAAAATGTTGGCTCCTTTTTACAGCCCAGAGTCAGGTTTCTCTCAGTGTCCACATCTGTATGTCCTTGCTTAATTGTTTAACAGTAAACTGATTAGAAATAAACTATGAAATAGTAAACTATTCAGCAATAAACTACATAATGTGGTGAATAACAACAGAATGTTGGTGAACTACAAATATTGCAGCCCTATGATTGCCAAACAAGGCAGGATTTGAAACCAATATGGATACTCACACAAACCCCAACATTTGCTAAGTATTGTTCCAAGCTTGCTTATGGCTGAATGGATTTATTCAGGACTGCAGCTAAGTTTGAAATGAGTAAAAAATGAACAAAAAAGGTTCACCTAAAAAAAATCTGGGTAGACACATCATTAATCAGATCATTAGTCCTAGAGCAAGAAAGATACAGGTCAAGTGATTTTAAGAGCTCAAGGAAACAAAACCTAAACATTGATACTGACCATGATTGAGGGAGTTGGGATTGTTTAGTTTGAGGAAGAGGAGGCTGAGGGGAGACCTCATCACTCTCTACAACTGCTTGAAAGGGCATTGTAGAGAAGTTGGTGCTGGTCTCTTCTCACGGGCAATGAGCGACAGAACAAGAGGGAATGGCTGCAAGCTGCAGCAGGGGAGGGTTAGGCTGGACATTAGGAAAAAGTTTTTCACAGAGAGAGTGGTCAGTCAGTGGAATCAGCTGCCCAGGGAGGTGGTGGAGTCCCCATCCCTGACTGTGTTTAAGGGTCGATTAGATGTGGTGTTGAGGGCTATGGTGTAGGGGAGAACTTGTAGAGTAGGGCTGATGGTTGGACTCGATGATCCCAAGGGTCTCTTCCAACCTATATGATTCTATGATTTAGTTCACCTGTGGGTGTTTGACCCCAGAAGAAAACCCCAGAGTTTTACTGTCTTCTGTGGTGGTCAGACTCTGCCCACAGTAGCACAAGGGACTCTCTCAGCAAGCTGGAGCTGCTGTTTGGTGGTGAGAGAGGCTGCAGGAGCAGAAGGAGGCTATTCTGCATTTGCGTGAACTTTACATATATTTAAGATCCTTATTAAAATGAATACAAAGGGCAGTCTGTGTAGGTAGACATTCTCATTAATAAATCAGGTCTATCGTGTTAGTTAGATGAGATATAAAGTTCTGGGCAGCTCTTTCTGTTTCTTGTTTGACCACAAAACTCTCTGTGCTTGCAATAAGGACTCTCACTGCTACAGTATTTATTTGATTAGATTAGATTGTTTTTGAATTAAAAGGATGTTGTTAGCAAATACAACAAAATGTTTCCTGAATATTCTGAGAAAGCATAAACCAGATCTGCAGCTTTCCATGTTGTGCAGTAAGCTGCTGGTTTTGTCTCTGTGCTGGCCAATATTCATCTTTTTTTTGCTTCGCTTCACGAGTATATTCGTTTGAAGAAAAAATCGAGTTGTTAAATGACAAGTCCATGCAGTTTTTCCAAGTATGAAATCAGTGACCTTGTTCTATGGTGCACACCGCTTCCCAGTCAACAATTGTCCACTCGTGTGAAGCACTGAAGAGAAAAAGAAGTGGCCTAATTGGAAACCAGTCTTATCTCAAAAACTAAAGAGAAAAGGCGCATGTGATTGTGGAAGTATTTTGAGGAGAAGATTACATTTAGCAGAGTCTCTGAGGCAAACTCCATGTGTTTCAGTGGAGCTGCACAGGGGATGATGCTGATTGGTACCTTCTAGGCAGGACTGGCCCTGCCTTAATAAATGGCCGTGCTAAGCACAGGGGAGAAATACATCATGTGTAACTACCACTGATGCTAGAGATATTCTGACTATAAACAAGGAACTAGTTTTTAAGGCTGAGAGCACTGCACTGGTTGCAATTCCTTGCTCATTTCTGTAGATTTCAATATCAAGACAGGATATTTGGACTCTAGTTTAAACACCAGCTCATGCTGGGCAGCCCTGTGGCGCTTTGGGCAGAGATCATACTACGTGACAAAACGGGTCTCTCCAGCCTTGTGAACAAAGGATATAGACATCTACAAATGACCGAGGCTAGAGGTGGATACGAAGCATGGAGCCAGCCCTCCCTAGACATCCAGAACTGAGGGAACTGCTTTTCCTATCTTCTCCCTGGAAAATGGAAGCCATCTGAAGGATCTGTGGTTTCAGAGTGTTATATATGTCAAGAACCACCTGTCATTGACCTTATCACTTAACGATTTTTTAACAAGGAACCAATATAGAACATTTCTCTCCAAACCTCAGTGTAAAGCTTTTACCGGCATAAAATACTGAGTTGGCTGAGTTTGAATAGAGGTGGGGTAGAAGAAATACCCATCCTTATTACTCAGTTTGATGCTGTAACTCCACTACAGAACTTAAATTCCTTAGGCAGCTACACATTAAAATAAATTTTTGTCGTGGTTTTGACCAATTGGACAGATGATGAGCCCTCCTCCCCCCCCCCAAGGAAAAGAGAGGAGAGGAAAGGATTAAGAGATTCAGGAGTTTAGATAAAAACTAAACTACTTTAATGAATAATAATAATATAACAAACAATAAAAAGAAAAAAAAAAGTATAAAAGACAGGATAAAAAAAGTATACAGTCTATACAAAACCATATCAGGCTCCCAGGACGATGATCACGTCCCCAGCAGCACCAGTGAACGTCCCAGGCTGGACTCGGTGACCGACAGGAGCTGGATTCCAGATCAGGATCAGAGGCAGATGAACAGACAGGGTCCTCCTCAGACATCAGCCATTGAAGGAAGAAACCCAATGACCCTTTGATCCCTCAGCTTTTTTACTGAGCATGATGTGGATGGGATGGAATACCCCAGTTGGTCAGTTTGGGGTCACCTGACAAAATTACCTGCCCTTGGTTGTTCTAGCAATAAGTACAAGCAAGGGCCTCCCTGCACCATCCCTTGGTATAATCAGGTCTTATCACTGTGAGACGAAACATTCTCTGAACAATGTACTGGTAATTTCAGAGTTTAGTCAGTTAGAAGAGGCCCAGCTAAAAAAGTAAAACTAGTGAACAGAAAATTGGTTTGTTTCACCTCAAACCAGGACAATTTTAAATCAATCCCCTTGAAGACCCTATAAAATAGCTGCTCATAACAGTTAGAGGAAAGAAAAAGATTATGTCCACATAGTTCAGTGAAGCTTTATGAGAAGGTTCCCAACCTCTCTCTGACTCAGCCAGCTGGGCTAAGCCAGAGAGTGGCAGTGGCACCCACGTGCCACTTTTGGGGTTGTGACATGCAAATTGCAGCCATGTGTCACTTCTCTATCCAGATCTACTCCTCTCCAATCGTTGCACTGGAAGAGAAATGCACTTCAGAGCTGGTACGTGGCTGAAGGGAACCGGTCAAGCCTCGAGACAGCTGGGAGCATGGAGCAGTTCAGCGACACGAGGTGTAGTGAGCTCATTTAGACTTTGCTTTAATATCCCTGTGCAGCACAAAGGCTGATGGAATGGAAATTAAGAATGCAAACCTAACATTTATAGGAGAAGATCTGTATCGCTTGATGGGCAGAGAGCAAAGAAACGTCCCACATTTTAATGTTGACAAATAATTTAAGAGAATGAAAGGTCATACTTGTAGAGTAGGGAGCGCCGGTCTTGAAAATGCTAATCTTGAGAGTACAGTGAGTAACAGCTGAGCACCCTCTTCTGTGGAGACACCGTGACTCAGAGTGTTCAGACACTGAACGTATCGAACGCTTGGACGGACCATTACATTTACTAGGCCATGACTGGAATAATGAACTAAATACTTCCTCGTGTCACACTCCAAGGGTCTCACATTATGTGTCTTAGAAATTAAAAACTGCTGGCAAGTATTTGCCCTTACTATCCATGGACCTCAGGTTCTCCATCGGTTAGAGATTAGTAAAACACCTCTGGATATCAAAAATTGCTTTCTTCCTGTACTTGACATGAAAGACATGTGGGAGTGCAAGTGCTGACTATTTGATTTGATCAGGAGCATTATGTTTTTCCCTTCAAATACAGGGTAAGTTTCCTCTGTACCCTATATTTTAATTTTGTCATTGAACTCATGATCATTTTTACAAGGTTGCTTTGCCCCTCAAGTATATTATCCATGGATGATCTGCAAATTCCATTGGTCAGGATCTCACCCAAGTGAACTAGTATCTGCAACGGTGGATACAGAGTCATGTTAATAATTGACATTACGTTATTTTTATTAAGGGTAACCGAATTGATTAATCCTTGCAGCACCTGACAACAAAGTGCTTACAATGCACAGAGGAGCTACTGTAAAATACTCATTTTAGTCTCTGAGCAACAGGAATGCATAAAGCATGGAGATGGAGAATGGCAGGGGTGGGATGCAAAAGGGGAATTTTACATCTTATTAGAAAACCTATCAAAAGAGTTTTGGTGCTGGGTTTTATCTTGAGGATTGAATTCTTGGAAACAAGTCAATAGTTCTTGGAGTATAATTAAATCAATCCATTAATGCATACTATGGCTTTCATAACGGATGGCAGCTTTGCTCACACAACATAAAGCGTACGGCAAGCAGGGAACTTGTCTATACAGGACAGGGATTTGTGCTTGTTACTCCCTTCCAGCCGCTGGATTTCAGTGTCCAGCCCATTGCCATTGCTGCCACAATGAGTTGTGACATACAAAACCCACCTCCTCCTGCCAGCTCTCTGCCAGTGATCCTTCCCAGGGGAGCGCCTTCCATCCACCTTTCTCTACCTGAGCCGCCTGCCACTACAGACCAATAGGCCATTTCAAGGGCTCGCATTCATCTGACTGGTTTTTCAACAACCTTAACTTCTTTTTCATAGAATCATAGAGTCATAGAATGGTTTGAGCTAGAAGAGACCTTAAAGATCATTGAGTTCCAACCCCCCTGACATGGGCAGGACACCTCCCGCTAGAGCAGGTTGCTCAAAGCCACATCTAACTTTGCCTGAAACATTCCCAGGGATGGGGAATGCTTCTCTGGGCAACCTGTCCCAGTGTCTCACCACCCTCACAGTAAGGCCAGAGATTTCCAAATCTCTGGCTGTAGCGGCCTCAAGCTGGTAAGGTTCAGCAATGCTGCTCAAAGTTTATTGGAAGAGCCCTGTTTGGAATAGCCAAAAAATGCCCATAGATTTTGAAATATTAATGTAAACCCTGTAAAATGATAAAGGAGTAACTTGGTTCTTATGGAACATGCAATTTAAAAGCTGCACCAAGGTATTATCATGACCTACATAACTCATCAGTGTTAGTGGATTTTTCTGTATCACTGAAAGCTAAAACTAAATTTTGACAATTAACTGGAAAAAGCTAACATGAACGGTTGAATGATCAGTATTAAAGAGCCTTCTGTACCCATTCTTATATTGCTATCCCCTGGACATCTGTGCTGATTCAAGCATGCAACATCTGAACAGCTCTGGTTTATACCTCTACCAGAAATAAAGAGCTTGTGTCAATACATACTTCTAAAGGAGTCTTCACACAAACAGAAACACACAAACAAGAGTTTTCCTTATTTCCGAGACTAAGGTAAAGGCTTTATTTATATAGAGGAAAAGTTTCATTTAATTTGGAAAGGTTCTTTATCTGCATTTAACTAAGCCCCAATCCTGCAGGCACAGGGTGCCTCAGTGTGAGTTGGGGCGCCCCGCTGACTGAGCTGCAGCGTGGCGTTGCAGAGCTGATAGTGAAGTTACAATAATAACCCCCTTTGTGTAACATCTGTTGCCCAAGTACCTCCAAGCTCTTCACGAATGTTAACTAAGGCGAAGCCTGCCCGTGCTCTTTTTGAAGTCAGTGGCAGCGTTCCAGCCATCCTCAAAGGCAGCAGGCACAGGCTCCGAGCCTCATAATAACAGAAAAGTAGGTTAAGGATCTCTGTGTTCACTGGAGAAGGGAGGGATAGCGGAGCCGAGGAACGGAACCCAAAAAGGCTTTTCTCTAGCTGTGGGGCTGCCTTTCCCTGGAAGAAAAAGTGATATAATTTACTGGTGAGACCACAGAACGAACCATAAAGAAGAGGCTGTTCGCAAAGACTTAAACTATTGTTGCCTCAGAATGTGACCTTTTTCTTATTCCAAAAACATCACCCAGAGACAAAGTTGGGCTTCCTGGGATGCCTCTCTCCAGTGGCTGCCATGGCCCTACAAATAGCTGCTCCTTGGAAAGGCATTCTTCTTTCTCTCTGAGGCTTTCTCTACAAAGGTAAAGGACATGTTCACAAATGCAGTTACTTTGCCTCTAAGTTTTCTGTGCCCAGGACCAACATGTTTTTAAATCAATGCTCTTGGCTTCCTTAGCCACAGTAAGTAATCTGATGAGGAACAGAAGTCAATATGTATTTGCACTTTGGCTCTTAAGCCTTTTCCTGGTAGCCGTCCTCAGCACCGATTCCCATTTCAGTCAACTGCTCTGGCATCTCGTCTTCATTGAAATTCTCACAGGTGGCCAGTGGTGCCTCCTCTGTATCACACACCTCCATACAGAGGTCCACATGGAGGCATGAGGGTCACGGCCCTGTCAGAAGCCGTTGGCTTAATTGTCCCTTGTGCAAAGATAAAGAGCATTTAGTTATATGGCACTGTTTTGACAGGAACACAGTCATTTAAGAGTGTATTATCGGAGCCAATTTCAGTGTTGTTTCCAAGCACAAAATCCCAACAATGTGTCTGGAAAGAAGGAACCAGAAAACAGCCTGTAGTAATTCTCCTCTAGTCTGCCTATACTTGAGAAGATTGAATTAGCTTTTTGTGAACGATGCCACCAGGGAGCCCACAGCATGTTTCCAGGCGTCCTCCATCCAACACCCGTGTGACACAGGAAACACACGTGAAGACACTGGAAGCTCCTGTGATGCTGTGTGTCATATGGTCCACGTGGCTGAGTGAGGAGAACTGCTGCAGCAGGTAGGACCAATAGAGATTGGATGATCTGGAATTTACAGAAGACACCCTCACAGAATCTTGTCCCAGCTCGGCAGTGCTATGGAGGGAAGCAGCGCTCTGAAGTATTAAGCACCTCATTATGATTCATCTGCAGATGGGGATTTAAATGGGCATTGTTTGTAGGTACAGACAGGACCATCTTCCTTTTCTTTTAATATACTCGAAATGGCATCAGCTTGAGAGATATAAAAGTGTTTGTTACTTATCTCTGCAGTATGACGCACCCCCACTTTCTGGCCACATTTGCTGCCTGCCTCCCAGTTTGCACGCTGCTCACCATCCATCTTCATTGACTTTTCCCCCACACCAATGCAAGATTGCACCACCACAGGAAATTAAACACAGTGCGTATAAATCATATTTATTGTTGCCTCGGATACAGAAAGATAACAAGAATCAATAGGAAAGGCCCGGTGACTCACAGTTTTATTAGTATATTCAGTTTGTCATGAGCCGAGTCTTCATAAAGAAAATGCTTTAATTGGACCACTGAGATCTTGCAGAATTCATATATTTCTGGCTATTTATCTTCTGAAACCTCAGTTTCTGATTTTCTATAGCACTTACAATCATGAGGGAAAGAACTGTCCTTCTCTCAGAGAACCTGACAAATTTCTAAAAGCTACAGAGGTTTTGTGAGGGCAGAATTCATCGTGGTACCTGAAGCAGAGAGGCGGCATCCTCAACTAGGGATGAAGCAGATGGCCAAAATGACAAACTGAATGGGTTGTTCAGGTGACTGAAGTGTTGCCCTGCCGTCTTCTACCCCCACAATGCATAAAGAACCCATCCTTAATGACTACAGTCTCTCCCTGCTTAACCACAGGACCAATGGGGCACGAGATTCTCATTTGGTCTGTTCCCAATGCTTATTGGTCTTTGATAACTTCATATTTCTATGCCAGATGTGTGGTTTTCTTTAAATTCATGGCTATGGTGGTTTTGGAAAATGTTATTAAAATACAGTTTATCCTATGCATATCATACTCTGGACTCCATACAGTTAGCCCTAGGAAATTCAGATACAAGCATATGTCCCTGCTTGCAGCCTACTCCTTCACCACGGCTTTCTTTGGGCAGGGAGCTTGGGAAGATCTGTTTCCTTGGCTGCTTCATGCACTTTACCTGCATCCTTTTGAGTTGTTCAGACTGTACCTGGCTTTTTCCCCCCTCCCAGAGGTAATCCTTTGCTCTCCCCAGTGTTGTACAACAGCAGGCGTTTCTCTTCTCTCCAGAGCACATGATGATGCAAAGGCAAAAGTTAATCTCTTGCCATAAGAGACATCATTTCTCACTCAGCTTTTCAAACTAACATCCCGCAGACATGCAGCGGTCCCTTAGGTTGTGGCTAAACTCTCTTCTCATGAGCTAGCAGCTGTCATGAACTAAAGTCTCCAGTAGCATCCCCAATAGTCATGAGAGCAGCCATTTCCTCTCCTGCTCATTTGGGAAAATGGGCCCATGTTTCCCTGCAACTTGTTACCCGGGTTTTTTAGATCTCATTCCCACCTGAGTATCGGGTCTGCCTTCCAGCACAGCCGATCATGAGCCTCCTTATCACCCAAACTTCCTGGCTGTCTCTTGACTGCCTCATTCACTGCCTTCACCCACTGACCACTGCAGGCTGGCCAGCGGCAAGGACTGATAATCAACAAGATGGTCCAGCTATACTCCTTCCAGAAGCAACCCCTTCATTACCTTTTCCTGTTCCTCGTAGAACAGCAGATGCTGGGACAAACCTATTTGTGTGTGTGAGACAAAGGGAGGGGTCTTAATCCATAACTGATCATGTAATGAAGGTTAATGACTTTAAATTTACGAAATCAAACAAGTTTTAAAAAGAACATCTCCTTTCAACAACCAGAGTAAGCACTTCCTAGCACCTTAGTGGTAGCCACAAGATACAATTATACAACATTTCTCTATTATTTGTCACCGAACTTTGTTATTTTTCTCTATTTGGCAAAGAGTAATACATTTTGAAGTCACAACACAGGTTCACACTAGTCCTGCTGAAGAATCCAATTTTCCTGCCAGCCAAGCTCAGTAGCAACACAAAGGGGTACCACTCACACATAGGATCACTCCGTAGCCACACTCTTAGTTCACAGCTGGAAAGCTGCTTTGTTCAGCCCATCCTTTATTTGTCTTTTTACTTGACACAAAGGGAAACTCATAACACTGATCAGGAAAACAAGCCATCTGCCTGTGGGTGTTGTATTAAGGTGGGGAAAGCTGGTACAACACTACTTTAACGGCCACAAAGAGCTCAGCATTCTGAGCCAAAACATCAGGACAATTGCTCACCTTGGAGCACTTCCAGCTAATGCCAGAACAGTGACAAATTTGGCCAAAACCAGGTAAAGTCAAAATTTCTTCAGAATGGAACCTCGGAGCTTCAGTTGTCACGATGGTGCAAGGCCCTATTGATCACAGGACAAAGACTGTTCCCAATATGATTTTTTTTGCAGCTGAGGCTTTCACCTGCCCTTTGGTCCTCCCTGAACCAGAGTTCACCTCTCCCTGACCAGAGGTGATGGTGACAAGGCTGCTGACACACCGTGGTTCCAGGCAGCACTGCAGAGCAAGGACGTGCAATGTTTTATACGGCACTGAACAGACACTTGGAAGTGGGATGGCTCACAGCGCTTAGTCTGCACACAGCAAATGTCACTGAAATGCAGAAGGCCCCAGACCAGACATGAAAGCAGCTTCTGGAAAGCCTGCTGTCTGTGCTAAAACCAGTCCAAGGTATCAGTGAACGTTTGTCAACTGAAGCTGCAACAACTTAATTTAATGTCTATCTCAATAGGGCTTCTCAGCAGACATTTGCTCGCACGAGACGATGATATCCCAGCAGTACGTAAGCTTAAAGCAAATTTATCTACAGAATGACTTTTGACTCAACATGAAGGCTACAAGCTGCCAACTTCATGTGCTCATTAAAGCTATTACGTTGGACCTACTCCATAAACACAACCTTGTTTTCTAGTAAGCTCAAGAAAAAAAGTTGTACAGCTTCATCCTCAGATGAGATTCAGCATCTGGTCAGTTAGGAGAGAATGTGCTGGAAAACAGCAGTTGGCGAAAGAAGAAAAACATAAGAACTTGGAGGTGTTGGCTTTTATTCTGCTGCAAAGAGCTGTGGAGATTTTGACCTCTACCTCACACAACAGGTTATTAAAGTGCCCTGCAGTGGTGGCACTTTAAAACGGCCAAACTGGTGCCTATTGTCTTGCCATTCTGGGGAGAAACCTTGCATAGAATCATAAAATCATAGAATCATTCAGGTTGGAAGAGACCCCTGGGATCATCGAGTCCAACCATCAGCCCTACTCTACAAGTTCTCCCCTACACCATATCCCTCAACACCACATCTAATCTGCTCTTAAACACAGTCAGGGATGGTGACTCCACCACCTTCCTGGGCAGCCCATTCCACTGACTGACCACTCTTTCTGGGAAGAATTTTCCTAATGCCCAGTCTCAACCTACCCTGCTGCAGTTTGCAGCCATTCCCTCTCGTTCTATCGCTCATTGCCCATGAGAAGAGACCAGCACCAACTTCTCTACAATGTCCCTTCAAGCAGTTGTAGAGAGTGATGAGGTCTCCCCTCAGCCTCCTCTTCCTCAAACTAAACAGTCCCAGCTCCTTCAATTGCTTCTTATAAGATTTATTCTCCAGGCCTCTCACCAGTTTCGTTGCCCTCCTCTGCACTCGCTCCAGCACCTCGATATCTCTCTTGTGTTGAGGTGCCCAGAACTGGACACAATACTCAAGGTGT
>VZTM01011665.1:46004-66918 GCA_013400555.1 Jacana jacana
CATTACATGGCTAGTGATGACACTCAAGCTGATCTGCTCCATGACCTTCCCTGGTATCGAGGTCAGACTGACAGGACTGTAGTTTCCAGGATCTTCCCTTTTTCCCTTCTTGTTGCTGGGCGTTACATTTGCTACCTTCCAGTCCATCAGGACCTCCCCAGTTAGCCATGACCTAAGGGAAATAATGGAAAATGTGTGTTTTCCACTGCTGCAACAACCCTATAACCAGACTACATTATTAGCTGTAAGAAACCTCTTTTGCTTGAAATGGTTCATCCTTAATTGCACTCCGGCAGAAAATCTTCATAAAATCACAAGTGATTACACTTCTTTTTTTCACTATTTTTCCAAGTACAAATTCTTGAATATTTTGGCCAATTCTTTGTAGCAACTTTTCTTATTTTTTCACCACAAAGGCAATTTGAACCAGATTAATTAATTACTGACTTAGAATCACAGAATCATAGAATCATTTAGGTTGGAAGAGACCCTTGGGATCATCCAGTCCAACTAGCAGCACATTTTATTCAGAACTACTTGTCGTAACTATATCACCAGCCTAAGAAGGGGCCACTCACCCGCACGGTGACTGTCGACCACACAACATGCTTTCTTGCTTAATAAATACTAGAATAAACTCATTCCAGTACTGGACTTGTATTGGCAGGTGTTAATAGTGGAGGATGTTCCAAACCATCTAAACCGCACGAGGCAAGCATTGGAGTCTAAGTGTAGGACTTAGCTGCCTCGTGGGATGGAGCTGGTCACAGGTTGTGATTTATGTCAGTGCAGGAAACTCCTGGCTTGTTTTTCAATCACATTTTACACTTGAGTTTTCACTTTACTTAGAAAGCAAAATTAGTAAGCTGCTCCAAATGCAACCCCACCGTTTCCTTTCTGAGAACAGCAGAGCTCAGCAGTAGGTTCCCCTGGCTGTCAGACAGTGGTTCAAAAATGGTTTAAAATGGAGTGAATGGCTGAAATGACTTGAAATGTAGAGAATTTCTTTTAATGTCAGCAAAGGAAGCGCACAGCTTTGTTAATGTGGTCTCCATTCCTTCTGCTAAGAGCCCATGAACATTGCCAGTGGAAGGAAGCAACTCCTGCAATGCAGGGCAGGAGAGGTGAGGGCTGGGTTCTGGGCTGTCAATCCAATCCCACACACTGAGTGCGAAACCAGGCAGAAGGGTTTGGATGGAATAATTAAGGAAAACACCTTAAACAACACAGTAAAATCGTTGCACTTAGATTAAATTACTTACACTGATCACTTTAGAGCACTGGCAATGAGTGAAGAAAACAAGACACGGGTGACTTAAACCACTAGAAACAGCAACTGTGCTAGGTGCTCTCTATGGGCAGCTCCCAGTGCAGGACCATCAGTGAGAATGGGCCTTTAAAGGAAATTTAGAGTTAAGGAAGCACGTGAAGGGGAGTGTGCTCTTCAAAATAAAGCCCACAGTGAGTATCAAGGTACACAAGTTGATTTTTACTCACATTGGAACAAATCAAGTTTCTGAAAAAACCTTTCCAGCGGGAGTTAGAAGAGCAAACAGTGTAACAGTGCTTATAAATCCATTCATTTATAAAGGGAAATACGTGAGGTGCTTGTCAAATCAAGCCAGAGACTGGCTTGGCTGAAGCAATTCTTGCTGCTCTGGAATTCCTCTTACGCTTTCTTCTTCAAATTTCCCATCCCAAAGCAGCTGCACTTCTGATATGAACAGATGTTGAGCCCAACCTGCTCAATGACATGTTCAACGTAACTTGTCCCATTCAGGAATCTGACAACCATTAAAAAAAACCAAACCAAACAAAAAAAAGGGAGGAAATAAATATCAATTCCAGCTTTCTGCCTTGTGTTTACAGTGTCCCGCCCTGGCAAACGCTCCCAGGCTCTACAGTCCTTGCCCCTTGTCCTACACAGCCACTCCCCAGTTCCTTTCACCGGGCTTTGGTTACACAGTGAGTCAATGGGCTTAATAAATCAGCATAAACCATTCCATGCTTTCATTACACACATCTCTCACCAGATTTGTTTCATGCTGAGTGCCCAAATTTATGCTTACTTATATTTTCTTGGCACCACAAGACTGACTCCATCAATACTCCCCATCATTTCAAGGCCAGGCTGGATGGGGCTTTGAGCAACCTGCTCTAGTGGGAGGTGTCCTGCCCAGGGCAGGGGGGTTGGAACAAGATGATCTTTAAGGTCCCTTCCAACTCTAACCATTCTATGATTCTTTGATTCTGTGAATACTTGTGAAGTGCACTTGCTGGGTAAGAAAAACTGTACACATTCAGTTAATAGTAATTAGTGTTGTCTATCTTTAAACAAAGAATAGCATTTAAATCTGAGCTCTTGAGTAACCTTGTGTTCGATCTAGACGTTTAGTTCAGAACACTGAAAAGAAGAGAAAAATAGTACTTAGGACAATGGTTTCATGGGAGCATCAAAAGAACATAATTGGATCATAGGTTAAATTGAGAAATCTCAAGCTCAAAATCTGTGGGAAGCAACGGTGCAGTCACACACTGAAAACACCTCCTGGATAAACGGAGATGATGCAGGTACTTGGTTCCCCTCTGTCATGCCTTGGCTGAGGCGCCCTCTAATCCATACCTGGGGAAGGTCCCAGGGCTGCTCCACAAACAGCCCACTCTGGAAACAGCCTGTCTTCCTGGGGCACTGCAAGAGCTAATCAAATAAAGAACGTGTGTATTCAGTTTTGTTACATTCACGATCTTGCCTTTGGGCAAAAGGGAAGCTTTTCTTGCACAGACAGAAGTTAAGGCAAGAACTTACTGTTGGTATAATGCGAATCGTCACAGTTTAATTCAAGAATCATCATTAGTCTAGATTTAATTATTACTGCAAAACAAAGAATAATAATGCAGGTAGGACATTTATATAGAGAAAAAGTTATAGTAATAGCAATCTTTCTTCTACTTAGGGTCATATATATATATACATATATATGCTTGCTACCACACATTTACACTTTTGTCTTTCTTAACTGGTCTGCAGGTCCAGGTAACATCTGGGGGTGCTGGTGGACAGGCCAGCTTAACATGAGGCAGCAGTGTGCCCAGGTGGCCAAGAAGGCCAACAGCATCCTGGCTTGTTTCGGGAATAGGGTGGCCAGCAGGAGTAGGGAAGTGATGGTGCCTCTGTACTTGGCACTGGTGAGACGTCACCTTGAGTACTGTGTTCAGTTCTGGGCCCCTCACTACATGAAGGACATTGAAGTGCTGGAGCATGTCCAGAGGAGAGCTACCAAACTGGTGAGGGGTCTAGAGAGCAAGTCCTGTGAGGAGAGGGTGAGGGAGCTGGGCATGCTTAGTTTGGAAAGAGGAGGCTGAAGGGAGACCTCATTGCCCTCTACAGCTACCTGAAAGGAGGTCATAGAGAAGTGGATGTTGGCCTCTTCTCCCAAGCATATAATGACAGGACCAGAGGAAAAGGTCTGAAGTTGTGGCAGGGCAGGTTCAGATTGGATATCAGGAAGAATTACTTTACTGCAGGAGTGGTCAGGCACTGGAACAGCCTGCCTGGGGAGGAGGGCGAGTCACCACCCCTGGAGGTATTTAAGAAATGTGCAGATGTGGCACTTCAGGGCATGCTCGAGTGGCCAAGATTGTAGGGGTTTTCTGTGTGTGCATGGTTGGACTTGATGATCTCAGAGGCCCTTTCCAATCATGCCGATTCTGTGATTCTGTGAATGTATTATGTATGGCCCTACTTATATATATTAGACATTATTTCTTTGGTTTTTTTGTCACTCCTAAGACCAGCTTTGTCCAGCTCCAGGTCTGTAGATTCTTTTGACTGACCATTACAAAGCTGTTTATGACTGTAGGGTCTCCAGTGCCAGCCTGTGCCCCATCTCTTACCACCCACCCCACGCGCACGCCTCTATGCTGCATCCCATGTCTCCACCTTTCAACGCTTCCACCACCACAGCTGCCCTGTATTGCTCTACTCAGCATCAGCACAACTGCCTGTTCCTCCTGTCGACATACATCTATTGGCCTACCCGCAAAGACAGAGTAAAACACATTAGATACAGCCACCTGGTCAGTGCCAGAAATTGCTGCCGCAGCTAAACCAAGTGAAACAGAGCTGCAGGCAGGTCAAGAAAAGTTCAGGCAGAGCCTGAGGCCTTGCAAACTTGAGACAAAGCTGGTGGCCTGTTACTGGCCGTGGAGATGCTGTGTTTCAGGGCTGCTTAGTCACATATCAGAGCGCTCCAGCAGCTCTGCAAGCATTGCAGTGTCTGGGCTCCTGGAGCCTACACTGGTAACTGCGGGGTTTGGGTGGGAGCTCCTGCACACCCTTCTGTTCCTACCACCCGGGAAGCAGTCCCCTCCTGCTCCTATATTTACTCCATGCCGTAAGGGCAGCCTGAGGCAGGGAGCTCAGATTTCACTCCTACGCCTGCTTCAGCTCCTGTCCCCGCTTTGTCCCACACTGGGGCTGCAGCAGAACCATGAGCTGCTGCAATTTAACCCAGTCCATCCTTCACTCACCATCCCTGAGTCTCCTGCTCTTATGCTCATTGGCCAAACTTTCCCATCTCGCTGCCTTACTGAGGCAGTACTGGACAACGCCGTGTTTGGCCTTCAGCCTCTCATTCCCACGGGCTGCTCCAGGCTGCCAGCCCAAGTCATACACGTTCCTGACATCCAGCTGGTTGGTAGGAAGAGTGCAATCAAATCCTGGTCGGATCCCAGCAGGGACATGCCAGGCCTTGTGACATCAGCTGATACATTCAGCGGATTGCAGCGCTGCCATTTGGAGGGAGGTTGCACATAGCAATCCGAGGAGAGCATCAGACACATGACGCCAACTTCTTGAAAGGCAATGGGGCTGAACCGTGCCTGGACATGCCCTGGCTTCAAGCCTTCGCGACGCAGAGCCCAGTAAAGTGCTTGTATTGCCTTCAGCACTGAGATTTCCACAACCCTGTATTTTCTTTCTCACAAGTCCCTTTTACAGAGGAGAAAAGAGGGAGCAGAGTCGAAGGACACACCAGTAAGTGCTACCATGACACAAACGTGGCCACACATCCCGATACATGATGTGGAGCAACCTCCTTAAACAATTTTACTCAGATCCTAGAAGAATTATCAGGGGATCTGGTGCACCAGAAGACATCCTTTTGTGCTTCGAATGAGACTCCCAGAGCAGTAAGCACTGATTTACACCTCTGGTATTGTTTGAGGAAAATCTCTCTACAATGGGGAGGAGATTTCTGAAAAGACAGCTACACGGAGCCTTGATGGCTGAAGGATTGTCTCCTCCTGACAGACTGATAGGGTCTGACCCATGGAAGAAATCAAGGAGTAGGTCTATGCCTGCTACTTGCCTGGATGATCTTCAACCAGAGGTGTTTTGATAGGTGTAAACTAAGCAATTACATCGCCTTGAATTGCCATAGTGTTGGGGTTTTTATAGAGTAAATTGTAATGAAACACATCTCAGCAATCGCTACACAAAAGCTAAAATATTGTAAAATATGCAGTTTTGTGCATAAATATTCTGACAGCAAACAAAACAATAGCTGGTTTTGTCATGGCCACAGCACTTGTACACAAGTATGGTCAACTCACGTGGAAATAACTTTCAGAAGCAGCTGACATCTTGTGCTGCGTTACTTGGTTTGGCCGCTGCCTCAGCCGGGTGTGGTACCGTGACCTGCAATAGCAACTATCTAGTTTGGTGGTTTCCCCCCCAAAAAAAACTGTTTTGAATGGCCAATTTCTTCACACTGGCACACCTTTAATGGATCTGCTGTCTCCAAACCCCTGAGAGTGGCAGAGCAGCTCCTCCAGCGCTGTCTCAATGACCCAAGGCAACGTCAAGCAACAGCACCAGCACAGCAGAACCGCTAAGTCAACCGTCCCCTTCAGCTTCTTTCTCTTGGTTCACTTACACTGGTGCTTTCTGGTTTAACAGAGGGTTGTCCCCTAAGTGAAGACAGTCTGTGGTGTGTGGGAAATGCTGCAGCCTGTACCTCACTGATAAGAATAACAATCATCATCATCTACATGAGCATAGTGCTGGTGAATTAGTCTGAGGGAAAGCCTTAGCAAAGGTAAGTTGTGATTTAGCTTTTCAGTTGTGAGGCTGCTTTAGTGGGTGACATTTGTTAATGTTAAAAGTCACCAGAGGTCTGTACTGCTGGTCTGGTTTAGGTGGAAGCTGTCCCAGGCGGGGCAGCAGCCAATGCTTTTTGGCAAGGGTTCCTTTGAGGATTCACAATTGTGGAGCTACACCACAGGAGATCCTGCTGGTAAAGAGATAAGCTGTCCTTGGGGGAAGGCTGGTTGACAGGTATCTTTCAAACAGTAATTTCTTCAGATCGGTGCTCTTTCAGATCCAGATATGAAGTAACTGTTGACAACATTTAAGGGAGAAGGCATTTTAGCCAATGAGTTTAGTCCATGAATAGTGCCATTTGTGTTCAAGCTCCCGTAGTTGAGAATATTTCTCACGTTCCTTACATATTAAGTGCCCAGCCTGAGGGGAGCACTCAGGGCATGCTGGCCTTGGAGATTCCTTATTTTCCCCATTCAGGGATCTCTAAGATATTTATATCCCCAGTGGGTTTCCCAGGCTCTAAGAAGGTCAAACCAGCCCAAAGCTGAGGCTCTAATGATCTGTTTAGCCACATTAATGCTGTGAGGCAAATCACTCTCCATTGGAAGTCAGTGAGCTTGTAAAAGTAATTTAAACAAAGCAACAAATAAAAATTACCTTCCTGCAATATGGCCTGTTGTTGCTTTGATACATTTCACCAGAAGCCTCTGAGGACTGCTGAGCTCAAAGGTGAAATTATACAAAATAAAATTACATCTGCAAACTGTGAACCTGTAATGTAGAAGTAATTAATTCTTACAATGAAAATGCGTGCCTTTCTGTCTGAAAATGAATACTAAAGGGACTGCTTTTTCCCGTTGTAGACAGAGAGGAGCAGGAGCTGGTCCTCTCATCTGGGAGGTGACACCTGGTCACCATAGCATCAGGCCAGGAGAACATGCACCTCTATACTCAGATTAAGAGGCAAACCATCACAAAAGCAATTGCAGGCAGGTGGGAACCACAAACCCTGGCAGAAATTCTTTGGTAGAGGTAGACCAGAAACCCTTTGAGCATTGGTTCAGTGATGAAGTTCCACAAACACTCATGCAGGGCTCATGCGATTCCCAGCACTGGCACTTTTTGCCAGGGCTCTGGAAACAGCTCCTACAGACACAAGGGCACGTGGATCACAAGTTCTCCTCCATGTTTGAAGGCAGGCATCCCAAATTCCTCTGAATCTTTTCTCTATTGCTTCCCAGAGAATGAAAAAGGCAAAGATGAACATTTTATGAGATGCTTGTGTGACCTCACATAATGGTCAGGCAACGTCCTTAGTCAATGCCAAATAAAGAAGATGTGAAGGGAAAAGAAAACCCTCAAATGCAGAAGAAATCACAACTGAGCCCCAGCTCTTGCATTTCAGAAGCTGAATTTTGGCTTGTTTGCATACATTCCCACAGTTAAAAAGTACATTTACTTCTTCTTAGCAACCTGACGTGGCTCCTTAAATACTTTCTTGTACTCTTTGTGAATTAGTACAGTTCTCTGTTTAAACATGTCACGTTGTTCCCCACAGTAATTAAATGCTTGCCTAAGAAGGTCCCAAAATGAATCTGTGACAAAACACCCCGGGCAGAAGACCCGCTCCAGACACTAGAAGCTTAAGCAAATATAGACCACACCGCCTGCAAGAAATGAGGACAACATCTTGCAAGGCATTTTGCAACTTAGCATTGTATGTGGTTGCAGGCAATTACTTATTAAAAGTACCTGATTAAAGTAACAAGCAGGGAAGTAAACATGTTCAACATTATTTCACTAGCCTCTCTTGGCCTAGGTCAACATTGCCTACGTGACTGCGTTACGGCTGTGGAACTCTCCTACCTTTGAGCAACCAAGAACAAAATGTTCTGCGTATCCCTGTTGTATGAGGCTGCTTTCAGACCATCTCAGAAGATAACAGGTTCAGTTCCCCCTAAGCTGTGACTAAGCTGTATGTACATGGTGAAGTGGAGCCTTCAACCAAATGTGTGTTTATGAGTGTGCCCCAACAGTCTCCCCATGCTGCAGGACAAAAGAATACTGTTTTTTTAAGGTTGACTTGGCTCTTTCAAATGGTGCAATCAAGTAGACATTTATATCCTACAACTGGAACATTCTAAAAACTAGCTAATATTTCAATTGTGTTCCTGATATCAGTTTATCCATTCAGTCTAAGAGTTGCCTTGCCAACACCAGTCCAGGGTAGCCAGTCTCTACCATTTCTTGACTGAGACACTGGAGATCTGAGGTTCCTCAAGCAGTGTTTCCAGGATCACTGGCCTTGTTGTGTCTGCTGGGAGAGGGAAGAGCAATGTAGGCAATGACAGCCACTCTCCTCTGGAAAGCCCACTCTGTAGTCAGGTATTTCATCTTCCACTTCTGTACCATTTCCTTCCTGTTCCACCTCCTCCTTAGCACCGTGATGTCTCTGTACAACAGGTCTGTGTGTTGTCCCCCCAAAAGAAAACACGGCTTGCAGATGTAAAGAAGATCCATGGGGTGGGGTTTTGTTTGTTAGTTTTTTCTCCTCAGCAGGAAGCATGAAAGTCTGAGTCTAGATCATTAAAGCACGGACTTTGGAGGATTAAAATAACCTTTAGCTTTATGCTAATAAAGAAACACAAGTCAATTTCCCAAAGGGAGAAGGCTGTTCTTTTGACTCCTGTAGGAAACCTGCAATGTTCCTCCCAGGATACCATGGCCCAGTAATACAGGTCCAAGCATCACAGCATGCACATGGGTGTTAGGACTTCCCAAAGTTTCAGAAAGCAGCGTGGAATTAAAAAAAAAAAAAAAAAAGAATAAAAAAGAGCTTTGTGCTTCCCAACTTCCAGAGTTAACACAGGGGCAGTCAGGAACAAGTGGGAGAATGAGGCTATGAAGCAGCACAGCCCTTGTAACACCTTCAACATGAGCACAGCTGTCAGCAGGCTTTTTCAAGGGAAGCAGGAGACACAGACATGTGCTTGTATTCTGCAGAGCTGCATGATTTGATATATGAAATTTTGGCCTTTTCTTTAGGATCTCGAGGTGGAATTTTGTCCATGAGATACGTACGTATTGCAAAGACTGAACTGACAAATACTTTCTCTCTTATGTGATGCAGCTTCGGCCCTGTTGAACTTGTGTCCATCTCCAATGATTTAACTGATTTTCATGGAAGTTCTCTATTTTTACAGTAAAATTATAGAGCAGAAACACGTCTTTTTATTTGTTTATGTAGAACCATCGTGCTGGAGACCTGCTAGTCCTTTTCCTTAACACAGTTTAAAGAAAGAGGTCATCGAGGATGGAGATGGCTGAGAAACACAAGTCCAACCTTTATCCTCTTTTCCAAACATGCAAGAACCCGCCTGTTATTGAAGAGAAAAGGGGGAGCCTTTGCAGTTGTTCTGGACAGACTAATCATACAGTGGCCAACAAGAGACTATTGGAGCCTATCTTTACAGGAAGAGGAAGTTGTGAACCTCTGGGAAGGCCACACAGCTGATGGCATGGATCCAAGGGAGAACCTGCAGCTGAAGTGTGGTGTGCCTCCAGGTGCATGCTCTGCCGTGCCCCTGCCAGGAGATGGGAGGGAAAATAAAGGACAACAACAACAACAAACAACAAAAGAATAAGAGGGAAGAGAACTTAATCCAGAGCAGATATAACCACAGCTAGGAATAAACTTCAGGAAAAGGAGGGATTTACCCAAGTACCATCCCTTGCATAGAATCATAGAATCATTTTGGTTGGAAGAGACCCTTGGGACCATCGAGTCCAACCATCAGCCCTACTCTACACAGTTCTGCCCTAAAAAAAATAAAAGCACTATCCAAAACATGGCATCAGCCCAGACAATTCCAAAAGCCAGAAAGTTCACGCGGGCTACTAAGCAAAGACTCAGTAGAAGGGTGAAGAGAAGCATCTTTGTGCCATTCCCTCTTTATTTAGTGACATTGTTGCACATACACATAAAAGCCACCACTTGCAATTTCTTGGAGTTGGAAGTTTACTCGAGTTCTTCAAACACACACTAAAAATACAAGTCTGTGCATGGTTGAATCATGCGGTTTCCCAGCAGGTTCCTTGAATTAACAGATTTCAACAGAAATTGAAAAGGATTTTAAATTACTTTTTCAGTCAAAGGTCTCTGTAGTATTGGAAATTCCAATCTGGAGGATGTCTATTAGCAACTTGGCATGGAGTGCCAAAGGGAACTGTTGAAGTCTCTTCTGCAAGCATTTGTCCCTTTATGTGTATTTCCCTCCCGATATGCACAAATCCTGTATTCTTGAATAGAAACTCCTGGCCAAAAACGTACCTCAAAGCTCTACCTGGCTTATTATGCTCTTGTGCTCCACTTGTAATGATGGCATTTATCTCAGACCTTTCCAGCTACCCTAATTTGATAGAATTGCAGAATAGTAATAGTTGAGGAGTGAAGGGATCTCACCAGATTGTCTAGTTCAGGCCCCACTCTGCTCAAAGACAGGTCATCTACAGCAGGTTGCTCAGGACTGGATCCAGTTGGGTTTCAGGGACCTCCGAGGCTGAAGACTCCACACCTCTGCTTCAGAGTTTGACCCCCTTCACTGTTAGAAATTATTTCTTGTATTTAAGAGAAATTTCCTGTCTTTGAATTTGTGCCCATTGCGACTTGTGCTTTCTGGGCAGCAGTGAAAAGCTGCTGGTTCTGTTGTCTTTTACTACTTCACTTCTGGTATTTACACACATTGATAAGATCTCCTGAGCCTTCTCTCCTCCAGGCTGAAAACTGCCAGCTCTCTCAGCCTCTCCTTGTATGACACACACTCTATTCTCTTAATGGTCTTTGTGACCCTTCACTGAACTTACTCCAGTACGTGCATGTTTCTCCTGTTCTGGGGAGCCTGGAACTGGACACAGCACTTGAGGTGCAGTCTCACCAGTGCTTCACTAGAGAGAAAGAATCCCTTGCTGGCAACTCCTGGGATGTTGTTGGCTTTCTTTGCTGTGAGATTGTTGGCTCGTGGTCAACTTTTTGTCCACCAGGAGCCCCGGGTCCTTTTCTGCAGTGCTGTTTCCAGCTGTCAATGTGTACTGCTGCACGGGTTTAATCCTCATCTGCTGCAGGACTTTGCATTTCCCTTTGTTGAACTTTATGAGGTTCACAAACAGGAGTTGACCCATTTCTTCAGCATCTTGAGGTCTCTCTGAATGGCAGCACATCTGTCTGAACCATCAGCTACTACTCTCAACTTTGTATTGTCTGCAAACCTGCTGAGGGTCCACTGTGTCCCCATCATCCAGGTCCTCAATGAAGAGAGCAAAACAAGGTAGCCCCAGCACCAGTCCTGAGGTACTGCCCTAGGCACCGGCCTCCAGCTGGACTTCTTGTCCAGCCAGCTTACAGTCCACCTCACTCTCCATTAGTCTACTCTGAACTTCATTAGTTCGTTGATGTTGATATTATGGGAGACAATGTCGAAAGCCTTGCTAAAGTCAAGATAAACAACATGCCCTCCCTCCCCTCATCTGCAAAGCCAGGGGTTTCACCACAGAAGGTTACCGGATTGGTCAGGCATGATTTCCCCCACTTATATCCTTGCTGACATCTCCTAATCATCTTATCCATGATTTATTTGAGAATAGCTTCCAGGAGAAGTTGCTCTGTTACCCTCCCAGGCATCAAGGTGACGCTGACAGGCTTGTAGCTCCCTGGATTCTGCTTCTTGTCTTTCTGGGAGGCAGGTGGGATATTTGCTTTCTTACAGTCCCCAGGGATTTCATCCACTTGCCACAACCTTCCCGATATAACCGAGAGCAGCCCTGCACGCACGGATGAATCCCACTAAATCCTGCAGACTTGTGTGTGCTCCATTTGTTTAAGTGTTTCCAAACTCCATCCCTCTTGACTTACATCTGCCGAGCTCCAGATTTTTCCACTGATCTCTGCAGCTGAAAGCAGATCTTACCAGTAAAAAACAAGGCCCATCATTTAGTTGTGCAGTATAAACAATTCAGTTTTACTTTGCTGTAATAGTTCTTGTATCTGTACGAGAAGTAGCAAATGAATACAGGCAGTGACTGCGTTGCCTCTTGAGCAACCTGCACCTCAACAATATCTATTGAAACCCACTGTTCTTAGTGGTGAACCACACATGGATATTAAAAGATTAAAAAAAACCACATTAGAAGCAGCTGAGGGCATTTTCCTGCAGAATCATATTGTGATATTGGCAACATAAATCTGGTCTAGGGAAAGAAAGCAGGATGACAAATCTCTTGTAAAACTGGAACGGTGTTTTAACAATCATAAAAAAGACAGATTCCCCCTTGTGAAAAGAGTATGAGGAAAGCATTTTTTTCCCAAACAAACCCCCTAACTTTTCTACCTAAATACTGGAGATAAAGCAGCATGCAAGCAATCGTCTTCATGCCTTTGAGAACTGAATTTTGAAGTTTCTGATCAAATTCCTGTTATTGTATTGTTAAGGAAGTGGCCTTGTTCACTGAACTGAAGCGATACTGGAAGAGCTTCCTGTTTAAAGCAGCAGGGAGTGCAGCCCTGAGAACATCAATCACCCGGCTCATGATATTAACTCGACTGGAGCACCACAGGAACAGGGCTTCATTCAGCTTCAAGGGTCTCCTGCAACGTTACATACTGCAGGATCCCAAAGTTAGTATCCCTTCACTGGGACACACAGTCTCTAATAGGCACGGGTACGGTTAGGAAGAGAAGGAACAACTTTACAGCGCGGGGGAATGGGATCAGTGGTGTGGCCTCTTCTCCCCCACCTTTCACAAAAGGTGCAGCAAATCTGAGGAATCAATTACATCATAACCTGCAAGTAAGTTGCTTGCCCAGAAGAGACACAGCAGTTGCTTGGCTTAATAACTAAAAGTCCAAGGCTTAAAGGTTTATATCCCTTGTAATTTTAAACTATGTCTACTCTTGCTGGGAGTTTTTTAAATGGCTTTTATTTTCTGGTGGTGATTTCCACAGAATAACTTTGTATTTCTAAATTTGTTGTCCGTTCTACATTCTTTCACAGATTGTCACTTCAATGCAATACTTTTAGAAGAGAAATGGGAAGAGTTAAGCTCCGCGTTGTTATTTCAATTTTGTAATAATGTACTTCACATTTAAACAAGACAAGGAGATACAGCCAGTGCTCTTGTGAAATCGTTGGTTCTGGCAATTCCTTACTAAAAGTAAATGTAATCATAATTTGTCAATAAAAGTGTCAAAACTAGGAGCAGGATGAAACAAACGCAACAGCAACACAGCAGATGGGTATGCTCTCTACAGGAAAGCCATGTGGACAAAATGTGATGAAATGGACTATTCTGCTCTCCGTAACAGGGTACAGTAAGTCGATGTTCTGAACAGTTTTTGCTCTGTGCAGACCTGTATCTTCATCTTCATAGAGATGATGAAGGTTTAGGTTTTACCAACCTAAAGCAAGAGATGGATGTTGTTGCCTGTTCCTTAAAGCTGCAAGAGATGCCTGTTCCTTAAAGCTGTTTAAATCTTTCACGGCTCTAAGTATTGCCCTCCAATTAAAGTACAGTTTAGAAACATGTAAAATTTACTACCATCATAAATACCAATTTCAAAAATTATGGAGGACATAATAGCTGAACTCTGCTCTTACAGATAGCTTAGGGGGTCAAAAGAATGAAGCACCATATAAAATACAGCAGGATAAACTTATCTAGTGTGATAATCATTCAACTGAACTGACAAGGAAAACTTTTGAATTTATGTGTATCAATTCATATACTCAATTTACTGAAATGCTTCTTCACTTTCCCACATGGGATTTCTGGAAAAAGAAATTTATATCCTGGAGCATTTCAGGTTCATACAGTGCAACTTCAGACATGCTGCTGGTTGACTGAAGAGGTGAACAAGCTCATGGCTTTACTTACACAAATAACATTCCTTATATAAATGGAACGTATATCTGAGCTTGCATATGACTTGAAGTAACTGTCAGAAACATGAATACTAATGGGAATCTTTGGCTACTGTTCCCAGAATGTTACTCATGAAAGCTTTGGGCGTGGTGTGCCGCGGATTATGTTATTATGACTATTATGTGTTGCTGTTTAACCCCAGCTGGCAACCAGGCACCACACAGCTGCTCGCTCAGTCCCCCACTGGGATGGGGGAGAGAATTGGAACAGTAAAAGTAGAAAACTCCTGAGTTGAGCTAAAGACAGTTTAATCGGTGAAGCAAAAGCCGTGCACACAAGCAAAGCAAAACAAGGAATTCCTTCACTGCTTCCCCTTGGCAGGCAGGTGTTTGGCCATCTCCAGGAAAGCAGGGCTCCATCAAGCCTAGTGGTTACTTGGGAAGATAAACACCATAACTCCAAATGTCTCCCCTTTCCTTCTTCTTTCCCAAGCCTTATATTGCTGAGCATGATGTCACATGGTATGGCATATCCCTTTGGTCTGCTGGGGTCAGCTGTCCCGGCTGTGTCCTGTCCCAACCTCTTGTGCACCCCCAGCCTACTCACTGGTGGAGCGGCATGAGGAGCAGAAAAGGCCCTGACTCGAAGTTGCTCAGCAGCAACTAAATCATCCCTGTCTTATCAACACTGTTGTCAGCACAAATCCAAACCACGGCCCCGCTCTAGCTATTGTGAAGAAAACTAACTCTATCTGAGCCCAAACCAGCACACTATCTCATAAAGTAGTATTTGGACAATGCTTACATGCTTCCAGAGGGATTTAGCAGATGGGACATCAAGCTAAGATGCAACTGAAAAAATCAAATCTCATTGGAGTATTCTTGCACTCAGCAGCTGACCAGTGCGAGGCTCCAGGACTGTTTGCTCTCAGGTCTCTAGATGTTCCAGTTGAGCACAGCTTCTCCTATCCTGCTGCTCAAAGAGTGAAGCTTTTACCCACTAGACCAGACAGCAACAGTTTCTTCCTTGTGATACAAAGCCAGAGGAAGGCACTGGGGAAGCAGGTGGGTCCTGGAACAATCACAGGAACATTCAGGCTCTGACCCAGTGACAAGTTCAATTGCGTTGGGCTGTTCTGGGCTGTGGCTGACAGGTCTGGCATCCCGAGTACCTACTTCCCATTCATTACCTGACACTCAGCCCCATTCGTCCGACACACACCACCAGTTCTGGCCACTAAATAGTCTGGCATGTCTTACTGGCTGGCAGCAAGGAGGTACATCAAGCTGTGCTCACCGATGCTGTTGGAGGTGGAAGTAGCAAGGGAGGAATTTTAAGAGCAGGATCCTCAAAACTGCTCGTGGAGAAGAAGAGGGGTGGGAATGAAGACCAAGCCTATCCTTTCTAGCGTTGGTATGTGCAATTTTTATAAAGAATTTAAAATGAAAGGTAGGCAATTAAAACTAAGAAGATGCATGGGCACTGAAGACATCTTGTGATGAAAACTTACAACATGTTCCAAAAATAGGAGGTCAGTTTAAGCTCAAATGAATGCACAAGGACTAACCCCAGAAACCTGTAAAGGGAAAATTCCTACTTCTTACTCAACAGAAAGGGTGAGGATTGAACATGATCATTCATAAGAAGGAGAACCATCCCAAACTAAGTAGCAATGACCATATGGACTGAGAAAACTATTTAGGGTAAGCCAGTCCTGAGGAACAGAAAAAGAAAATTCCATAGCCCTCTCTTTCTCTGCCTTAAGTTAACTGTGAACCTGAAGCAACTGAAAGGAAAACTTATTTGGGAAGCTTAATTTTAAATTGCATTTTTGTTATTTACTTTGCAGCTCTTCCTACACTTCAACCTTTGCTCTTAGAATAAACTCACTTTACTCTGGAAGCTTATCTTGGCATTAAAAGCAACTCTTAAGCAACTCTGAGATGAGTAAGGTGTATTATTATTTCAGAAACAATCCAAATAAAGAAGAGTCTTAGCCCTATCTTGTTGCACTCACCTTGGGCAAGTGGGAGAAACCATGGGAACTGAGCGCTCTAAGAGACAAGGATCAGTTTGAGAACCTGTAACATCAGAGATCAAGAGAAGTCAGGTTTCCCCTTTCAGCCAAGGAGACACAATACAAAGACAGCCCAGAAACCTGAGAAACTTGCTAAAAGCAGTTATTCCCATGTCCTGCTGTTACATCATGACAGGAAATTAAGTGATATATTCACTGTACATTTATTCATATGTTTAATATGAATGTCCTTTTTTTTAAATAGTTAAATCAATAAAAAAGTTCAGTCAGTTGTCAGTTCTTTACTACTACTATATAGTAGTAGGTTCCTTGCAAGATTATCACCAGCCTTTCCCACCCATCATATTTCCCATAGACTGATAAATACTTCATTAAGCTCAAAACAACTGTTCTTAAACTCATAACTTAGCATTGAAACTCACTGCCTTTGTGTCAGTTCTGAAAAATAGGGCTTCTATTCCCCAAACTTTTCAGTCATCAGAGTGACAACAATACTCCAATGGCACATGGCAGTTACATTTTGAAATGCTGTACACTGTCAGTTTGCACTGCTTCCCTTAAAGAATTCTAGAGTAGAATTTGCTTCGAAAAGCCAACTCACACATTTAAAGGACTAATTTCTTCTTGTTGAAGTCAGTTGGTTTGTCCTTGTCATGAAAGCAGGAAGTCCCTTTAGCAAGGAAATTATCATTTCTAAGATCTGTACCTGAGAGTTGGTATTTACAGCTGAACAGTAAAGTGAGTGTTCCATCCTCCTTCATAAGCGCTGCCTGATTTTGTTAACGTTGTGTTAACAATAATAAATAAATAATAAGTAACAATAATAAAAAAAACAACAAACATGGTCTGAGCAGAACGTGAGTCTGTGTTTCCAACAGACACTAATGCATTTCCCCATCACAGAATTTATAAGTGCTTAGAGGAAAGACAGTTGGTCCAAATCAGTTTTACAATTAAAATCATTTGCTGCCTTAAAAGTGGAGAAGCTTGGGTGCTCTCAGACCGACACAAAAGAACAGGTCAAATATCTAAAGCCAGAATATTCTCCTAAAAGAGCCAAAGGAGATTTTAGGAACCTGTAGAACTATAGACTGCAGAAAGTTATTTATTATCTTTTCCTAATAAGTAGAGCACCAAACAAATGTTCCTTGAGCTGGCAATCAATCAACAGCGTCATCATGAAGAATTCCTACTAATATAAACAGGAATCACACCGGGCACTAAATTACTAATATAACAGAATAGACTAATTAAAGATTATATTAGTTCAGAAAACAGCTGATGGATGTGAGACTTACTGTGCTGTACAGAATATTTGAAGGGATGCAAAAGACTGCTTTGGAGGAAGGATTAGATAAAGACACAAACAAGTGCCAACGCTTCAATAGTTGATTTTTTATGAAACTAATTCAGTTTGACTGGCACCAGCTTGTGCAGAAATATTCTTCTCTCTGGAATGAAGTCACAAATAGTTTAGGCTAAGCAAAGCCTAAATAAAAAAAAAGGTAAGGCTCAAATAAGACTTTACTGTTGAAAAGTGATCACCTCTCTATAGCTGATACTGAAACCCATTTTCCTTTCTATCTCTTTTGCTAAAAGGAGTTTCAGTAATTGTTCCTATTTGCTGACTGTGAACATGCTCCCAGAACAACTTTATCAAACAAATAGAGGAAGAAGAACTGTACACAATGGTGCATTTAGTAACTCTGTCATTGTCCCTTCCTGTCCTCTGCCATGGCTCTTCTCTTTTTGTTCTGTACTGCATAATGTCATATGGGGAGACTGGTATTGTAAACACCTGAATACCTAAAATTGGGATTCCAATAAACAAAGTTCACAGAAAAACCTCCAGCGTTTGCTGAATCGTTCTGAGAGATCAAGTAATCTCTGCAGGGCTGGAGAAGCCTTTGTGATTATTTTTATAGCTAAGGACTAGAAGCACTTACGGGACCATAAAAAGTTAATCGCAGAACATCAGAAGTTCATGCTCTGCTAAGCCACTCTCCGGGGATTATTTAAATCAACACACCCTCCTGCTTTTTGACTGACAGCCTTTGGTGGAAAGAATTTCTTTGTGGAAGTACCACTTCTTGTTCACTGACATGCAAATACTAAAAGCAGTAGGAAAGTAAGTAACGTTTATTGAAAACTGTCCCACTTACATGAAATTTTATAGATTCACTACTCCGGCTATATTGACTCTGTACCACTCACCAGCCTTCTTTTCCACAGTATCATTTAACTTTTGGGACTCATTGCACCGTTACCCTCTGGATGAGATGTGAAATGCTACCTGTTGCCAGCCAGGGCTCCATCTTGCCCCCCCAACACAGTATCCTCATACTGGCAGGAAGATCTCTGAACTTAATGAAATCTTAAGAAAAACCCCTAGGAAAAGCAGATGAGTTAGTTTTACTGCAGTGCCCGTGAAAGCCCTTACCATACATTTTACAGCAGACATCAAAGACAGGCTACTTTTGCTCTGGCAGAAGTTGCTTATTTTCTTGTTACTTTCTTCTCAGCCAACATTTTGTAGGCTTCACTCGTGATTGTGAACATAGACTGTGAGGTCTGCGGGGCAGGACCCCTTTTGTTCTTTCCATCTCCCCTGTCACTACAAAAGGACTGCTATTTTGTGACTGTTTTCAAGATCCATGTCTTTGACATTGTCTTCCCACCACACACCTTCCTAAATAAGAGCACCAGAACATCTTCCCAAAACACCACATTTCTCCAATGGAAACGTGTGAAAGATGTAATTATGTAACTTAATGCCAGAGCTGCCAACTATTTATAACGATGCTGTGATTTACAGTATAGATCAATGTACCTTTCAAGTATGAACTCCTAAGATCCCAGAAGTCATGTGGGGAAACGTATTTTTGTACGTTCTGAGCACCGCATGAATGCATAGACTGAAAAAGAAGAATAAAAAACTCCAGGAACTCAAGGGCTGTGTTTGAAAACCAACTGACATTTATGCTGTGCTATCATGAGCTTGTTCCCAGGCATTTTGTTAATTGAAAGTAAGGAGTTCATTCGGTAGGTCAGTTATTTGCTGCGAGTATTTCATGGAAGTCTCAGTAACGCCACCTCCATGGATTTATAGAAGATGCACCAGAAGCATTTCTTGTGAGTAGACTATGATTCAGAATTAGCTATCGACTTTTCCTAAAGCAGCTCTTGTGTGGCTTCATTTGAGAACACTTAGGTTCAGGTTTCCAAAGGTTGTGTGAAGGTGTATGTTTCCTCACTAAAAGAAAATCAGATAAAAGGAGCTTAGCCTTTATAAACATCTATACATACGTATAGAGTAATGCAGACTGTACTGAGCCTAGTGGCACTGCACTCCTATGAAGTTACTCACATGGATATAGAATTTTCAGGGTTTAGATTTAAGGGACCGATTCAGAATTAATTGGGAAAGGTGGGGTTTTTTTTCCCTCCCTTTCTGAAAACAGCTCTCTTTGCTTTACTACAAAAACATCATGCTATTGCTTCAGAAGCTGCAGATGCTACCACAATTGTAATTGCCTGTCATGCAGTGAAGAAATCTAATTAAAACCACTTATTTGTACCTATTAACCAGTCTCTTTAAAGGCAGACAAAAGACCTTACCACAAGCTAAAACATAAGTACAGAGTGTGGCCTGCAATTCAGTAAGAGAAACAACGGATGTTTTTGGCTAATTACACTTACCTCCATTTTCCTGCTACTACCAATTAGCATTAACCATGAACTTAAATAGCTATGTAAATCACCGTACCTAGCCACTACTCCAGACACAGTTCAGACTGCTAGCAAGATATTGGAGAAGGCACTTTGTCTTTCACATACTTAAAATGATGAAATTTTTGCATTGAGGGTAAATTACTGATCGCAGCATGGTTTACAGGTAAATAGACAATAATTATAAAAAAAGAAAAGTTTAATAAACTGCAAGGAATAACCTGCATTTTTCTCTCAAGAGACCCAGGATTCTCGAGCAGTTTTATAGATAAGAACATTGTATTTCTTTGGAGGCTCCTTCATCACACCATTTAGAACTAGTTACATTTATTTCATAAGATAAACCTTAAAACTAACACAACAGAAAGCTCTAACGTAAAGGAGGCAGGCCAGGCACTAACCCAGCAGGATTTAGTAAGTAGCCTATTGCACAAATTCACCTGGTAGAGTTTGCTGCACTTCCTAACGTGAGGCCTTCCTTCACCAGTGGACACAGTTAACTGGGCAGGAGCAGGAGCTGTGCTGCACATCAGTTTGCTACCACCTCCATCACTGCATCACTTCTTGCTTTCTTTAAAGAAACCCTGCTGCTAGCTTGAACCTACTGGAAAAGCACACACACCTGTACCATTTTGGGTTTCTGTATTTAAGAAAAAGGCCATCAATAAACTAAAGACTATGGGTTAGAGCCATGAGAGTCAATGGGTGGCTGGAGGAACAGTTTTTCATCCATTTTTTTGACTTCTTCAGGGTGGTGAGCCACCCTCACACGCTGTGTGCATCCATCATCCACCACGGCGTACGCTGAACGCCTCTATTCTGCCAGAGGGAAGATGGTTATGAGGAGAAATGGGGGGGTGATCTCTTCGTTACCTGTGCCCGCACGGCTTCATGCCACCCTCTGCCACAGACACCTCCACAGCTTTGGCCTGGCACCGACCCCGCCAGCGCTGCCAGCACCCCGCTGCCCCACGGAGCTCCCCTCTCAGGCTGTCCCCGCCAAGAAAGGTGCCAGTTCTCCTCAGGTGCCACCATCGGCGCTCCCCTCCGCACCCTCACACCTCGGCGCCGCGGCCAGGCGAGAAGCAGCGCGAGAGGGCCCCCACAGACCCGCAGCGCCGCCTGGCGCA
>VZTM01011667.1:0-15007 GCA_013400555.1 Jacana jacana
TAAACATCCACAGTTATTTTGACAAACCCATCTCACTCTCCCACATGTTGACTGGGTAGTTAGTGGGGACAACACAACATTCGTCATCCCTGCATCTAGTACAAACAATTCTTCATTCTCTTGGACTTCTTTACAAAGATGCCAAAAAAGTTTTGTGTTGGTTCCAATGAGACTTATTAGCTTGGAAAGAAAATTATTTCAGATATTTGAAAGGAAATGCTTAAATCTAGACCGAGCCAAATAATCTTGATATCAGGAAGCACAGAGTTTCACTCATAAACCAACACTGTTGAAGAAACAAATCATTGAACAGCAGTATACCTCTTGATTAGACTGCTTCCACACCTTGTCTTTACCACATACTTTTATGGAGAAAGAAATGTCTTGAATGTTACCATAAGACAGGTAAAGCTAAGTGAATTATCACACAGTAAACTGTGCTTGCATCAAAATTAAGAAAAAGCACTGATGGTTACTTGGTTTGACTTGCCTTCTCAGGCTACTCTCCATATTGCCAATCTGACGCTCTCCCTGAATGTCCTCCTGTAGTTTCTGTTCTAATTCTCATTTTGAGATCTTCGTTGGTTTCTATTATCCCTTTCTGCTGAATCTGCTGAAGTTGCAGTAAATTATCAATAGACACCTGTCATACATAGTTCTTTACTCTGTCTCCTGTTTTATCTTTATTTTCCTTACACTATGACAGCAATTCCTGTACAATTTCATCTACTTCCTTACGTTTCTCAGAACCATGTTTGTATTTCCCTCAGTGAACTCTTGGATGTATCCCAAGGGACAGCAAATTGAGCCATCCATTGACTTCCAAGCTTCTGCATCTGCTGTCTGTTGAATAAAAGGTGTTAATGAGACAAAAAAGCAGAAGTTGATGATGTTTTCTGGAATTTGTCATACCCAGATATGTCAGAGATTATTCCAGGTGTTCCAATGACAAAAATAACTCAAAACCACAGAAACGAAAGCATGTACCTTATCCTTCCATTTCACCTTCATTTCTCTTAACACCCATTGATTCTTTCTGTCACATCTCACCACTTCTCAATACAAACTTTATTTGTGGTATCACTTGCCTTCGTTTGCCTTCTTACTACAGTACAGCAAATTAAATTATAATTGCCAAGGAAAATGAAAAGTATCTGAGGCTAACAGCATTGTCTGGTATCATTCAGATCTTCATCTTGTATCAGCTATANTATTGTGAAACAGCATAAGAAGCATCACTGAAGAAATAAGATGGCTGGATGGGGTGACAATTCTTTCTGCTTTGTTTCTATTGTTTCATTCAGTGCTTTAAAATTACTTTCCTGTAGGTATATCTAGAGGAAGGATTAAAAAATTATTAGCCATTTAAGTTGTGAGGTTAAGGTCAACAATATGTCAGGTCTTGCAAAAAGAACTCCAACAAGGATAAAAAAAAATTCTAGGAAGCCAAGAAAATCTACACTCAGGCTCTGAATTCCCCTTTGTAAAGATTGCCCTCCACCACCCCCACAATGACGTAGCTCTGCAGGACTTACTTTTAAAGAGTTTGGACTTTCAGGCTATACCTGTGCCTGTCTTTCCCTACATACATCTCCCTTACACTCTTGTTCTTCCTACTGCGCCTGTCAGAGATTGCAGGGAGTGATTCAGCAACCTCCAAGAGGCCCATAATTTACCAGACGACTGTGGAACGTTATCCTCTGCTCATGTTGGTGGCTCTCTAGGCTGCTGACTCTTGTTGGCTTTTCCTACCCAACCCATGTGTCTATACACCTGCTCCACTGACCAATGTCTCTTTGAAGAGGAGTAGAAAGAAAGAAGCAATACTATCACAGTAGCTAAGCAATGCCCTCTCTGCTCACTTTCTTCATAGGGTGAGAGTACTCCACATGGGAAATGCACTGATAACCTGTGTGTGATGTGCAATCTCTGCTATGGTTTAGCTGAGGAAAATCTTGCTGTTTAAAAACAAACAAAGCCAATCTTTCTTTTTTGATTTTTTTTCTCCCATAAATTCTACACTATAGATTAATTTAGAAGAGTTGCATGGGAAAATAAGGAATTCATTACCTGTACCTCATCTGAAACATTCAGCAACATTCAGTCAGAAGGAAAACTCTAGTGGCAAAGATGTTCACATTTTGCTTTCAAAATTACCTGCTTCTTCTCCCTGAAAATAGAAGAAAGAGAAAGAAAGCTGGACAACTGTAGAGAAAAAAAAGAACCAGTTGTGCCTCTCTTAACCATTCAACCCAAAGGATTACATTCTGTGCAGTTAGAAGAGAGAAATTGTGCAACTGGCACAGGAAGAGGTGACAAAATTAACACATACAAATTTCTGATCTCTGCTACTGAAGCTCCTGCAGATGAACACTGTAATTTATATTGAATTACCTTTAATCCAGTCCTTTCTTTTCTCAGTGCACTATCCAGAGATTTGTAGGGACGTTATTGGAGATATCAAACCCAAATTCAGAAATAACACAACAGGACAAAAGGATTTTATTTATCGCATATGTCTTTAACCAGATAAAGAACTATTGCACTCCATGCTGCTGTGGATGCCTCTGTTTGATGTAATAGACTCTCTTGTACCTAGTAGAGTGAAGAGCTCAGATTTTCAGCAGGGGGATTGTATACTCACAGAGAGACTATGCTGATTGACATAACAACTGCTAAAGAATGGTGTTTTTTAATTGAGGTCTTGAAACAAAAAAATCATTTGAACTTTCTGGCCAGCACTGCATCACCATTTGAAATGTACACCCTGGGCTTGTTCTCTGCACAATGACATGAAAGGTCCATGCTTTAGTCTCATTATAATCAGCCTAGTCCAGACCAGACACCAGCTAGCCAGGCTTAACCTGAGCAGGACTTTGAAGAAAAAAATGACTGCATAAAAACAAGCCCCTTCCATAGGCAAGTCTTTTACCCTTAAATGCAGGAATTAGAGAGAATTTGTGTCAAATTAAATTGAGAACAAAAGCAAATACCTCAGATTTTGCTAACTTCAATCATATGAGCTGCTCTTTCAGGAGGCTCAGCCTGGTCCCTGGTCTTCAGACCAACTATGGATTTTTGCTTCTGCACCACTGCTTCCATGTTACCATTTCCTAAGGGCTGATAAAACCGTTTTATTTCATCTGAACATATCAGGTTTCTTTAGTGCATCTCTATTTGGATAGCAAGTTGCAGCTTAGCTCTTTTTTCTCTTGAACCATCCACACAGTGCTGCTGGAGACAGTGATAACTGCTACATTCTCCTAGACAATCACACAGAATCACAGCATAGCAAATATATATATATTTAGTTTAATTAATATTTGAGGTAGAAAAAGCAGAAAGTTGATTTTCCGTCATCTCATGGGGGCTGTGCACGTCTCGTAATTTTAGAGTAAGACAGCTTTTATACCCCATGTGTTCTTCTGCTTCCAAGGATCACAACAGTTTAAACACAACAGGAAGCTTTATAGGGAAAACAAATAAAATTTCTAGCTATCATCTATGCAGAGTAATTTATAGTTCCAAACAGCCACCCTAACTACCCCCAGCAGCTCATAATTTGGAATGGATTACTAAATTTCACATTTTACTTGTGAAGTGCTGCTTTTTGGAGACTGAGTGGAATTACAAGGGCAAAATTTGTTATTCTGAAATGCATAAAAGACTGTGCATACTTTTTACCACTCCACTAATATAACGGAGCGTACTAAATTATGCCACATAGTGAACTGATAAACAGTGGCATTATCTGAAATTGCCAGACGCTCATGCCCCAAAGCTTGCAGTTATCCTTGGTCACTAAGAGTGAACGCATAAACCGGGTGTCAGAGCTAATGCTGCACAAATGCAGATATGCTGTTGTGGGTGAAATTTATAGATGTCCACCCAGCTGCTCACTTGCTTCCCTTCCACAACAGTACAAGGGGAGAAAATGAGATGGACAAGCTTATGGGTTGAAACATCCTCCCACAACTTTACACAGACTCAACTTCACTCCTTCGGTCCTGACTACTCAATCTCCCCTTCCTTGACCAGCACATGAGGATGGAGAATGGGGGACTGCGGTCAGTCTGTGCCAGCCCCTCTCTGCTGCTCCTGCCATCTCACCCTTTTCCCTGCTCCAGCCCCAGCCCCAGGGGCTGCAGGGAAACCCCTGCCTTATCAGGGTCTCTCCTGGGGTCACAGGGGCATCTCTGTGGGGTGCCTGGTCCCCGTCTCCTGCTCTCCCCTGGGGGCTGGCAGGGCTGTTTCTCACCAGCTTTCCCGCAGCCCTGGCTGCCAGGCAATGTTTTGCCCTTTCTGCCCCAGGCTTTCCCCGCGGTGCCCACCCGTGGCTGAGGGGCTCAGCTGTGCCCTGTGCTGGGGCCATTGGAGCCCCCTGGAATGGGCTGTGTCTGGCACAGGGCAGCCCCATCCCTGCTGCGAAACCTGGGCACCTGTGCCTGGTAAACATGTCTAAAACTGGCACTTTATATTAGAAATGAGAGATTTATCACCCAATGGAACAATTGACCTACAGGCAAAACAGAATAATTCTACATACATCAACCCATTTAATCAATGTGGGTGAGCAGCTATAGATAAAATTTGGTCCTACCTTTTACTGACTTGATGCTGAGTGAAAAATCTTTGCCTGGCTTGTATGTAACACCTAGTTGTGTTACACCTTCTACACTTAACATTCTGTGAACTCATCCTCCTTCAGGTCAGAAACATGGTGCTCTGGTGTGGAGGCTAGAAGGGAGTGGTTGCTCTTCTCAAGGCCCCCCGTTGCTGCCCTGTGGAGCAGAGGCTGGGCATGTTGGTGGTCACTGGCAGCACAACAGCCATCCCAGCCAGCAGGGTAGATGGGAATGGTATGGCAGGCTTGGGCAGAGCGCTACAGAGCTCGGGAACACTGAGAGGTAATCCCACTCTTCTCCAGAGTTGACTGTCTTAGCATGTGGATAAATGAAGTGGCTTCGTTGGCTCAGCAGGCAAAGAATGCATAAATATTGGGCCCCTCTCTACAAGGAAGACATTGAAATTCTTGAGTGTTTTAAGAGGAGAGCAGTGAAGCTGGTGAGGGGTCTAGAGCACATGTCTTATGAGGAGTGGCTGAGGGAACTGGGGTTTTTTAGCCTGGAAAGAAGGAGACTGACAGGAGACTTTATTATTCTCTACAGCTCCCTGAAAGGAGGTTGTAACAAGGTGGGTGTCAGTCTCTTCCCCAAAGTAATAAGCGATAGGACAAGAGGAAATGGCCTCAAATTGTGCCAGGGGAGGCTTAGATTGGAAATTAGGAAAAGACCTTTTCACTACAAGGATTGTCAAGTATTGAAACAGGCTGTGCAGGAAAGTGGGTGAGTCACCATCCCTAGAGGTATTTAAAAGATGTAGATGTGGTGCTTAGGACCATGGTTTAATGGTAGCATCGTTAACAGTTGGACTTTTTGGATGGATGATTTTAAAAGGCTCTTCCAACTAAAATGATTCTATGATTCTAAACATGGCAAGTATCCAAATGAATAATTCTTGTATGTAGTGTTTGTGTAAATCTGCCTCTTCTTGCAGGAATTGAAGTCGTGTGATAACTTTGATGAGTGGAAGTGCAATTGCGTGGGCAGCTCGTAATAGAGCATTGTCATCAAATCTGTTTGCATTTTAAAGAGCTTCTAAACAAGTTATGAAGGACAAAGATGGTCTTGTTTTAATAGTAAAGCCAATAATAGAGCACATTAGTCAAGAATATTTATCCAGCTCCAAATATTTCAGGCTTTTAAAATTTAAGTTGATAATTATTGCAAGAAATTAGGCCTGTTTCTCATACTATTTTGCTATTAATTTGTTATTTTCTCCCATTTGCAGCTGCAAATGTCATGTTGTGCATGAATAAAATGTTTTAAATTGTTCTCCTTCAGATCAAATATCTAGATTTTCATTTTGGCTGCTCCTAATGGAATATACTTGAAAAAACCTTTGGAACGTGTTTTCAATCTACTAACAAATTGTAGGCAGGACTAATCAGAATTCAGATATCATGTTTAAAAATGATGACTTCATGGGCCAGATCCCATAGGCATTTTGAATTTTGATTTTCAGGTTCCACAGGTAGGTGTTTAAATCTCTGCTTCCATCTGTGGTGGGCAGTGCTCTGGCCTTGAATATGTAGCAAAATTTGTTATCCACCTCATGCTTTTATCATTTATCAAACTCAAGAAACTTTTTGTTCCTGTTCCTAAATGTTTTGAAGGAGTTAATCCAGTATTCATTCTCAAAAGTTACCTTATGGATTAGGTTGTCACAGATACCAAAGTGATTGCCACCAGTTTGAAACAAAAGAGAGCAAGAACTCTAAGTAAAATGAAAGCTACATAAAAGGTTTGAGATTAGAACATTGCTTTGGGAGAAGTAAGACCTGGAATAAATTTCTTTCTCTGCTTGCGGACAAAGACACGTACTTCTTTCAAGGGTCATTAGAATGGCTGTACTATCTAGTGGATATACATGTTGATGGCACATATTCCAGCCAGTTGAGGATTTTCTGACAAACATAAGGAATTCATAATATCTTGGGCTACAGATAGTACAAGAGAGAGCTTGACAGTGTAACCTAGTGATTAAGATGGTCACCTGGGATAGAAAGTTCTTTGTTGAAATTCTTGCTCCAAAGAGCAGTACTTTAGTCAATGACTATGCTATGTGGTAGGGAAGATATGGATAGAAATGGAATGGGGTTTCCCCTCCTTTTCCTTCCATATTTTGCTGGAACCAGAATTCTATAGTTTCAGCTGTGAATCAAGTCAAACTACATGACTAAGAAGTTTAAATATTCTCAGGTTCAAAGAACTAGTGAGGTCTCGTTATGGGACAAAGATTGGCTGGTCTTCCTATCCCCATATCCTTAGAGATGTCTGCCAAGAGTACTGGAGAATTAACAAAACATCATTTATATGGCAAATACACATAAGATATACTTTCATGAGGTAAATGTAGGTAAAATAGAGTTTTGAAAAACTGAAAACTTCCTCAGACTTGTACAGTTCTAAGATCTATGAAATCTAGTCTCCAAGGAAACAAAAAGATTTATTCTAACCTTGCTTACTTCTACTATAGTTGGGAGAATTTCAGAAGAAGGCCTAGCTTTAGCTGAACATATGGTCCAGTTATATAGATTATACCATAATGAAACACAAATAGAAATCCTTGTGTGACACTTAAGAGCAAACTGGCTTGAAAATTTTGAGTGCAGCATTTTTATTGATTGAATGACACAATGAATTCTAGCATCCCTCTGCATCGCCAATGGATAATTATGATTATTACGAGGAGCATGCTTTGACTGAAAAGTTAAGCAAGTCTGTTTCCTGTAGCTCTGAAAGACTACTGCCCTCAAGAGGCCACATGCAGAAGCACAAATCAATTTTATATTACAATTTTCATTTCGCCTTTTTAAAAAAATTGATTGAAATGAACATGGATTATACCTTTCACCCTCCAACATAATTAAGAGAACACAGCATCTCTAGAATTTAGAATTACTTCAAGTGGAATATCTGATTCATACAGCCAGGTACATCAATTTTAAAGTCACTGGACCAAAAGCTCAAACAACAGCTAGATGCAGAGAAAACCACTGCCTAACTTGCAGGCTGAACTTAATTATCCACTATTGCAAGAACATAAAAGTGACTTACAACAGCTGATATCAAGTGCATATATTATAAATATATAAATTATAAATTATAGACTATGTCAATTCCATTACTTCTGGAAAAGAAAAAAAAAAAGAGAAAAAACATATTAAATTTATTTATAACAAACTTTATCACCAATTTTATGAAGTCAGGTTTTCTCAAATGATTTTTACTGAATGAGCAGAACTGTTAAATATTTTAATTTGAATGTTTGAAAAAGTAAAAAAGTGTGTTCCTACACACAGTTTAACACATAGCTCAATCCATGTTCAGCTTTATCTATTTTCTCTGAGGCTGCTCTAGAAAGTTTATCATTATAGTAATCAAGCACTTCATAAACCTTAATTTATCTTCACTGTATTCCTTTGTGATTACTGTCAGAAGTACACTTATGTTACTGATAGGAAACTCTAATAGACTGCTTTCTGAAAGTACTCTTAAACAGAGAAGTTTTTTTTGATAGAATATCCCCAAATTTTAAAAACAAACCACACTAAATGTCAAAGGAAGGTCAGAAACTGCAGCACACACTCCCCAATCCATTCTTACACCCTCAGACTGCAGGGTGGAAACCCCTAGATCTGCCACACACACACCTGTGTCTCTTGAGTAAAGGGAGCAACCCTTTGAAAAGGTTAATTTCCACAGCTGGAGTGGTGTCTGGAAGAACAGACATTTCTTAATTATCTTTCTCTCTTTTCCAGGTCAGAGCCATTTTGTCAAGCGTGGAATTGTGGAATCTGTGAGCTTCTTTCTAGTTTAATGTGGTGAGTGATAGCCAGGGATCTAGCTTTTTCCTTTCGATCCCGCTTCAAGCTTCATCCCTGAGTTGTTTCCGCACAGTCTGCCCAGAGCCAGTACCACATCCTTCCCAAAACTGTTAACCCCAACATTTCCCTTGCCCTGAACTTCCAACCTGTATGAATTCACGTCAGCTCTGAAATGAAATTTCCTGCCAACTGCTTTCCCCAGCACCCACTCATGCTTCTTAATGTCTCCCTTGCTCATTGCCAAATTCCTTTCCCCTTCTGCAATTATAAGCTTTCTGGTTTAAACTTTTCTAGGTATGTGAAGGAAAAGATTCATATAGGGATAAAGAAAGGTGACACACACAGTTTCTGAACACACAATCTTTAGGCTCCCTAAAGATAAAGTTAGACATTAAAGATAATTAGGTAAACTCACTTGTTGCTTAAAATTAGCTCCCCTTCTATCAGACATTCATGAGTGGGAGACCCAACTTTATTTAAGAGGAAGTATTGCCCATAATTTCTTATATGGAAATCTCCCTTCAGTTTCCTAGCAAAATGAAAGGCTCCTCAAGGTGGATCAGGTCATTTGGCTTGACCCAAGACCTCTCTTCTATAACATTTATTTTCTTTATCTTTCAGCTCTGTGTTTTGTTCTTAAGGGTACCTTGAAAAAAATTCCTTCTCTGTCCTAGCACCATGTTTGCCTACCCACACTTTTGTACCACTATTCCAGTCTAGACTGCAAGGTCTCATCTGTGTTTTCCTGGTGACTATCCATATTCCTTTCTTCTCCATTTTATCTGAAAGATAGGACAAACCACCTTCCCACTTCCAGTGACCTCCTTGCAAGATTTATTATTCACTGAAGTGTTTTCATTAAAACCAAGAATTATATCACTGCCATAGTCTGAAATCATGTATTGAACAGTCATTTCAATAGAACATTTGCAGTAGAAGAAAACTGTACAAACATGAATTATGCAGAAAACCTTGCCAAATCACCATGCTGGTTACTTTAATTCTTCCACCTGCATGGGGAATTCTGCTCTGGTTTCAAATCTTAAGCTGATGCCTCATGGGCTGAGCACGGAAGTAGGAGAGGGAGCATGCTCTCATTGGAAGCATAACTATGAAAAATTAGTTTTCTGAGTCTACTAAGCAAAGAGTTTTTCAGCAAACTATATCTCAGCAGCACCTAAGCAACTATGACAGAAACAAAGTAACACTTTGATAAGCATGCAAATTCATTTCTGAAAAGCACACGCGTATTAAAGCTTTTCAGTGAAGTAGCTGTGACAACTCATCATGGGTATGATGAGTTATTCTAATCTTACTGTCAAAAACAACCCCAAAACTTGACAATGGAACTGTTCAGACAGTATGAAGAAACCAACTTAATAGTTACAGTTTATTAAAATCATACTGCTAAAAGTTGGTGTTTTTTTCATGGGTAACTGCCGACTTCACCACCTGTGCCTTGCTTTAGACCATCGCATCTGTGAATGTGCATGCGTGACCCAGATCAATTTTAATTTGCTAGAGCCTGACATATAAACTTGCTGACTGAAACACGTCCACTTCAACTGGCAACACTTGAAGCATTTAGTTAATAAGCAGTATGAATCATATTGACAATTTATGCAGTTCCCTTCAGCCCCCAGTAAGCCTACTCAGGAAAGTTGAGCAGGGAAATGTGTGTTGTGTTGTACTAAGGGTCCTGGGTGAGGGATCCAGGACTTTTTACACTGGTTACCCTGAAAAGCCGTGATGACAAAAGCATATTCTGAATAAAAAGAAGCACCTATTTGCCTGAAGTTTATGCCTTAAAGCGGTCCCTAGTATTATTTTTCCCCCCTCCCTCCTGCATTTGCTACAATGTACACTAAAAGGATTTGCTTATTTAATTTACTAGATAAGTTGCTAATTAGAAGCTGCTCTTCAGCCAACTGAAGAGGCTGAAACAGCTTTTACAGCTTGTTACGTACACTTAGGTGGGTCACACAGAAAGGCATACACACGTGTTCAACTGCTTCCTTTCCATTTTCAGGGCTACATTAATTCAATTCGCAGAGAAAGGAAATGAGACACGTACAGAACATTACTCACTATTTTGTACCTCTTATGGGTTGTCTTTGGTATCAAGGACACTGAGAAGGACAAGGTAGTCTTCATATGGCACTATTGTTTCATGGGGCATGGCACTATAAAAGCAGTAGTGTCTTCTAATTGATCACTGGTAGTACATCTTTCCAATTGCAGAGCTGAAAACAGGATTGATGACAGCAGGGATGATTTAAGTTAGCTCTTACCACGACTTACGGAGAAAAGGTCGACAAGAAATTATTTGAGGTGTAGAAAGCAGAACTCAATCAGACAGTTTTGTTTTCTTGCTACTTGCTTTGACAGCTGTAGCTCCGACTTCTGGTTTGGGTAGTTCATTATGTGTTTCTTTGTCCTTCTTACTTCTTTGTCATTAATACCTTTATGATCCAAAAATACTGACCTGTAAAAGTTTTGGGTTTGTTTTTTTTCCCCCATGTAAAATTAGTATACTCTTTTTCAAAACAAACATCCCAAGAGACTCTCATCCCACTTCTGTAGAAAAATATACATGAAAATGGTTGTTACTTTTTTTTGAGGCAGATTTAACCTTTGCAGCTCTCACTAGGCATCTGAAATGGAAACAAATGTCGCTGTCTTACTGTGCTCTTGCTGAAGATTCAGTAGCTTGTCTATTAAAAAGGCAAGCAGTGAGGGAGATTTTGTTTACTTGTTTTGAGGTTTTGGTTTGGCTTTTTGTTTGGTTGGTTGGTTTTTTTGGGTTGTGGTGGGTGTTGTTTGGTTGTTTGGTTTTTGGGTTTTTAATATTAACTGTGCTTACACAGCAAGGTAATTGCAATTCATTGACCTGGTCCCTGAATGAGTCCTGACACATCAAAATGAAATTCAGATATATGATCTGAATTTGATCATGTATAATCCTTCACAGGAAGCTGTGACATGTAGCAAAGGGTGTCCCAGTCTGGGATCTGATTGGTGATCAGAAATAGAAGATACGAAGAGAAGTGAACCTGCCCTACAAGTGAACATGAGCACAGAGACTTCCACTGCCAGCTGGCTCTGAACTGAAGGTACAGCCCAGACACGCAAGCAGCACTGAGGTGGCAGAAATCCCCTTGTGGGATGTTTTCTTGCCACAGTGTGCTGTCTGGGGTGCTCTGCTCAATAACTCTTTCTGTTGTTTTTACAAGCAAATTTTGAGCTCTCAGCTGTCACTTCTCCCCCTCTGATTGGTTTTCCCTTAGAATAAACTGTCTGTCCTTGACTTTCTTTTTTGCCTAGTCCTTTCATATCTCAGGAGACCTCTATTGAAGGCTGGACAAACATACAGCCCATCCAGTAAAATGACAAAGATCCAAACCTGAAGTACCTGAACCATCCAAGAACGGTTTTTACTTTTTGCAAGGCACAGGGAGTTCAGTATGCTACCTGTTGTTTTCCTTGATCTCTGTTCTCATGTACTGGTTTGTCACTTATATGTTTGTTGAAGTGTTTCACATGCAGTTCAAAGGTGAAATTCCTGCTTGTCCAGGGCTACCTAAGTCTTTGGGGAAAAAAAAAGTTAAAATGGAGAAATGCGTGAAAGCCAAGCACAACCTTTCAGATTTGAACACAGGGTTTTATTCTTCCTCTCCTTCTTGAATACTTCCTTACACTTCAACCTAGGAAAAAAAATGGACACTTATAACATAGGAAGAAATGAAAAAGAAGGACTAAATTGCATATTGTGATTTTAATTCCATTTAACTAAATCAAAGAACAGCTATTTTTTAACCTTTTTGTCTTTTATTCATGGAATATCAACTGTCTTTAAGTTCTTCAATTATTTTAATAACTTAAAGTGGTTCAATTGAACTTTCCAGATTTAATAAAAGAAGTTATTTTCTCCTAAGAAATTACCCTGGGATGACCTAATGCTATAATTACATATAAACAAAGTAACATACAAAATACTGCTAGAGTTTTAGTAATTCAGTTATGAAAGGAATGACAGATGCATTAAAAGCTACTTTAAAATTCTTCATAATTCTTTCACTCTGCTATAATTTAAGTATCCTAGCTGTGTGAAAATAACTCATCTTCACTATATGAGGCTCAGATTCAACTTCGGCTTGTTTTGGGGTTTTGTTGAAACCTGAAGCCGGAGCCAGTATCAGTAAGAGAATTAACTGATGTTTTGAAGATCTCAGTCATGATAAGAAGAGACAGCACCTCATCTTAAACCTGCCTGGGATTATTGTGGGCTTGTATGCCCAACAGCAACTCCATTGCTTATTTTGGAAATGGAGCAGTAAGAGGGAGAAAGCCCTGCTTAATAGCCAAGACCAATGGCACGTGTGCAGTGTCACAGAGACAGAGAGCTGAACACAGGAAAAGAGACATTCCAACATGGCTCTTCCGTCGGAGAGAAAGGAACAACATAGCTGGCAGATGCAGTAGGGTGATTTCCTCTGTAAGCAAAATCACCAGAGGGGAAACTAGTAATTTCAAACAGGATTTTAGACATAAGTTACGTAGTTTTATTGCCTTCTTAAAAAATGTACAAGAGATCTAGACAGACCCTGTTCTCCCTCTTAAGAGGAGGTGTCACCAATCTCTGCAGAGAACTCCACCTCTGACATAAAAGACCACAGCCTTTTGCCTTTGATAAAGGGAAGCTGCTAAATATTAATTGCCTTGACCTCCGGGAAACAGAATATTACCTTGAACAATAGATAATGTGGCCTATTTCTTAAAATTAAATGTATGGATATAGACACCTCTGTAGCATCTTCTCCCAATCCATAAACATAGCATCAATCAGCTTGAATTTCAGTAGGCAGCTTTCATCCAAACTCTCCCCACCCCCACCCCATTATGCACTAGCTAACTCACTAAGCTGTATAATGGAAACAACACAGCAATCTCTCTTCATTTTCCCTTCTAACACCACCATATAGGCATTGTCCAGGACATGTGACAGGAGGAGATCCATCAGAATCTTATATGAGTCTCCTTGGAACAAAAGAGCAGTCACTGAGGATGATCCTGAAAGGATCAGTGAAATATTAATTATCGTGCCCAGTCTAATTGAGTGTCAAAATATGGTCATGGTTCTTAAAAGAATGATGACAGATTTTCCTGTAACAGGGTAATGAAATAACATACAACAAGAAGTCTTTAGCAGCCTTAGCCTTTAGTATTTCCAGCTCTGAATGTAGAAACATCCTCTTCTCTAGTGTGTTGATGTTGAAGCAAGAACTACCCCATCGCTCCAGAAACACCAGCCCCAGCAAATCTAGGTCTCCACTCTCAAAGGCATAGCTAGATTTAACTGAAAACAACCCCACTACCCATTTGATTCTTTCATGCAGCCCTTCTGGCAGGTATGACACACTGGACAATTATAACATTTTAAAGCTGGTTTACACAGATATAAATGGTTACCCCATGTTCAAAACAGTGATCCATTCTGCACATCCAAGGTGATGCTCCTTGGGCTAAAAGAAAAACAATTCTTTTTCCATCCAATTCAAGGTGAAAGAGAAAAAAGCAACTCCTAAAATATCTCTGCTCTCATGTGAGTAATCTGCTTGTGTTTTTAAAGAAATAAACTGTATTTTGAAAATTTAAAAAAAAAGCTCTTTAGGCTATTAAAAGATGATTACACAATTCCTTGCTATCAATATAAACAAAGAAGTTTAAGAAGTTCACCTTTAACAGAGTTATAAAGGATGCACACTGCACGCTTCCCCATAATTCAGCTCATCCTTGACACTACACATTGGCTCTTCAGTAACTAGTGAGCACGGCAAGGCTGGTGAAGAAAGCTTCATTAGCTACTTTGCCTCTATGACAGTTAATTAATTACCCTGAAAGAGTTTGTGTGTGGGAGAACAGAACAGGGCAAGCAAGGCACTCACAGTGGAGATTTTCACCACATTATTATGCTTTGTTTTTCAAACCAAGATGGCTGCAATATTGCTTCTGAGAGAGTCAAGGGCATATCAGGATGGAGTCACTGAACATATGCATAAGCAGATTCTGATCAATCTTACAAGGGTAAGTACATAAAAACTGTCAAAACTTCTCTCCAGACTGTGAGATATAGTATATTATTTAGTTATTTCTCTTAGTAGGGAAAATTCACAGCAGAGTATAAGATACAAAACAGCTGATCTGAATTTTAACAAAAACATCTATTCAATGAGACAAGCTCTCCAAGAAGTGACACAATTAATTGCCATTGAGATGAATGTCACAGGGCAGCTCCTCACACTCTCATGTCATTGTGTAGAAGGGCTTTGCTGAGTTTATGGCTGACTCATGGTCAAAGTGATTCTCAGTGCATGCCTCTGGAGAGCATAACTTGTACAAAGTACAGCTACAGGTAAAACTTGCCACATACATTATATCTCAACAGCAAAATTAGTTCTGTCATTTACACTGCGTTACAGGCTGCCAATAGCCTTGTTGTAATTACCTGTACAGCATTTTACTTAATCTTCCTGTCACTTATAAAGGGTGACATTCACG
>VZTM01011667.1:15065-39491 GCA_013400555.1 Jacana jacana
CCAGATATGAGTTATTCCTGGTTTTTTAGAATGTCCTGAAACGTCTCAGAAGCTTTTCACAACGAACAGCCCCATACACAACTTCATCTTCTAAGCAAGCACCTATCTACACAAGGCAAGTATTTTTACCCAGTGCCGCAGCTGGTGGGCGTTCCCTTACTTGATACAAAATTTTTGACTTCTATATTCCCAACAAGTGAAAAAAAGCCACAGGTCTGAGAAAAGAGAACTTGTCTATCTGTTCATCAGCCCCTACTCCCTGTGCAATATCCACATCCCTCCCAAGCATCCATTTTATCTCAGAGCACCACAGGCAGGAAGGGAGAAGGGAAGTGATTTGTTTAAAATCACAAAACCGTGCAAGGGAACCAGGAACTGACCCTTGGTCCCTTGACTCCCAATTTAATACCTTACCTACAGACACTCCTCTTCCTCTGTAAAAGCAGAGAGGATATTGGCTCCTTTCAGACATGTGTGGTGCTAAATCTAAATTGTGTTGTGGATTAAAAGGAATGTGTTCCCCCCTCCCTATATGTAATAGCCAGATATTAGCAACTCTACAGTTGAGGCAGTAAATAATCTGCTTTTTCCTTTTCACATGCATTTAACACATGAAAATCAAGACATACATTAATTTCCTATGCTCCCAGAATCTAGAAGTGAGCTGCTTAGCTGGCTCTCTTGTCCACGTTCAAGACAATCTTTCATAATAAATAAAAGGGAAATCCAGGACATTCACAGTGACTGAAAAGAATTGTGTGGCAGCACATAAATCAGCAAGAAGATTCTCCCAGAACAACTTGTTAGCAAGCGATGTGGCATTTGTAGGAAGATATTTGTGACAGTATTCTTTCTGAAAGCAAAATAACTGTTAACTATTTGCTAGAGTTTTCTCCTCCCCTGCTAGGTAAAGCATCAATTAGATCAGCACCATTTAGAGTTAGTTTGACACTTCTAATCCCTTGGAGGCTGCTCTTGTGCCTTCCCTGCTTGCTTGTGTAAGAATTACAGTTTTCTTGTCAGCTTGAACAATTATTTTTCTATTTAAAGAAAAAAACAAAGCAAAACAAAAACAAAAAGAGAGAGAAAAAGAGAGGTTTCATCATGTAATACACAGAAATTGTTCTGGAGGTAATGAAGAAGGACAAGTGTATCCTTCAAAATTACCCTGAATCTGAATTATATCTGATCAGAGTCAATACCTTATCTACTGTCATAACATGGTCTTTCTGTAATCTTTCCAGTAGCTGATTCTGTTAGTTTATTTGGTAAGTGACTAAGAAGTGGAGGGTTGTGGTCTCAACAGGGAAAGTCTGGCTCTGCAAAACAAATTGGTCCCCAAAAGAGCCACTGAAAGATGCTAAGTGAACTGTGTCAGAGTGAGCACACAGGGACAAACAAGATTCCCAGAATCTCCCAAGGCTTTGAGCTCTCTTACATCTCTCCAACGCTTGACATGGTGGAGCTCAGCAAGATTGGACTTAAAGGTACTTAAGAGATTATTGTACTAGGTGTTTTTTCAATTTTATGATCTAAGGGCACAACACATTCATATCTTGTTTAGATACTCATAGCTGTTCCCAGCTGTATATTTGCCCTATATTTGCTATAACATGGGTTGCTTCCCCTCCAAGCCATTTCTACATCAGATAAACACTGTTGTTACTATCAAAGGGACTGTCAAAGAGAAAAATTAATACAGAGTCTCAATTATGTCACAGGTGTTACTGAGGCAACAACATGGCATCAATTGACAGTTGATAAATTTTAGGGTCTGGGGGACACTTCAAATACCCTGCACATTCAGAATGCACATTTGCCCAACGCAAAAGGAAGGGAATTTTTCTTGGAGACTGACAACTCCCTATTCTGTTAAGTTTCCAAGAGGCTTATAAATCAATTTGAACAAGATGTTTTAAAGCCACCTGCTGCATCCAATGGCCCAGAAATTCCTACGGAAATATCAGACATATAAACCATGCAACTTGTCCATATTACCAGAGTTCTGAGAAACCAAAAAAATAATACAGATTCATACACCTGTTTTAAACACCTGCCTAAATGCAAAGCTGTACTAAACCAGGTCACAGCAATATGCATGCTAATAAGCATCCCGTTGTGCTATCGAGGTGTTCAGGAGGAATCATGAAAAGCATTTAAAGCTCTCTTTTCTATCCCTTCGCAGCGTGTGATTATAGCTAAAACCTTCCTTGCCTTTTTTTTTTTTTTTCAATAGACTTCGAAGAATGCAAATGGTTTTTTTAATTGTTCATGAGATGAGATGTCATTAAATTTTCCTTTTTCGCTTAGAGTTCATTCTTTTAATCGGCTGTTTAGTCCCTTCCAGACAAATGTAAGAAGCTGCATAGTTTCCATTGTTTTTTCTTTAATAGAAAATGGAACTTTAAAGTGAAATGATTAGAGATTTTATTTTGTCAAAAATGCGTACACTTGCGGGGTTAATTAGCATTTAAAAAAGGTCTTTTGTTATCAAAGCCAAACTGTCTGACCTCAGCTTTGTATACTCATTGTGCATTTGGATTCTCCTGAAAGAGTGATTTATAGTAAATTATTTTTTCTACCTTCCTTTAGCTGCTTACAAACCACCACCATGGGTCAACATTTAAAAAACTGTGAGAATAGNNTTTAAAAAACTGTGAGAATAGTCCCAGAAGCAATGGATACATTTCAATAAACGAGGTGATACAAACACAACCTTTTTTCTTCCTTCTCTGGGTAGGCGAGCTCTTCTCAAACCCATTTAGAGTGAGAAAAAGCTACTCAAAGTCAGCTTTAAAATACTAACTGCACAAATGCTGAGTACAAACACTTGCAGGAATTACCAGGAAGAGTATCAGCAAATAAAGCACAGTGTCTTCAGAACATTAGAAGCCAGCTTGATGAACACTGCTCCTAAGCATCAGACTTGAGAATGACAGTAGGGGCAGCACTTCTGCGAAGCCAGGCAAAGGCTAAAAGTCTCTACCAGCTTAAATGGCAAGGTTATAAAAACTGCAAAAAGAAAACAACTGTTTATACTCCATTGCAACAGGCAACGTCCATGTATGTGTGCGTCTGTATTTTCAGTAACCGGATTAGACTCTCAAGGGACTCTATTTTATACACAGTTTCAGTCACGTAAGTAAGCCTGGTAGCCTTATTCCAGTTCTTGTGGACACCATAAGGCACAGCACAATTGAAAACCAGGCCCAGAAAACAGTTGAGTTGTGTTTTGGCATTTCCAACACACACAGCCCTTGCAAAATGAGTAGCCATCCAGCACTTGCTGATCTGATTAGCCTCAAAGATAAATGAAAGCTAGATGAGCTTAGCTAGATACTACTGTCATCATGATCATATGCATTTGTTCATTTAAGCTTTCCTCTCTGCTTCTTCATGTTATTGTGGGGTGGTGTCAGTTTTCATTTTTTCTACAGGCTTTTGATGTTTGGTGTTTTTTGGTCAAAAAGCCTTGCACTCCAGAGACTTTCAAGATGTCCTGCCTTTGAGAAATCTATTAATGATAGGAGGTTTGGCAACATTTTTTCTTCTCTTTCAAAAGTAATTAAGATTACAAAATTAAGAAAATAAAAAAATAAAAAGGCCATTCCCCCACTACAGGACTAAAGGGTAAATATAGAATGTTATAGAAACGGAGTGGATTGAAGTAATAAGCAGATTTGATACAGTGAAAGATATAATCTCTGCTGGTGAGTCTCTACTGCTAGGTTAAGCATTGAGCAGACATCTTGTGATTGTTTCCACAGAGGCAGGGCAGCTCAGAGATGGCATTGTTAAACCCACAAAATGCTGAAGTGACCAAAGTCTAGTGGCATAAACAGACACCTATAGATAGGCCTCACAAGATCTCTAAAGGTATCAGCAGGTGTGCAGGAATAATTTCTGTCAGTGGAAATCAAGTACATCAACATAGCCTGAAACAGAAATAGGATGTAATCATGTGAGGATTACCTTAAAGACAGTTTCTGCTGGGAGAAAAATAAAGAGTGCAAATCACAGACTATTGCTGCTACATATTTGCTTGGCTGACATTTATTTATTTCTCTTCATCCTGAAGTCAAATATATCAAAGATATATGCTACATTTCTTTCTCTTAGATACTAATTTATGATTTTTTTTATATATACACAAGATAATTCTTATTTTTACAGATCTTTTTTCACACAACAGAGGAAATGCTGGTTCCAAGAACAGTATACCTATCCTCAAAATTCTTATCTGTAGATTAAATTTGCATGCTCAGTGCAGAAGCATTCACTTACATTAGTTACATTGGCTGAAATAAGACAAAACATATCAGTACACCTGTTTCTACAGCATCTTATGCATAAACATGATGTTAACAGAGTCACTATAATACAGGAAGTACCAGGCAAGTTTCTGCAGGGTTCATAAGTACATAAAAATATTCCTTATAGTATTTATAAAATCTATAAGGGTTTGTCCATTTCTATGAAGAATATTAAAACCTCGTCTATATCAAGCCCTCATATATTTAGCTCTGTAGAGTATCTGAGTTGTTTCATAGAAACTGTCCACTGGTGTTCTACCTGTGGTTTCAGACCTCTTAAAATTTGCTACCTAGGGGCAGCAGAAATTTATAAACTGCTCAGGGTGCCTATAAAGAAGCCTATGAATTGCTTAACAAGAAAATTAATCACAAACCTTACTGAAAAGAACAAGACACGCTCCGTGTTTCAGTCATCTTTGATTTTGTTCTGTTTTTGTTTTGTTTTGTTTTTTAAGTTAAAATGAAAAAAAGTTTCCCAACTACCACTGCAGCAGACAACTTTCCAATATGGGTCCACCTCCCTCTCCTTTCTCCTCAGCAGGCCACAAGTGCAAAGCTAGGAACAGAAATACAGTTTCCCACACGGAGATCATACCCTCACCAAAAAAGCCACAGGCCAGCTTAGTCCATCCAGAGCCACAGGAATCTACAGCTCTAACTCAGCTGTGGGACACAGAAGCCATTCTGAGCTCTGCTGGCCACAGGACTGTCCAGTCCAAGCCTCACTCCACAACGGAACAACACTTGGAAACACATTCTTCCTCTCCAAGCTATGCTTTCCATGGCATAGGAAGACAGGAAAGCCAGAGCTCAGCATATTAATGAGCACTACACAATCAAGCAGGTCAGGAAACCTTAAAATGCTGAAGTTTTCATAGTAAAACACAGAACTTTGAAGATCAGGCGTGGTAACAAATCTTTAATGATTTCATGTGATATTTTTAGTGTGTCTGTAATGACATCCAAAGTAAGCTCTGCTGGCAATAAAATTATGGCTCAACCCTTCAGAAGCTAATTTGTAGCAGTGTTTTCTGAACCCCTGACTTGGTAAAAGTAGGATGTATTTTCTCATCAGTTCTGCAGAGTTAGCTAATATGAATGACAAGCTCTGCCAGAAGAGAGACACCTGTTGTTGTGTTATCACTTGTGCTTTATTTAGACAACTGACAATGTGTATACCTTTTTGCATGTTGAGCACATCACTTGAAATCAGCTCCAAACATCTTAATATTCACACTTTGTTAACCTTAGAGATAATCTGTTTTCAGTATCACAAAATCCAAAGCTCAGACCGTATGTTGAGAACGTTAATAACTTCCCAACAGAGAAATCTCCTGTTTCAATATCTCCAGGCTCATGTAGCCACGAGACCACTAGTCATTAATCTCAAATTTTATAATTAAATGGGACATAGTAGCAGATAGCAAAATCTGAATTAAGACAGCCTATAATTACCACAACTAAACAAAGAAACAAACAAAAAAAATCAGAAAAACAGGCAAAGAGGCAGCCTCTTCTAACCTGTTTTCAAGCTACTCTGTAATAACTTGTACATATTTTTGTACCGAGATTTGGTAATTCAGATAAGAAAGAATGATTAAAGCTTTGACAACTATTTCTTGGAAAGGAATCTTGTTACCATTAAAAGAGAAAGCCCAGATTTTTCTTTTAAAAAGTTAAAGTAATTTTCATTTTATACTTCTTAAATAAAATAATTTTGGAGAAACCCATCCCTTGCATTATACCATTTTCGACTAATAATCTTAATGGTTGAAAAGCTCTTTCCAACTCAATAATACATCCTATACAACACCATCACCTTCAAATCTTCCTGTGTCTTTCTGGTCTCCATTTTTGTTTCCATCAGCTAGACTGTAAGCTTTTTACTGTCTCTCACTAAGCATTCGTGTAATGCCTTCCAGCATGAGGTTGCATCCTCAACTGGGATTTCCAAGCATTACCACAACAGCAGCAAAACTTACTTGAACCATGTTATCTCTTCTCTTCCCTTCCCACCCCCACCTCCTACTGTGGCGGATAAGTATTCTCACTCATTTGGCAGACAAGACAACACCACAAAGGCAGTTTATTTGGAGGAGGTTGTAGAAGAAACCTTTGGGAGAGGGAGACAGAAAACAGAGGTCACCTGACTTCCAGATGGGCAAGTCTGCCACATTGCTAACATCTGACTCACCTGCCGCCTGTACACTTCATCCTCATTGATACAAACAGACCCTAAGTACCCGAGTCAAGGTCTTTCTGAGATTCCCCTTTGGAAGGGGAAAAGACAGATGGCCCAGGTGGTTGAGGGAAAATAACACGAGCCAAGTAAACCTCAACACAAAGACAGAAAGTATTTATCAGGTGACTGACAGAAGAGAACAGTCTGGTGCAAAAGAGACACATTAGAACTGCACCTGTTTTCCATATTTAATAGGCCAGTTCCCATGCAGAAGCATGCTAGGAAAGGCTAAGGCTAAATGACTTAAGATAGGCTGGCAGACAGTAAAGAACTGTGTATAGAAGTATTAATAAAAGGGTTATTTGCAACAATCTGAGTATTAGCAATTGACGCCACAAATAACTAGAATCACAGCTATTTCTGGTATTGGTACCGTAAAGTCTTACATGTATGTATATGTTTTAATTGGGAAAAAAAATAAATAAGAGGAAGAAAGAAAAAAAAAAAATCTGTCTCCACTCTGCCTTTAAAACCTAGAACAGCCTACTCAGCCTGCACTTCCCTCCAAACACCATAAATATCCAAAGAATTCACAGCGCTTTCAGGCATTATCTCCTGACTGATCTTCTAAGAGCAATGTCAGCTCTTTATACACACTGAGTTGTACATGATTTTGTAGGTTGTTTTGAAGCATGAAGTTTATGGTACAGAGTAAGCTTGCAGTTTCTAATGAGCAAATTGTGCAAAATGGAGGGAGAATACTGCTGAAAATCAATACTGCTCATCGCAGAGTCAGATTTGACGATATAGGCATAAATTGTCAATAAATGAGAGAAACAGTAGAACATTCATTCAGGCTATTTGCAGAAAAAAACACCAACTAACATTGGTCTTGGAAGAGTTTTCTGCTTGAACAGATGTCTTGAAGTGGATTTGGAATTAGATTATGCAGGGATATGGAAAGACAGAAAGCCCTGTTCTGTACAGGTTTAACTTGAGAGACAGTAGGTTAGTTTCAAATCAAATATATTCAGTAGGAAGTCACTGCCTGGATTTTTTCTGGATATCCTGGAGAAGGTTGCATAAGGACCTCTCCAACCAACTAATTAGGACAATCTCAATGGATGACTTTTGGAGTTGTTTTCTAGTTCCTGTGGATGGAGAGCACCCTCTCTGCTATGCAAAAGACAGAGCCCAGCTCCTCAACTGAAGCTGTTGAAGCAAGTAATGCTGCAACTCACTTCTGCCAGCAACCTGGACTCCTGTGCTTGGGAACTGGTAAGGTATTTGGAAGTGGGAAACCACGGCTTTTAGGGTTACATTAGCTTGAAGAGGTTCAGGTTCCATAAGTTCTCCTTCCTGAAAGGATGTTATAAACATTGTTTAGCCTCAGAACTGTCTTTCCTCCTTCTGCTTCAGGGAAGGTCTCCGAGCAAAACAGTTCCCATTTAACTGGATCAGTCAGTGCCCTCACTCCAAAACTCAGCTTTCCCACTTCTCATGGTTCTTGTGGGAAATGGGGGCTTGAACTAGCTCACAATGAGAAAGAAACTGAACATCATCGATTCCCTAACTCAGTCGCCATCTAAGCACTCAGCTGTTCTGTAAAATGATCTGTCATACGCGCTCTCTCACTAAAATCCATTTTAGAAGAAAGTTATAAGCACAAGTATGTTTTGTAGGGAATTATTATCTGTCTGTGTGTTTAGGTATCAATAAGTCACTTCAGAAACTTGGCAGAATAACACTTGAAAGTGTTCACACCATTGATTATTCTAATAATTCTTGGTACTGTTGCATTTTTCTACTGGAAGGAAAAACTGTATTTGCAGGAAGCTCTGATCTATAGTCACGTTTGGCACTCTGATGGCTCAAATCTATTCATATGTCCCTGAAAGGCAAACCTATCCTTTCTCAAGAACTAAAGCTTTACCAGCTTTTGGAGGCACTCAGAACAACTCTAGCAGTTCAGCACTTAAATTTCTACCAGTCTTATACCAGGGCTTGTTTGTTTTCATCTAAACTCATTTAGAAAACAGTTTAATACTTCTAATGTAATCTTCTAAGCACTTCTAATACTTATCCTCCCCTATTAGTGCAACACCATATAATTTGGCCTTTTCAGTCTCCAGCAATCTAGCCTCATGATCGCCACATTTAAAGAATTCCATTGCTAGCATGGAAGCAAGCAAACAATGCAACGGCTCCAATTTGGCACATCCATCTGATTTTGCTAACGCTCAAAGACAAAAGTGGTTCAGATCTGAGTTCAAGTGAACCCCTCCTTGCCCTTAAAGTTGGGAGGCAAAAAAACCTAGAGGATAAGCAGCTAGAAAGTTTTTATCTTGTTCGGGACTATGAATTATTAGTAACTAAGTACGATAAGCCCTAGATTTGCACCTGACATTAATGCAACTCTGTTGAAATAGTAACACTACAGCTTCAAACATTTTTCTGGTTTTATTCTAGATTTATGAAACTTATGGGAAGGCAGGCATTACTTGACCTGATACAAAGCTGAACTATATATTCAACTAAAACAAAACAAAATGAACTAATTTTAATCAATAATTTGAATTAACACTAATGCAATGCTTTTTGATCACGTGGTTGAGAAGTTTTAGATGTTTTTTGTTTAACAATTGTAAGCCCTCAGCTACATTTGCTATATCTTCAAGCCACAAACTCTGATCTATTTATTTTTGTGAATGCATGATTTCACAACTGATTAACTTCCTAATCCTGGGAACAATCCACAGAGAACAAAAATAGTTCAAAAGGTAGTTTTGATGACATAATCCCTCCTATTCTGAATAAATATTATACAGCAACATGATACTATTGTAAGGAATAGGACTTAACAAAATGGAACCTATAGATTGTTCACATTACTATTCTTTCCAGCACTCACCCATCAAAAGAGCAAATTATAAGAGCAGCAAGTGCTGCTGGAAGAGTGTTTGGCCTGTGGAAATGGATAGCACTCCATTGACTTCAGTGGAGCTTTGCCATTTGCATTAAATGATCATTTGAGATGATTGTGAGGAGCTGTCAGCTACAGGCATAACAAGAAGAGATCTGTATGTGAAATATGGAAAGGTGTTTGTAAAAAAAAATAATTATATATTTACGTACATGAAAACTAAAGTGCACATAACAGATTGAATGGGAAAGAAAGATGCAATCATGGCTTTCTTCATACTCTGTCTGTAAAGTAAATTTTCAAGATCATTAATTGAGTTTCAGCATACAATGTGCATCAGTTTTTGAACAGGATCTTTTCTGTGTGGATTTCCTGGGTTCAGCACCTTTTAGCAGGATCTGAATATATTCAGGGTCTCTAATGGATTTACTGAGAGCTGGCTTCACTTCCATCTTTTTCATGGAGCCTCACTTATTCATGGGGCAGATGAACAAAAGGAATTATACTAAATAGATTCATAACATATCATCAGTTCTGTACAGTATAGCCTTGTAAGTTACTATATTCCATGATCACTGATGAGTAAATTGTTGATCTTCAAAATACATGCTCATGGGGGAATACCTAATGTTGATGATTCCACAAAAAGCAGAACTATTATTTGTTATTATACTATACTTGCAATGTCTGATTCATATTCTCAGGCCTTTGTAGTCTGGGGGAAATAAGCAAGCAGTGATTTAGAAACAGCAGCAGAGCCATAGTGAGGTTCACATGATTGACAAGGGCAACTATATCATTATGTTGTTCTCATCTCTTGTGTCTGGGGTGGCAGTTCCAAGTATCCAGCAGTGGCTTTATCTGGCCACCATACCCATGTGTCCTACACACTGAAAGCTGGTCTGCACCTGCACAATCACCCCAGTTCCACTTGCAGGTGCAATGAACACACACACAGAGCTACTGGGAAGGGCTCTTCTGCATCCTCTTTCTTTGGAAGAATTCTTGAGGAAGCCAGAGCTTGTGATAATTTGAATCCATGGCACTTTTTCCCCCCCTCCCACTGCTTTCTCCTAAAGCCTTACAGTAGCCAGCTGAAACAGATCAGTTTACCAACAGCAAATGCTAATTCATCACCTCAGGCTCCCCAGGTACCAGCACAGGGGCTGTGTGTCTCCTTGGGTCACTCAGCAGCCTGCTTTGGCAGGCAGCCAAACAGCTGAGCAATTTTGGGCAGCAGTGACACTGGGAGAGCTAGGCAACTAACTGGGACAGTGACAGAAGGCCTTTCAAAATGCCCAGCAGCAGGTTTTCAGCCTGCTGCTTCACAAGCACCAAAATAGGTTTCCTATTCAAATACGTATATTAGCAAATTGCATCCATTTTCTGACAACACTAGCTTGTTTTTTGCTTTCCTCAGAAGCCTGAATTATTATTAATTGCTTTATTCTCTTAAAAAAACACTGAAAACTTTGTTCCCTAATCAGCTTTATTTACTTCCCTGTATTCTCTCACATGTGCATTTTTGTGCTCCACCCCCCCAGGTTGTTTATATTTGTGTACTGCCTAGCAGAAGGAAACATTAATCTTAGCTGAGAGATGCAGAAGTATTGTAATGCGAACAAGTAATTACTATTATGACCCAGGAACGGGATGAGCCTTGTCAAATATGCACAGCCATGTCTTAATCCTTGTGTAAGAAGGTATGAAGTCAGAATCCACATCCACTGTGTCTTGTTCCTGGAAACAATTTGTACAAAGAGCAAACCAGAGCTGCAGTGGGCCAGCTAACTTCCTTCTGGCTAGATGTGGAGTCATTAACAAATGGAGCATCAGCAAAAAGCCAGCACAGTCATACTTCAGTTCCCTCAGGGAGTCCCAAGTGTGGGCTGCTTTTCACAGAGAAGCAAGCCAGGAGCTGAGGGTGACAGTAAGGTGGCCATGGGCAGTGCCCTCACCAACAAGGATGCTGGAAAACAGGAAATAGAGGGGTCTGATCAGTGGCAGTAAACAGGGTCAGTCAAGAGTCAAGATCACCAGGCAAGCCTGTAGGGATGAAGTAGGGCCATCCCTTCCTAGGTCAAGCCAGGAAGTCAACAAATCAGGTCAGGTCAGGATCAGCCAAGTCCACAGCCAGCTACAGGCACAGCTGCAACGTAGCTCAGGCAAGGATCAAGGGCAAGGGGCTGAGCATAACCTCAACTCACAAGTAAAGGAGGGGCTGAGGGAAAGGCATTTCACAGCCTGCTCTCACACAGCTCTTTTCCAAGGTAACACAGCTGCATTGCATCAGAGCCAGCCTTGAGCACAAGTAGCTAAACTCTGATGAGAGCCTCGAGAAGAAATGAGACTGGTTTCTGTGTCTGTACAAAGCTGAATGCTCCCACCTTTCCATGGTCTCAGGATTACTGAGGAACAGCTCTCACTAGGAAAGACATTTGTTCAGATTAGGCACTGAAAGTAATTTGCAGTCCTGTGTGCATGTGTAAAAGTGAATTTAACACATCTCCAGGGACACAGGCAGTCTAGCACAATATATGTCAGGGTAGGAAGTCTTTTTATTTTATTTTAGATTTTCTCCCTCGATTTTAAGTAATCTGCACATTGTGTTCCAGTAAGCTCTGATGCCACAGGGTCAGCCATGGGCTCTGGAGCATCATTTACAGGAGAGGTTTTGTTTCACACAAAAGCACTGACCAAAGTAGCAAGACTGACGGAAAAATGGAGCCATTTACTCAGCTGCAAGATATCAGACCCTTTTGGAGGCTATGACAAACTTCCAGCCTCTATTTAAAAACAAGATATGATTGTTTTGGTAGCAAAAACACGTCATGCAGACCAGCAGACTGAAAATACGGCAGACTACCAGCTCTTGCATAGAGAAGAGTAAACATCTGTGATTTTCTTGTGCAACTTCTGTCCATTAACTGTTTAGTTCAGAACCTAACAGAAAGCCCCATGTGTAGTGCACCTACTTCCCCATTCCCCTCTAGTACTTCTAGTCTCCAGCACAAAAGAAAAGGAGAAAGAGAAAAGGAAAGATTTTAGTAGAATTCCAATGAATAATTTCTTATGGAAATTCAATAGGATTTACAAAAAGTGCTTGTAAATAAAGTGACATCTACTAATTCAATCCCATATATAAGACACTTCCTGTGCTAGGTCGTAGCCCAATTTAAACTCTGCAAATCATGGGAATCATGATCTAGTACCTGCTGAGGCTCTAAACTCGCAGAATTCAATCCCTATTGCAAAACTGCTTCAAAATCTCCATGTGGCTAGAATTTTGCTACATACTCTGTATGATTTTGCTTTTCTCCCAACCTAATTTGATTTTATTGAATACAAGGATGATCAAGATTGAAGCTGACCAATCATCATCAGTACTTTCCTTTCTTGCTATAATTGAGGCTAGGACATTAAGATTTTAAAACACTTAAGATTCAGATACACTGTTTGACTGATGTTCACATTTTCTGTTCATTTTATAACTGCCCAAAGCTTTATAGCACATGCAAATCATGCGGTGGATTAAAACTCATATATTCCTAGTGACAATAACCAGCAAACAAAACACTTCACTATTTTTATGTCAGCTGATTTCCTATTCCACCCCATCCCCAAGTACTTCCAGTGAGGTCAAGGCAAAATACTCATTGAATTTGAAGAGGCAAGGACTTATCCCCTAACTTCATTTATTTCTTTGAGAGCAAGGAAAAAGAGTCCAATTAGAGGTTGCTTCCCCTCCCTTCCAAATATTTTCACAATTTAGGAACAAAACCACTACATAGATGGGGAGATTTGATATGTTGGCAGAAAAAAAATTAAAATCAAAATTTATGAAAAGGTCTTTTACAAATGGAAACACCAAGATAGACAGAAAATCATTCTGTAAGTGTAAATCATAGGATGCATTGGGTTGGAAGAGACCTTTAATGATCATCTAGTCTAACCCTCTGCAGTGGGCACATCTTCCACTGGAGCAGGTTTATCAAAGCCCCATCCAACCTGACCTTAAACACTTCCAATGATGGGAAGTGTTTACACAGCTTCTCAAACAGCTTCTCTGAGCAACCTGTTCCAGTGTCTCACCAGTTCCATTGTGAAAAATTTCTTCCTTATGTTCAATTTAAACCTACCCTCTTTCAATTTAAAGCTGTTGTCTTGTCACTACAGGCCGTGGTAAAAGCCTCTCCATCTTTTTCATAACCCTCTTTTGTATGTTGAAAGGCTGCAATAAGGTGTCCCTAGAGCCACCTCTTCTCCAGCCTGAACCACAGCCTCTCTTCACAGAAGAGGTGTTCCAGCCCTCCACTCATTTTTGTGATAACTAAACTTAAGCATCACAACAAATTTGGCAAAGCTTCTGCTAGTGTACAGAGCATATAAATTGATCTCATTCTGATGCTGAAGTGATACTTTTGTTAATGGCACAGTGAAAATAACTATCAGATTTATTTGCAATGCATACAAGAATAGGAACACATTATTGTTGCCATGCATTTGAATCACTCATTCCTTTACTTTTACCTTCCTGAACTGTGTTTTCCTGCATACAGAAAATTTTCTAGCTTGTCACATACCAGTAGTCCTCTTACCTCTCAGTGTGGTGCAATGTTCCTGCTCCTTTCAAAGCAATTTGGATCCATAATTGCAGAATCCAGAATATTATACTACTCTACTAATACATGAGAACATATTGCGACAACCTAAGTCAACACTGCAAGTAGTAGTACAAACGGATCTTTTTATAGATAAAAAAATTAAAAACACAGCTTCATTGCAATTAAACAAGGCTAGTGTTCTATTTTTTCCTTAATAAAGTAAAAAGGCATGGAGCAAGACTCACCACATCCGCAAGAATAAAAGTAGAGCTGGCTGGAACATTTAGTTTCACAGTAGTTCCAGTCATAGCAAAATGCAATCTCAAAAACTGTAAAAAAATAAAAATAATTAGATTGGCTTTGTCGCAATTCTATTTTAGAATACACTTTGTAAATAACTAATAAAGCCAAGACAACTGTTCTGCCACTTGCAGAATGAGACAGTTTAGTTTGGATTTACTTTATTTAAAAGCTGCAAACAGAAAAAAAGCTGACTGTTTCCCTTGACCCAGACCAGTCCTCTGAATTTCATTCCAGTTTGGAATGATAGTGAGTTTATAAATCCTTGATTAATACTTATGCAGAATTATTGGTTTTATTTGATTTGTTTTTTTTGATTGCCTGACACAAAAGTTTTTTCAAGAAAAACCCCTAGGAGGGTTAAGAATTTCTATAGATTTGAAGGACAAGAGACAGCACTACCGATATTTTGATTGACAGCATCTGTAACAACAATCCCTGTACAGTCATTTCTACATGAGGCCCATGCCCAAATTCCTTCTTTAAAAAGAGCATCTCTTCTAGAAAGGTTTAGAATCTTCAAGAAACGGTGAATCAAGGTCTTTCTAGCTAATTTTTTCCAACAAACATTACTCTCACCAAACTTATCTGGCAAACAAACAAATCTGGCAAACTGAGTAACCAGCATTCACACTTCTCCATTTCACCTCTGTTAGTTTTGGCCAGCAGTCCTTTGTTCAGACAAAGCAAAAGGGAATACAAGGGGAACATTTGAGAATTTGTATCCATTATTAAATTTTAAATGAGAAATCCAACCGTAACAATTGTATTTAATTTAGATACAAGGTATTATTCACACTGTTCAATAATACAATTGATTCTAATCAGTTGCACTTGAGCTTTATCTGTTTTAAAAGAAATGGATTTGTTGTAACCAGATCCATTTGTTCTCATTGTGTAATTCACTAGGTGTGGGAAAAGACATTTCACCAGCTTCCACTGAACTCTCCCAGGGTGTGAGGGGCATTCACACAGCTAAGTATCTTCATGGAAAGCTGTTCCTGACCACTCTGCAACTCCAACAGGGCTGCAGCAGTGTAATAAGGCATGAGCAAACAGCAAAGTCTAGCCTTGGGATAAGTTTTGTTGGCCTAAGCAGAGAGGTGAGGAAAGAGGAGTTAAGACAGTCAAAGGAGCCTTCCCTTCCCACTGTTTTGTAGTATTGTGAAGAGTGCACTGGTCTTCCCAAAAAGGGTAAAAAAACAACAGGGTTTCCCTCTGTACGCACACTCCACTCTTTCCAAAAAGGCAAAGGGACATAGTTGTTTTTAAGCTACGTAGGACCAGGCCCTGCATATACACACACAGGAAGGGGAAAAGAGCAATCAATACCCCTTTCCTTCAATTCAACCAATCTGTCACCTCTTTTCCCTTTTGGGGGAAAAAAAAAAGCCAAACAACAAAACAGTACATATAGTTTGCATGTATTTACTTTTTGCCAGTACTTAAATGATAGCACAGCAACTGCCATACTCATACTGAATCTCTAACCTAGTCTGGTACCTTCTGTACAACACTGGAGAGATTATGTAAAATAATTCAAGTCCTGGGTGATTCTTCCTTTGGGATGTCATTGGTGGTCTCAGTACCAAGATGGGGCCACACATCAGCTCCAGCTATCTGAAAGCTAACCCAACACGGTCAGAAAACTGACATGACTGCACGGTTGTGACACCGAGCTGGAACCAGGTGGCATGATGGAGGCCTGGAAGACCTGCAAAGAGTAACTCCAAGCTAGAGCTGCTCTGCAAGTGACTAGCCACAAATACATCCCAACATGTATGGACAGAAGTCACAAATGTAAAAGGGAAACTGAACCAAGCGAAGGCGATTGCTGTTTGGCTGTGTTTGTTTTTTCTTTTTCTTTCTGATTGCTTGTTAAACTCTGCTAGGTTAATTTTCAATGTCTGTTTCTTCCACAGAATTGAAGCAGTTAGGTCTACTAAAGTCTATAGGCTTCAATAAGCTTTTCATTAAGGTTTGAAAAAATTTAACCAAAAATCTGTAAAATCTCCCAGCTTCCACAATACAAAGATCTATATTAGAGTCATAAACAGCAAGGTGATGCCCCTGGGATTTCAATTAAAAGCCCATCTATTCCACTACATATTCTCCAACAACGGCTATAAGAAAAACTTTAGGAAAAAAAAATAGGAGAAGTAGAATGAACATAGGATGACTTTCCCTCTGACAGCCTTTCAATATCTGCCAAACGCCACACTGCCATAATAGCCTCACAATAATCTGATGTTTATACAAACATTTATATTCCAGGCAATTTTCCCATTTTTTTGTTTTCCAATATTCATTCATTCAGTGTAGTTCCCTGCCCACTGAACCCATCAGGTTCAAATAAGGGAGATTTAGGTAGGGCAATATGAAGATTCAAGCATGAAATAGCCATGTAGTCTTCAGAGGCTTTTCCTTTTACTTCTGCTTGTGTTGTCTGGGTCCCTCAGCCTGGAAGGCTGTATTACCTGCTTCTCTGATCTCACAAAGAAAGGAAGAAGAGAACCACCCTCTTTCATTGTCACAAAAAATCCATCAAATATCTAAAATTGTCAGTTACATCACCTGTATGCTTGGATTCTTTCAATATATTAGTATTGCCATAAAAGTCCAACTACAGAAGCAGGGGTTCTGTGTCTGTACTTTCAGAGTGCATAATTCAGAATTTAATATAATTTTCAAATCAGAGTCCTTTAGGTGGCATAATATACAATTAACAAGCTGGATTTATCTTTTTATGTTACAAGATTTGGCTTGCATCTAGAAAGACAAAGTGAAGTTTCAAGTTTTCATGTCTTCAAGATACTTTAATGGCCAATGCAATTTTTCAGTTTAATTAATCAAGAGTTCTAAAAGGTAGCATGAGGTAGCACAGGCCAAAACATCAGCTGATATATATTGGAACAAGTTGAGTAAAGCCAGTGCTCTCAGATTAAATAATTGCAGAGATGCAGAAAAACTATTGAATATTTATAGATGCTACCCATAGGGGCATGGGTGCGTGCACAACCGAAACTAATAATTAAAAAGTATATAGATCCTTATTGTTCGCACTCCAATTTTGTGAGGAGTACATAACTAGAGAAATAACACACAGGCATCGTTTTTTGTCTCACATGCTAATCATCTTAGCTCAGATTGTTTCTGGATGTATGAGCTTCCTCTCATCCCTTTCCCAAAGAATATTATAGTGCAAATTACCTCTGATTTCCCCGAGAAAATTGGCAAGATTTAAAAGTGTGGGTAGACAGAACAACCAAGATAAATTCAAAGTCACCATTCTGAGAACCCTTAATACAATGCAAGAGACTCCCAAGTCCTAGAATTGGGACAACCCCAGTAGCAGTTAATTTGAAATGTTCTATAAATGTAAGCTCTTTTGAAGCTCTATATATCTGTTTCAAAGTTCACTTTTTATAAAGAGAGATTTATTTGTAGGAATGTTTTACGTGAACACACCTCTGCCCCTGCTCACATGGGAACAAGGATGTTTGCTGCTCACAGTACCCACCACTGATCGTTCTGCTTTAGAAGTTTCAAACATCCAAGCTGAACCAACAATAAACACTGAAAAAAAAAACCAGAAAAAAACCCCAACACTGGCAAAGAAAAGCCAGTAAACAGAATGAACAGGCTAAAGAGAATTGTCACACTGAAAATTATTTGATCAGACTATTTGGTAAAGGCTTGTAAACAGTAGAAGAATCCAAAATGCTAACCAACTTGTAGCCACAGAAGAATTTTCATAAACTTTCTGGTAATCAATAAATTGGGCAGATTTCATTAGCAGATTTGAGATGTATCCTTACTTAGCAAATACCACGGTGTCACTAAGGAGATCTGACCTTTCCAGAATCCTTGTCCGGATTGGATCACCATGTCCTTTTATCTTTTTTCTCATCTGAAATCTGAGCTCAGCACAGCAGGATAGAGGGCTCCTATTAATAAAACAGGTGCTCTTTCTTCTACTGCTCCCTGGGACATTAACATGCCTTAGGACAAGAGGAGAGCTTACTCTCCTCTTTTACAAGGTCTATTGTCTCCATACATAGAGGACTTGCACAAGTTAGTCCACAGATCAAAAGTCCAGCTTCACTTTCAGTCCCTTTGGTGATTTCTACATCAGCTAACCAACCAGACCAGCAGTTAAACAGCTTCCTCTATAGAAGCAAAGATTTGGAAGTAATTATCTAGATCAATGTGGAAATGTAGACTAAAGTCAATCTTCCAGATTCTAAGTGTGGGGGTTTTGTGGTTTGGGTTTTGTTGTTGTTGTTGTTTTGTTTGTTTGTTTGTTTGTTTTATCTTGTGGGGGGGGATTTTTTTGTTCGTTTGTGTTTTTTTTTTTTTGTTTTCTTTGGGTGTTCTGGGTTTTTTTGAATGTGCATTTCTTGAAGTTATCCTCCTTGCTGGAAATATATATATAATTTTTTTTCCTTAATGAATTCAATGTTGGGAATTGTTTTCTACCTACTAATACATTACTTACTAATACATCGTATTAATGTATAATACTTTACATATGGAAAATGTTCTAGCAAATAATTTGTTACAAGATATTAACTGAAGCATTAAGTCGATCTAGTTAAATAGCAATGCTGTCTTATTATGTAAATTAATCTTGGTTAAAAGCTGAGCAAAAGTTTCAAGGTTATCTACCTAAATTTGATCACACACAATCAGGTTTTTGATCCCTGGTAGGAGCATCATGTGTTTATTCTACAGGGGACTGTAACATCAAACACATCCATAAAATTAAGGAGAATTGTAGCTGTTCAATACATCAGGGCAGAGGCCAACATGCAGAAGTACAACCCAGGGGACACAAGGAAATACAAGCTTTCAGGTTTAGATCCTTGGACATTCATATGCTTTTTTTTGGATCTTGGCCTTACTTCAGATGGGCAACTTTGATTTAGGTGAGCAACTACACTAAATAGCCTATTCTTGCAAATGTGGTTAACTAGCACAATCCAGTGTGGGAGAAATTATCTCAAAAGTAAACTACTGCTTGTACTTTACTCATCTTATTCCACATTAAACGGTCTTTACCTTTATATCTTATCTACCATTTTAAAATACATACAGTTGGTGTGTAAGACATTTTATCCTCCTTCTGAGCATTATCTCTCACTGTACCTATTTACATTGCACTAAAAAAAAACCCCAAACTTGAGAATGACAACATGTATTCCCACACTTAGTAAGTACAGCAGTAGAAATGGAATTGACATGTTGCTGCAATTGGAATGCACAACACTAAATATTAATTATTTATTATATCTACTTCCGACCAACAGTTAAGCGTCATGGATCAGACTATGGGTCAGTTTGCATTTTAATTACAAGACTCATTTTTAAAAAGAAAAACAGGAAAATTCCACAGTTACTAAGGAATGAAACTGTTTTCAGGCATGACAGTTGTTTGCAATGAGCAAGGACAACAGCAACAAGAGGGGGGAAAGTCTCCCTGCATTAAAACATGAAAATTCTGTCCCATTCAGCTCTAAGAAATGTTTGGAGTCTATGTTGATGCCCACAATGGTCAAGTAAAGACATTCTCCTTGCATTCTGCTACACACAGTAGTTATTATTGCTGTCACCCTGAGACTAGTGTACGTCAGGAGAAGGAAAAGAACAGAGGAGTTAAAGGACAGTTCTAGGAAGGACTTCAGGGAAGATGAAAACTACAGAATCTTATTTATTTCCACACTGCTTTTTTGCAGATGAGATCTTTGTGACTGGACACATTGTAGTAGACCTTAATCTTGGCCTTCAAGAACTCAGGTAAGGGTCTGAATATTTCTGGCTATGGGCTGTTCTGATCCTTCTTCCCATGAATTTTAAGTCTAGTATAAGATTCTGGTATTTATAATCTGGCATTTTCTAGTTATATTAGTTCACAAGAAATTTCCTACCCAATGCAATATAACAATAAAAGTGGGATGCTACGGGTGCTAGAGAGTTGCACCTTCACTAAGACAATGAGATTTGTACACTTATCTATTCACTTAATAATAATAACTGTGTTCCTGGTCATCCGCATCAGGAATTCATGGAGCTCAAGTCTCATTGGCAAGGGATTTAGGGGTAGGTGTGTCCTTAGCATAGGGCATAAGAACTCTAGTGTCCAAATTCTGTTGCCAAACACATCTAGTCCACAAGACAAAAGTTCAGATGTAAAGAAGGAAACATATAATGGTTTATTATCTATCTCTGTACCTTAAAAAGGTTTAAATAATATATTCTCTAAGCTGTTACACAAGAGAAAAAAAAAATGAAGGCAGAAGGGGAAGGGTTGTTATAGAAGGAGAAAGCGCTGGAAGGGAGACTTAACAGAGGCCAGAAGGCTCCTCATGGAAACAGTAAGCATGCAGAGTCAGACCTCAGGGGAACATAAATAAGGCTTTTCCTGGGGACCCAGGCTTGATCATATAGCGATTGCTGTCATCTAAGAAGCCACCAACTTACTGGGTTGAAAGGAAGACCAGAGAAAAGGACTCACCCTGAAAGAACACAGAACCGGAGAGATATATAGGCATATAAGCCTATTTTATTTCTACCTCACTTTGTATTTTCTCTACCCTTTAAGAAGTTTGCTTTTCTAGTTTATATTTGATCTCAATGACTCGAAGCCTCACTTTTGAAAAGTCACAGGAAATCTAGCTCAAAGCTCTGGGCTGCTGGAGGATCATAGCAGTGACACCTTTTTATACTTCAAAGAAAATATCTAAGCGCCAATGCTATTTATTCCAAACAAATCTGAACCACCATGGAAATGTGCATCTTTTCTTTTTTCTTATTACTGTGCAAGTTTCTTTCAATTACAATATATTTGCTTTATTACATAATAATCTAGACCAAGAGTTGAATGTAATCCAAAGAAAAAATACTAAATCCTTGTTTTACTCGGCCCGGAATTTTGAGATTAAGATCTAAGTCTCGGAAATGGGACCACAGTCAGTGGATCAATATATATTTATCTTCATGTATACTTCATTTAATGGATAAGAATAACACTAAAACTTTAAGAATTAAAAAAAATATCCTGCTTTTACCGCTGTAGATAGCATGTGTCTTTAAATCAGGCAAAGACAGAAACAGAATAAAGTAACAATACTTATTCTTTGCCTCAAATCATTTGTATATAATGGTTGTCACTGAAACAAAGAAATACTAGTATTCAAATCAGCAGAATTATCTGACATAAACAAGAATCTATGCATAGAGTCAAAATGCATAAACCAGGAATGTTAATTCATTAAGAAATAAAATGTGGGCCATATATATACAAGGTATTGTGCGATGACAGAAAATGACCTACATAAGCAATTTACAGTTTTTAAGAACATAATACATATGAGCTACTGGATCATTAAAGATTGGTATCTTCTGGATATAGCCTCCCACTCAGATTGACAGGAAATACCCCAATGCCTGTACTGTCTTAGCAACATGGAATTCTGCATCAGGAATGATTCAGACTACTGGTATGAAACACTTGAACTATGAGAAGAAAGTTGTCCTCCATTATTTTTCTAGTTGTTTTGAAATTGCCAAGCCAAAGTCCTTCTCAGGGATAGGTGCAGGCATGCCGGATCCTACCTTGGATTGGTGAAGAGAAGTATCTCTCTTCCACTATGCTACAGAGAAACAGCACTTTACTGTCCCACCTCCCCCCTGATGCTGGCCTACGGGAATACCACATAGTGCACCAAGAAAGTGGAAGATGACACAGGAAGTTACAGTGTTCAGGGAAGAGTAAAACTCATCCTGCAGGTTTCAGACCAGTGTAACAACACCTCTCAGATTTTGTCCATGCACACAAACTTGCACCAAATCAATTGAAAGTAAAGGTTTTAAGCATTGATTTAAACCAGAATAAATCCCTACAAATGTATTGTTTGAAACTGGGATATACTGCTTCAGTTTAATTCAGTGAGCTTCTGAGTTCAGCTAAGTCAATATTTTATTTATTTTGATTTAAATACCTGAAGACACCTCTGCAGCATGTTCAGCACCTGAAATACTATTAACAGTTCATTTAAAAATTCAACAGCATAAAGCGATCAATTGATTGAAGGAGAACTTACCCCGCTGCCTATTGAAAACTCTTCTCCTTTCTGTCATTTCAGAAGTAGACCTTATCCTGCCTGCAAAAGAGGTTTTGCAGCAGGTCAGAAGCTCAGTGAAACCAACTCTAAGACAGATGTGTCAGCAGCAATTTAATTCAAGTTAATTAGGAAATCGAAAAAACAAAATGGTCTCAGCTGATCTAGTTAAACTTGTGTATTAAGCTTTTGAGAGCAAATGTATCTAGGATAGGATAATATTCCAACTTTGTTACTGAGATATAAGTGGCTGTTAGATAATGTTCAGCCAACTAATGAATAGTTGCACTTATCAGAGAATTTAATTTGGCTCTAGTGATATCATTCCAACTAAATAGATAATTTGCTTTACATATGAGCTTGTTATTGTAAAACACCACAGCTACTACTGCATAAGTATGTTACTAGGAAACACAGGGTTTGTAATTACCCATCTTAATTATGTTGCTATAATCAAAGTGAATGCATAAGTTAGAAGAATGAATTAAAAACCTGCAGTTTATCTCTTGGCTTATTAATAATACAATATAAGCACTTGTTTTAACATCTTTATGTTAATCTTTAAATTTTTTCTTTATACAATATTATGTTAACATTAACCTAAATCTTTACAGCACCTTGAAACATCTGGGAACAGGAGGAATAACTGCTTCCTTCTCAGTAATCTTGGCAGAGGACAGTTTTGTTATTGTCTTGTGAGCCATCAGGCCTCACATAGGACAGTTCCTTCTCTACAAGATTAGCTATATGAAGCTGATAAAAAAAGGAGCTCCAAAGCAGTTAATGCACTAGCTACTGCTCCAAGAGGTGATATCTTTCCCTGCACAACTGTTCTATGTTACCTTGGTGTCTTCTGCAGATTCCAGTGGAGGAAAGCTTTCTGTCCTAATGTCAAACAAGAAGTGCTGCAAGTCTCGTTTTCCTTTTTAGGAAAGCTGAGATGCAGATGGGCTGAGGCTGAAGTTTTCCATGTCACCTCAAGGATTTGGAGACCTGTGTGACATTCACTTTAACCAAGTTTCCAACCATCTTAGACAGCTATAAAAGAATTAAAGCCTACATAACAGAAATAGTGATAACTCTTCATAGTTCATAGAATAGCAGGTTGGAAAGGACCTCAAGGATCATCTGGTCCAACCTTCTTGAGGCATAGTATGGACAAGATGGCCCAGTACCCTGTCCTACTGACCGTGACTGCTCCTGATCTGCAGAAAATATATGGGTCCTGAGCATGCCAAAATCATGAATATCCTTTCTGCTGCCACATAAGGTAACTTTAATCTTGCTATTTAAGCTAAGAGGCAGCGCTTGCTTCAAAATCCCAGGGAAAACAGCAATAAACAAACTGTTACTCAGACAATTCAGTCAGGCTTTGCCAAAGCTCTTTGGGATAAATAACCAGCAATATTATTCTTTGCATGCACTGCTGAGGGAAGGCAAAGGATCTTCATGCATATTAAATAAGATTATGAACATCAATGAGAAGCATCCCAGTACAGCATTAGTTTTCTTTGACACTATCCCCCACCACATTCTCATGGAAAAACTGGCTGCTTATGGCCTGGATGAGCGTACGATCTGCTGGATCAAGCACTGGCTGGAAGGACGATCCCAAAGGGTGGTGCTCAATGGAGTTAAATCCAGCTGGCGGCCGGTCACAAGTGGTGTTCCTCAGGGCTCAGTACTGGGGCCTTTCCTTTTTAATATCTTCATTGATGATATAGATAAGGACATAGAAAACACTATCAGTAAGTTTGCAGATGACACTAAGTTGGGTGGGAGTGTTGATCTGCTTGAGGGCAGGGATGCTCTACAGAGGGACTTGGATAGACTAGAGAGTTGGGCCAATGTTAATGGCATGGCCTTCAACGAGGCCAAGTGCCAGGTCCTGCACTTGGGCCACAACAACCCCATGCATCGCTACAGGCTTGGGGCAGTGTGGCTGGAGAGCTGCCTGGCAGAAAAGGACCTGGGGGTGCTGGTC
>VZTM01011668.1:20349-56353 GCA_013400555.1 Jacana jacana
AGTGCAGAGGGCAGAGAGCAGCCTGGGAACACACTGCCTGATATTTTTGCTGCCTTAAACCTCTTTTTGTTCAGCAAATTAGGCTTTTGCTGGGGAAATGGGAGTGGATGTTTTATAATTCTGAAGTCTCTCTCAGAAACTATCGCCAGGAAATAACGTGTCTTTGAGGGGGGTACAGAGCCATGCACATCAGGGATGAGCAAAGAGACCTCACCAAGGATAGAAGACAGTTGTCACCAAGCCCTAACGGTCCCCTACCTGTGGAGGTGCTGGCAGTGAGTCCTGGAGTGATGGGGGAGGCCAGTGTAAGCTCAGGGGTCTGTCATGAGTAGCTGTGTACCCCAGCCCTTTCTGAGCTGCTCTCTGATGAGGGGAAGCTGGGACAGGTTTGGGCTGCAGTGGTGTCCCAGCCAGAGCCTGGGTAATGGCTGAGCTCTGCCCCAGGGTCTGTGCTGGAAGGGGAAGGGATAAATATACCACAATATACCACAATAAATATACCACAATAAATAACGTATCACCTAATGTGCAATTTTAATCACCAGAATGCTTGTCTAAGGACAAAAAAGCCTTTGGGACGTTATGTTTTTGTGTGTCTGACACCTCCAGTAGATGTTCTAGGAATACTGTGGAGATGTACTCAGTCATGGTGAAAATTGCTCGTCCATTTTGGTTGCTGGTTTCGTTTCACAGGTTCTGCAACACAATGGTAGCAAACACCTGACATTTACCAGGCCAGCAACAAAGTCTTTCAGGTCTTGTTGAGATGGGAAGGCTGGAAAAGGTCTCATATGTTGAATGCAGACCAGGATTTGATCCCCCGAGGCAAAGAGAGGTGAAGTGGAATCACTAAAATAGAGGAAGCTGTCAGGCCACTTCCAAAGGTCTGACTGATCCATAGCAGTCTACCTTGTCTTTTGTCTCAAGAACTAGCTTGGCTCTTTGATTTTTGCAGCTAATCCTTTGGGGTTTTGCCATTTTGGTGATTTATTTTTTTTAATCTATAAGTATATATAGTTTGCTATTTGTTTTTTCAGAGGGACAGTCCTGCACGCTCACAAACTGTGCACGAGTGATTCGGTTTCCCTCAACAAATTCAATTCCCTGCTTGTTTGGAAGTAGATTTCTTCATTGAGTTATCCACCCCAAGAAAGGAGGTCTCTCTGCATCTCTCTGAACCGTGATCACCATGTCTTGAACAAAAGGTTATTGCTGTTAATGCATAAAGAGGAGGTCAAATGTTTCTAGCATTAAAAATAGAAAGAAAAGTGCTTCACACGGCTCTAGTTGGTTTTAAGTGGGTTTGTATCTTTTCTGGTGCTCAAAAACCTACTTGATAGCCCAACAAGTGAGCAGAAGCACATAGCCTGATGCTTCCCCTGTAAAAACAGGAGATTCTTAGCAGAATACTTTTCGTGATTGCTCTTTCCATTTTGGAACTCCTTTCCGGGTCTGCTGGAGGCCAGTTTCTTACTGTTTTGCCTCTACTGCCAATCTGGGCCTTTTTTCCCCCTCTCCTTCTTCCCCCTTAGACCTTTTGGGACGGACATGAGTGCTTCTAAAGCAATCATTTTGATGGGTAGCCAGGTAGAACGATAACTTCTTCTGGCATGAAAAGATACAAATGTCTTAACAATTGAGTCTGAATTCCTTTCCAAGATCATCTTGCAATCAGTTATGAAAGGAGAACAGGGTGAAGTAATAAATACTGGATGTTGCCCAAGTGAAAGAAAAGGCGAATGAAGATGCTGCTGATAAGCTCAGGTTATGTCTTGGTCATTTTGAGGTTCTCTTTATTTGAGTCCAAGAGGAAGATCAGAAACTCATAACTTCATTTGAAACTAGAAGGCTACAAATAGTTCTGTCTTGAGCAAATATTACTTGAGCACAAAGTTACTGAAATAGAGGAATTACTGAGAGGAAAGGTCTGCTGGACTCTAATTCAGGTTCATGAACAGACATTCTGAGTAGCTGGTTCATGTTATCCTCTGTGTCTTATAGATGACTTCTAATTCATGAAGAAAACTTTTCTTCTGAGAGAAGAACAACAACATGACTTTAACAGAGTCGCAACCTTTAAGTGCTGTGAGGCAGAACATGTCAAGGCAGGGATAGACTAGGATAGATTCCTAAACTTTGTGTCATCAGATGCAAGACCAGAGGCAGAACACATGGAATTATTTTTTTTCTGAATATAGAAAAAAAAAAGAATTTGCAAAATTGTCAAAAGTCCTATCAGAGCAGTAGGAGTCATCAGGATTTGCTTCTGTCTCAGTGGAAGACTTTTGTACTCAACCCATGGTGTACTCCAGCCTGGTGTGGCTGCCAATGAAGAACTTGTCAGAGAGAACCAGGATGATGCCTGGCCAAGGAGGAGAAGGAGTTGGGACTTTCTGTAATATGGAAGGAAAGCAGAATTGCCTTGGCAATGCCTTGGTCCCCAAAGGCTGCCTTAGTAGGGGTAAAATTCTTACTCATGCTTTTGAAGTATGAATAGGACTCATACTGGATCAGACCATTTCTTGTAGAATAACCATACTTGGGAAGTGGACTGGCAGGTAGATGTTCTAGTCTCAGAGTTAAAATATGGAATGTCTAGAAACGGGTCCAGAATTCATTCCATTTTTGTCTGAAGTGGTAGAGTGGCTAAAAGTTATGATCTGCCATCAGAGAGAAGACAACTGGCAGATAGGAGTTCATGTGCACCCACATCAGGGCTCCATGCCCCAGCTTAGCTAGACTGGACTTGAACCTTTGCTGCTTTTATTTAAGAGCAAAGTTTGAAAAATGGAAGAAACTAATCATGACAGTCAGCTAGAGTAAGGAGCTAGGACATGAACATGGAGGAGTCATAGAGTATAAAAACTTTAGGGACTTGTGTTCTCAAGTTGCATGGGGGAGATTTAGATTGGATATTAGGAAAAATTTCTTCACCGAAAGGGTTACCAAACACTGGAACAGGCTGCCCAGAAAAGTGGTGGAATCGTTATCCCTGGAGGTATTTACAAGCCAGGAAGATGTGGTGTTGAGGAGCATGGTTTAGAAACATAGAATCATTTAGGTTGGAAGAGACCCTTGGGATCATCAAGTCCACCACCACCATCAGTGGTCATTTGGGCAGTGTTAGGTTGATGGTTGGACTCGATGACCTTAGAGGTCCCTTCCAACCAAAATGATTCCATGATTCTAAAGCAAGTAGCAAAAGCTTCTTCAGCCACACAAATGAGAAATATGACTGACCACTTAAATGAGAAATATGACTGACTTCCTTGTGGAGACGGAAGGACGTAGAAGTTTGAGGTTGATGCACATCTCTGAGCCAAAATGCTGATGTTGCCCTGCTGGGATTACACACCGCAAAATGTGTCTGAGGAAGGTCAGTGTTGAAGGCAGAGGGTGAAGGCCAGAGAACCAAATTAAGGTCAACGAGTGCAGGAGGCAAGTTGATGCAGGATCCCTGCCTCGTATGTTGCAGAAGTTGGAAGGTGGCCCGACACCCACCAGGGAGGACAGGAGGCAGATGCTCTGTGTGTAGGCTGTGGAACCACCGTGGGTGTTTTAATCCCGGTTTATACCACATTGTTCCTAATTGGTGTTGCAAAAGTCATCTATTAAAAAAACTTTCAAGCATGGTCACCCTTTGGGGAGTTTCTTCTTCTGTGGGAGCCAAATTTCAGATAGCCAGGGCACTCAGGAGTGTGTCTGTAGTCAGAGGGTGCTCTCCTGGGAACATAGAAAATGCTATGAAAATGCTGACTAGTCAGCAAAGAAGCAACCCCAAATAAATGACGTTGGGAGAACAAAATGGGTTGGTTACAGGCATTTTCCAATTTTACCTTGAATCATGCTGTGCCTTATTTCTTGTTTGTAGCAAAATACGTGTTGCTCGAGAGAGGAGGGGCTTTTCAACAGCCATTAAATTTAGAATTTATAACTTCAGATCAGCTGAACTCCCATCTTAAAGCCACAGGAGGGCCCCTGGGGGCTCTGATTTCTGGGAAGCTGGAGGATAGGAAGGGTATTATTTCACAGGAATTGCAGGTTAAACGGGACACCCAAAGCAGAAAAGGTACCTGCTGGGTGTGGAAGAGATTAATATCAGCCCTGTTTGTAAAAAGAACTCGGGGGGCGTGCGATGGGATGGATGTGTGTGCGGGGAGGTCACCTCAGAGCGGCGGGAGCAGATCGCGCCGAGGTTTGCGGCTTCGCTGTGCAGCGCTGCAGCTCCTTCTCTGCAGGGGCTTTAGTAACTCAGAAGCACCACAAAAATTGTTATGGTGCAGCAGATGTTCTTCATCCAGTCTTACCCAGGAGCCTCACTTGGTAGGTAGTCTCAAAGCATGTGTGATGGTCTCCATGCAAAATCTGTTTTTTGTAGAAAAGGTGGTCAAAAGAACTGAAGGTGGCATCCTGTGTGAGAAATTACTCCAAACACAGAATCATAGAATCATTTAGGTTGGAAGAAACCCCCGGGATCATCAAGTCCAACCATCAGCCCTACTCTACAAGTTCTCCCCTACACCAGATCCCCCAACACCACAGCTCATCCACTCTGAAACACAGTCAGGGATGGGGACTCCACCACCTCCCTGGGCAGCTGATTCCACTGACTGACCACTCTCTCTGTGAAAAACTTTTTCCTCATGTCCAGCCTAACCCTACCCTGCTGCAGCTTCCAGCCATTCCCTCTCCTTCTATCGCTCATTGCCCGTGAGAAGAGACCAGCACCAACCTCTCTACAATGCTCTTTCAAGCAGTTGTAGAGAGTGATGAGGTCTCCCCTCAGCCTCCTCTTCCTCAAACTAAACAATCAAACTAAAAAATCCCTCAATCGATCCTCATAAGATTTATGCTCCAGGCCCTTCCCCAGCTCCGTGTCCCTCCTCTGCACTCGCTGCAGCACCTCCAGATCTCTCTTGTGCTGAGGTGCCCAGAACTGGACACCAGACTCAAGGGGTGGCCTCACCAGTGCTGAGCACAGGGGGAAGAAGACTTCTCTGGAACAAGAGGTTTTCTTAGAAGCAAGACGCTTCGGTGCATCGTAGTGCTAGATTTTTTTCTGGAGCACTCTGTGCTGTGCTGGTTTATCTCCGGTGCATCAAGTGCAAACATTTACATGATCCTGGCTAAAATCGTTGATGCAATAACTGCCAGTTCAGCAGTCACGTACTGGCTTTCTGGAAATCTGAAAAACTGTGTCAAATGCCCGTGCAAGGAGACTCTCAGTCACAAAAGCAGCGAGGTAGAAGAGCTCTGTGCACGTGGACTACCTGCCGGGTGCCTATGACACAGGTTTTGGCAGCTGTGTGGGTAGCTGTTGCAGAACACCGAGTATGGTGTAAATTCACCTTAACAGATTGCTCAATAGTTGCCCCGGGTGAGCACGACTGTGGCTTTCACTGTCCATCTGGGCTTTTCCATGCAGCTCTGTTTGGCGAGCTGGATAATACAGCCAGAGACAGCTTCTGCTTTCAGGTTGGGAAAGGACTTCTTCAAGGCTTTTTTAATGTAATGTGGTATCGATGGGCATTGCAGGACCCTCTGGATGGGATCTGATGCTAAACAAATTCAGGCATGAAATAATGTATGCCTTCTTAACGTGGAGGACAATTCTGTTTGAATTCCCAAGCTTAATTATTCTAAGTAACAAGAGTTGGTGGATCCTGGCACTCAGAGAGTGTAACAGTGGAAGTCAGGGTTACTGACTGTGTGTATGGGCAGAGATACCCCCTATTTGTCCACCCCAGCACGTTCCTGTCTCTCTCTTCTCCAGCTCTTTGTAGACCAGAAGTGTAGTGACAGCACAAGGGGTAAAGGCTTTAAATTGGAAGAGGGGAGATTTAGATTAGATACCAGAAAGAAATGCTTTCCTGTGAGGGTGGTGAGACCCTGGCACAGGTTGCCCAGAGAAGCTGTGGCTGCCCCATCCCTGGAGGGGTTCAAGGCCAGGCTGGATGGGGCTTGGAGCACCCTGGTCTGGTGGGAGGTGTCCCTGCCCAGGGCAGGGAGGTTGGAACTGGATGACCTTCAAGGTCCCTTCCAACTCTAACCATTCTCTGATTTTTATCTGCTTCTTCCCAGGTATCTGCTGCATTTACAAGTCTGCATAGAAGGCAGTGGGAAGGGGTTTCGGTACTTTCAGACAGCTATGGAGTCACCTGAATAGTTTTTACACCTGTACAAAAGCCCCACATATGCAGAAATTCCTAGCAACTATTGCATATTTTATTACCAGCACCTCGAGCACGGAGCACGATTTATGTAAGACTCTACATATTCCATGCTAGAACATGAATGCATCATTAGTGTGGACACTCTTAACTTTTATTTAGAGCAAGAGAAAGGGTTACAAAACGCAGCATGACAGCACAGCAGAAATTATTCCTCCCATATTTTTTTATCACTGCCTTCTAATGAATACCAATAGTCCCATTTCCCTTTCACCTAGGGTGGTTCAACCATTGCCACATGTCAGGGATTTTAAACGGTTGTTTTGGGCTTGACTGTGTGATTTGCAAGATGCTACATGATTTAAAGAACTGGAATTGCATCATTTAGAGTCGTGTGTCAGCCAGAAAGACTGCCCACTCCTCGCAGGGCCAAGGGCAAGGCAGGTGCCTCTCTGCTGTGTGAGGTTTCTGCTGGTTTGGGGCTACTGTTAACTCACTGGGAAACACAAGGAAGACAAAACCCAAGACTTTGTTTGGCCAAACCTTTGCCACTGTGTTTGCAGTCTGAGACCTGGAGAGTTTGCTGAGAAAGATCATTGTAAGCTGAGAAGCTCCATGGCCACTTGTGTCACAAAATATCCTGCAAACTGTGGGAAGTGGGCATGTTTAGTTTGGAGAAGAGGAGGCCTAGGTGGGACCTCATTGCCTTCTACAACTACCTGAAAGGAGGTTGCAGAGATGTGGGTGTTGGCCTCTTCTCCCAAGGGAATAATGATAGAAACAGAGAAAATGGTCTGAACTTGTGGCAAGGGAGGTTTAGACTGGATATTAGGAAGAATGACTTTACTGGAAGAGTGGTCAGACACTGGAACAGCCTGCCCACGGAGGGGCTTGAGGCACCAACCCTGGAGGTATTTAAGAATTGTGTAGATGTAGCACTTCAGGGCATGCTTTAGGGGCCAAGATTGTAGGGAATGGGTTGTGGTTTTGTGTATGGTTGGACTCAGTGATCTCAGAGGTCCTTTCCAACTGTGACAATTGATTCTGTGAACTCCACCCCAGAGTCCCTTATGGACAAACTCTTCAAAATAACCTTACTCTATGTAATTTAAATGGTGCTTTTCTCCTGATGCAGAGGCCTATCAGATCATCTCTGCTTTGATCAGCTCTCGCCTAGGCTTCTTGCGTGCCATCTGCTTGGGAGACAGGGAATGCAGCTGAAATTTCACCTCAACCTGCTGACACACCTTGGTGAAGAATATAGTTTTGTTTTCTTGTCTTTCTGTCCTTCCTGAAATCTGCAGGTTTTTTCAGTCCTTTTCAGAACTGGGAGCTCACCAGAACCACCATTTCTCTTTTCTTTGAATCACCATATGTAAATTGTTTGCAAAACTCCCTGTCACAAGGAGAGCTGAGACCTAGAACTTTGTGAGGTTCCAAGCAGGGACCAGGCATTGTTGTAGACAATATTTGTGGTTATAAACATAATACTTTTATAAATGTAAATATAAAGTTTGGGATAAGGTAGAAAACTCATGAGTCAGGATTTAACTCAGTATTGCATTATAAAGGGATGGGATAGAAACCTAATGAGGACAGATTATGATATCTGCTTATCATTTATACCTTCCTCCAAGACACCCAAGTCTAGTAAATTTGGATTAAAAAAAGAAAAGAAAAGAGGCAAGATTAAGAGAATCCTAAATCTGAAGTAGGGCAATATTTCATATATGTGGGCTTAGTTTTTCTGGGTCTCCCGCAAAATTGGTGTGACTTCATAAGAAAAGTGGCATTGCCTTCTCTTTGCTGTTTATTACAACTGAGAACTCCTACCTCTTTACTGCACAGCAGGTCCTCTCTGAACATCAGAGATAGTTAGACTTTGGCTCTACAAGACTACTTTTTAAGTAAGCTTAATTATATAAATATTACTGTTAAGCATAGTTTAAGAAACTCCTAATCTACAGCCGGACTTGGCGTTAACTTTTGTTGTTGTTATTAGTACTATTATTATTCTCAACCCCAAAATCTTTTAATGCCTACTACTGTTGACTTATGAATGAATGAATTAAACAATGAGATGATTGAATGATTGGTGTGTACACAGGAAAGTCTGAAAAGAACCACCTGGAAAGCATTGCCCATGTGCAAAAATTAACTGGAGATAAAGAACGTTTTCTCGATGTGTTCCTTTTTCACTGTCATCTCGTGGTATTATGGCCAACAACGCTTTTAGTCAAGAAAGACATGTGAGTTTAGCCTGCCAGGGTGACACACAGGAAATTTCAAAGACCCGAGACAACCTGGAGTTTGGGCGGTGACGAGACCGTTAAGAGATTCCTTGTGGAGAGATTGCAGACCTCGGGGCGCTCCGCTGTTTTCACTCTGCTAGTACATAAGCTGGCTGGATGCCTTGAAGGCAGGAATGATGGTAGAACGGGAGGTGTTAGCAAACGTGTTTAATAGCAGCTTTGGGCTCTCCACAGAAACTCCTCTACGGCTTTGTGTTTTGGCGCTGTACGACATGATAAAGCTCCACTGAACGGTAAACGCAGGATTTCCTGACATTAACGCACTTTTACAGGATCAGAGGATGCTGCCAGTGCTTCAGTTTCCTAAGGAGGTCACAAGGAGGTATTTGCTGCAGAAGACCTGCCCACAGCTTTGTTCAGGTTTCTCTTCTGGCCAACCCCTGTATTGACTCAGCAGTATGGAAGCAAGTTAAGAGCTTACCTTATCCAGTTCCTAACGCTCTATGAAGGTGCTCATGTAATAGTCCTTTCTGTCATTTTGCCATCCCATTTAACTGAGTACCAGATCATCTTCCTCAGTTTTTCTATTTATGCACATTTGTATTCAGTGGAGTAGTCTACAGCTCTTGTGAGAAGTCTGAGCTTCCAAAGGCAACTCAGGAGGGACAAGAAGGAACAGGGCTTTTTATTCAAGGGTGTGTCGAAGAGTCTGGTGTGAACGTGGAGGAGGAGGGAGCTGTGGAAGGGTGTGTTTGGGCAAGGGGAGCCAACCAGCCCTGGAAGCACAGGGAGTGGCTTGGAGTGGGGCTGTATAACGGGGCAGGCGGAGATGGTTCACCCTCTGCCTGGACATGGTGCCGCAAAGCTTAGACCAGTGAACCTCCGTGCCGGCTGCGCACCTACCAGCACAGATGGCTCCACAGACCGGCTCCACTGCAAAGAAGACACAACCCGTCGCACCCTTTCTCCAGCTTTTCACTTGGGAAGAGATCAGAACCCGCAATGGCCGCGGTCAAGGCCAGGAGCAATGGCTGGTGATTGACAGGAAGGTTTACGATGTCAGCACGTTTGCCAAACGGCACCCGGGAGGCAGTCGAGTTATTAGCCACTATGCCGGGCAAGACGCTACGGTAAGATCAAGGAGGATGGTTGGAGGATGGTGGTCAGGGCAGGATGGCTTGGTGGGACTCCAGCAGAGGGTGCTTGTGGTAGTTGCTGCGGTGCTTGATGAGATAACGCAGGTGCTTGATGTGATAACGCAGTTGACACGTCTTATGCTGCCTGTGACCCTTCTGGTTACCTTCAGGGCCGGTTACCTGCTATGCAAACTGTAAAGCTGTGCTTGGGTTCATCTGTCCAGGTTGCCTTTGCCACCAGGCATGATCAGGCAAGCTGTCTTCCAGATGCCTGGAAAGTGTCTCTCTTGCCACAGCCTGGAAGGGGAGGGGGTAGGAAGCGATATGGCTCAGTGTGTGTTTTTACTTTAAAAGGCTGCTCTTTCAGCGTAACAGGGATGTGATTTATGATAAGCAAAGGGTAGTCAAAGGTCAAGACAGGGTAGAGAGGTCAGATGGATAAAGAGGAGATAATACCCAAACATAAAGTCATTTTGGGGGTAGCGAGGCAAGAGAAAGGGGTGCTCAAGGATGGAAGAGAAGAAAGTCTTGAGCAAAAAAGCTATTTCAAAAGAACGGGGAAAGAAATAAAATACAGGGAAAATGGCTGAGAAAGCAGCAGAATGACATTTGGCTGTGGAAGAGGAGGAAGAATTCCAACAAATTATCACTATTTGAAAAAAAGATTTCCTGGAGTTTCCTGCAAAGCTCTTTGATTTGGGGGATTTCTTTAAAATACTTTGCTGCTTGTTGACAGAAATAACAATTCTAAGCAGATCTTGGAGACTATTTGCTGAAAGTAGCTGCTGTATTCCTGGATAGCCAGAAAGATGCAGGTTAGAAACATGACCAGGATGAGGGTATAAGCAGGTGATGTGGTAGACCCAGATTTAATTCTTGTCCCAACAAGGCTTTTTGACTTCCAAGAAGTTGCTTCGCTCAGTTCCTCAGGTTTCGGTTTGTAAAATGGGATAGCACTTCCAGGCTGACAGTCCTCCCTCCTCCTCCAGGGATTTAACCCTGGCCAGGTGTGTACAGAATATTTTTTGTCTCATGGTCACCCACACTGACTTCCAGAGTCAAAATCAGCCTCTCAGACACTGAGGATTTTGTTATATCTGCTCTTTCTGGAAGACAAAAGAGTATGGTCAGACTCCGTACCTTTCTTCTGGAAAATTCACGGAGAACATGAGCTAAAGAAGAGTTTTAGTTTACCTGGAATTTCACCTTTTATTCCATAGTTTGTAGTTGATTTTGAAACTAGTATTTCAAATAGTTCTTGGACAGACCATTTTGAGTCACTAGTGTTAGTGTTACCCAATACCCCAAAACATCATTTGGCCTCTAAACTTAAAAGGAACTGTAAGAGCTACCCAATTAGTCCTGCTGTGTATGGAGCTCCAGCTTATATTTCCTATGCCCCTAGTGTAATAAAGACAGGATTTTGAAACCATCATCTAAGCATGGCAAAGACACACCTCATTCACTGCTGTGCCCATCCACAGGGCAGGGCTGCTGGCTGGAGCCTTCTAGGGAAGGACCATGCTGAAACAGGCAGATGAAAGAGCATGTTTCCCTCTGCAAAGAGTTTTTCATCAGACACTTTCATGTTTATTACCGGCCTCGCCCAAGCACTTTTATGAAATCTAGTTTCTTGAAACTCCTCCAGCTTCCTTGGGCCAAGTTCCAGCTGACAGCAGAGGACTACAGGAGCGACCAAAGAGTCAAAAATCCAGTAGTCTCTGGACAAAGGAAACTGCATTATGTATTATACCATAGACCTGGAAAAAGTAGAGGCTCAGCATGGGGTGTTCAGTCACATACCCTTTTCTTACCCCCTTCCTTTATGTGTTTCTCAGGATGCCTTTGTAGCGTTTCACAATGATAAGTCTCTGGTCACAAAATACTTGAAATCTCTGCTGATCGGGGAGTTGGCACCGGATCAACCCAGTTTTGAATCCAATAAAAAAGTGAGTCCCCCAGGATCCAGCGGTGGGAATGGCTTGGGGTTCAGCATGGGAGGAGAAGGAAAATAAGACCAGAAAGGATTTCTGAAGCAGTGTGCCTGACACTGGCGCGGTGGTGGGGAGGCAGTGGGCAGTAGTCATGCATGGAAATGTGCACTGTCCCAGAATCACTAAATCCACAGCTGGGTGTAAGGAAAGAGCCCCAAAGCCCCAATTCCTGTTCAATTCCTCCCACTGTGGTGTCTCAGTTCACAGGACCTGCCAGCAACTTGTCTTCCCCTGCCAAAGCAAAGCCAAGATCTGTTGATCTCATGTTCATTTTTGTCCCTCTGATAAAATATCTCCACAGAATTTCATGGCTGCTTTGGGGTTCTTGGGTCTGCTGTGTCAGGTTTTCAAAGTAGACAGAGCATTAATACTCACTTTACTTACAGAAATCACTTTTAGAGGATTTTCGTGAGCTGCGCTGCACTATTGAGAAGATGGGACTTCTGAGGCCAAATTTTACCTTTTTCTTCCTGATTTTCCTTCACCTCTTGGTACTGGATGCTGCATCCTGGCTGGTGGTCTGGTACTTTGGGATATCCTTAGTGCCCTTCCTCGTTGGCATGGCGTTCTTCACCATTGCTCAGGTAAACTGCTGACAGCTCTTCAACGCTGCAGATACGTTTGATTCTTCCAGATGGAGATGATTCATGAAACATTCGTATCCCAATCATTGCTCTACTGCCTCTTCTTACATCCTGTAATCTGGCTGAAGACAACAAAGACGTTCCCTGTGATAATTTTTGTTGCCTCCAGCAAATCTTGTTCTGCTGATAAGCTACTCGTTGGGGCTGGTGGGTTGTTTTGGAACTACTGGCAGTTTCACAAGGTGGGAAGAGCTGATCTAATCACCTACCCCGGCAAAAGATTTCATTCTCACCTCCACTTTCCTCTCCACGTTCCTTCTTTTTACTGACTGATGGTGTTTGGTGGCTCCTTTGTGAGCATGTTCACTCACTAGCCTCGAATAGTTCTCCGCTGGTTTAGTAAACTGAACCATAGAAGGTCATGACACATGTCAGGGTCAGTGTAGGGAAGGAGGGAACAGGACTTTGCAGCCCTCAGGGTTTTCTTAGCAGGGCTGAATCTTTAGGTTTGCTCAGAAATCACCAAGTGCAAAGTAACTGATGTTTTTTTAAATAATCTGTTCTGTTGGCCTAATATCTGCTACGGCAGGTATTCCTCAAAGAGTATTCTTGTATTTCCATGGCAATTTGAAATGCAATGAAGCTATTTGTAAATAGGAAAGGATTTGGAAATTCTTACACTTTCTATCTAACCTGGTTACTTGGAAATCATATCCTCGCGATGGGAGCAGAAGACTTCCAGGCCGTAGCAGTCAAATTAATTGCAACGATGCTTTGCTGCTTTCCCTTTAGCTGCTACAAGGAAATCAGTATTGAGTAGCTTTAATGGACAGTAGTCTGGAAGGAAGTTCTCAGCACTGACAGCGGGTAGAGTTTCTTCCCCAAAGCGAGAGGAAGATGCTCTCACACTATGAAATTACAGAGACTCCCAAAGAAAATCAATGCAATGCTGCTGTCACTCTGTTTCCTCAGTTGCCCTTTTGTCTTCCAGATTCAGATGGGCTGGTTCCAACATGATCTGGGGCACTGCTCCGTCTTCAGGAAGCTGAAATGGAATCGACTTCTGCAGATCATTGTGATAAACGTTCTGAAGGTAACTGCCTTATTGTGGGAATTTCTCTGGGGCTAATCAGGACTACGCAACGAATGGGAGTGTCCATAGATTCAATCAATATTGCCTTTGAGGGTAGTGCATCCATCAAGAATAGATCAAGAAATCAGGATGAAACTGCTGGTGTTGTTCAAGTTTGAACCCCTGGTCTTTGACTCTTCCTGCAGGGGTTATCAGCCAGCTGGTGGAATCACCTGCACAACCAGCACCACGCCAAACCCAACTGCTTCCGCAAAGACCCCGACCTCAACATGCACCCTCTCCTGTTCAGCTTGGGAAAGACACTCTCTGTGGAGGTGAGTAAGGGGATGGCTGGAAAAGCAAAGATTCCAAAGGCAGAAAGCTGCAGAGTGAGGTATAATCATAACCCAGGCTGTGCCTCCCTGCGTAAGCTCATGATCATTTCCAAATTGTTCCAAGGTTGGAATGTTCTCATGCTTGGGCACCAGCTCCTGAGAAGCAAAGTCTTAAAATCAGTCCATAGGTTCGCTGAGCAGCTAGAAGAGCAGGGTGAGCACCTTATAGGCAGGCCAAGGAATGAGTCAGTCCACTTGCAATAGTGTTAGATGTTCTTAGTGATCCTGCAGATACTGAGTCAGATGTACCCTCTGGGAAGATACCTCTCCTCTTGGCTGTGGGAGCTGTTTGGCACCTAAATCCTTCAGGACCAGTAGAGCTGCTATGCAGAAAACACAGGCATGGCAAATTATTTCTTAATCACAAATGTTATGGCTTTCATAAAAAGAAAAATCACGAGCAGGTCCTCTCTTTATCCTTACAATTTCCGATATCATCAGGGCAGGCTGGGTCTCTTTAACCTTTGCTTTCCCTGGCAATTCTTTTTACTCATGGGGTGGTGAAACAACCTCTTTGCTAGATCTCCAGCCCTTAAAACAACCTCTCACTCTCCTTTAGCTGGTAATAAGAAAAGAAATCACTGCTCTCCAAGACAGATGGACAATTCCAGCCCTGCTGCCTCAGAAAGACTCCTGAGAAGAGCATTTATACAAAATACTTACTTATAGAAAACTGTTTGTAACCATGAAGAATTTTGTCAGTGGACTTCTGAAAGTTCTCTCCTGGCTCTATATTAGCATGAGCATCTAGAGCGGGGTGGCTGCGAGAGATGGGGTTTGATGGAAGTGAAGAAGTAGGAAATTAGTTCTCACATCTTCCTGCTCTTGAGCAGAGAAGAGTCAGGCACAGGCTGGTTGAGCAAAATGGATTTCGGGGATTTCATTACGTCGTTTGTTTTGTTTCAGTTTTGGTCCAATGGAGGTGTCTTTGAGGGTTTGTTTTTCCTCAGCAATAAGAGAGCTCTGGCAATAGCTTGCTTTACCTCCTTATCATTTTGTCCTTTGAAGAATCATAAGCAACAAAATCTGCACAAGACTTTGAGAATCCGTGTGTGCAAATAGCGAAAAAAGACCAAAAATTGGTGAAAACAATACACTCATTGTGCTATTTGTAAGTTTTTCAGCTCTTTGCTCTTTCCTGTACTTGAAGGCAAAGTTTTGGACAAAACAGCAGATGGCCTTTTAGGTTTCCTGTCTTGGTTTTCATGTTAATAACCTGTTCCTCCCCGAGCACCCGTAGCCTCACCACCCTGTGGTGAATACGTGGAATTGGTCGGAGTTTCATTACCACCACCAGAAAATTCAAATGACTCGTGAGCAGTTTTGTGATTTTTTTGACCATTTTTGTGTGAGTTTTAGAACTCCCCTAAAAAATGTCTCTCTTTTGACGTCGGCATAAGATTGATACCTGGATACAGAGGCCGAAATGAAATCTGTTTCTCTCCACTGCTTTGGAACTTCAGTACCCGCTTTTCAAGAAGTGGGTTGAATTAGAGAGATTAAGAGGTAGTTCTCGATTTTTTTTCATTAGCCAGGAATTAGAAATACTTTATGAAGATTCTCAGGTCCCCAACTGGCCCATTACAACGTCTTTTCATTTTTCAGCTTGGAAAAAAGAAGAAGAAGTTCATGCCTTACAATTATCAGCATAAGTATTTCATCTGTGAGTATCCCCACTTCCTTGCAGTGCTGTAGGAGCTTCACTTACTAATCATGACTGTGTCTCCTCCCCAGAAGAAAGGATTTCAAGCTAATCCCATCGGAGTCTCAACTTCAGGAAGCTTCCTTCACGTTAAAGAAGGTTCAAGCGAGGAGGGATTGCCCCTTATGTCTCTGTGGGGATTGTGTGGTGTTAGTACTAGCTAGGGGTGAATCAAGTGTGAGGAAGAAAGGGATGGGAAAGAAATGGAGGAAGGGGTGAGATGGAAAGAGGAAGAGATTATGTGGACACGTGGAAGTTAGTGTAAATGGAAGACAGCAATTTCTCTTCCACTGGAAAGAAGAGTCTTTTTTTTCCTCTTTCAGAAGAATATTCTGTAAGGTTTATGATGCAAGACTTTATAAAGGTCTCTCTGTTTTCATTCTTCCCTCCAGTATTGGCCCCACTTGCACTCGTACCATTCTTCCAGCTGTCTATATTCTACTTTGCAATCAAGAGGAAAAAGTGGTTGGTAAGCTCTACTTCCATTGTCTAGAAGACTTTCAATAAATGTCACCACTCTGTGGCTATATTAACCTTCACCTCAGGGGATTGGGGGGGTTTAAGGTAGAAACAGCCAATTCAAGGCTTGTCACAGCAGGAATGCAGTCACAGGGTCCAGGGAAAATTATTTATTAGAAGCTTTTTAGCCTCTTAGCAGCTGAATTTAGCAGAGTTAGCAGAGAACTATCAAATGTAGGCAGGGGGGATTAGAGGGCTGTTTGCTGGTCTTTAATTGCTGATGGTAAAGTGTGTGCTGTGGGAATAGTTCAGGGATACACTCAACGTAGGGCAGAATGATGGTGAGGAACTTACACTTCATAAATAAGAGATCAATAAATAAAAACGTTTTTAATGCTGCAGGAAAGGGGAGAAGAGGGAGTGGAGGGAGTTTATCAACAAAGGCTTATTTTTATCTTGTTTTGTTTTGTCTTGTTTTGTTCTTCTACAGGACTTTGTATTGATTGTGTCTTTCAACATCCGAGTCTGTCTCATGTATATTCCTTTAATGGGATTTAACAATTTCATGGTGTACTACTGGGTGTCCAGGTAACACACAGCATACCCACAGTCCCCACCACTTATAGTTGTAAACATTACTAAGCTTCAATGGAAATAGATGAAAGCTAGTCATACTCACTACAGTTTGCTCAGAAATAAATATTTAGCCAAGAAGAAACAGTATAACATCAGGGGGGTGGGGGTGGTGGCCACTCAGAGTCATCTCCAACTACAAATTGAGTCGTTCTCAAAGGCAACTCCAGAATTCAGGAAGCAAAGGGGTGGGATAGAAAATCCTGAATTACACAAAAGTGTTTTTTTTACTTAAGATGAAACTCAGGAAAGTGTTTTAATGGTAAATTTGGGTGGGATTAGAGATAGGATAAGCCTTTCTGTGTTTCTCTGCCCAGGTACCTAGAGAGTACCTGGTTCATTTGGGTGTCGCAGATGAATCACATTCCGATGCACATTGATTATGACAAGAACAAAGACTGGGTATCTACTCAGGTGAGAGCTTCCTTTCTTCTGGAAAGTGGGCCTGTGGGTCTGAACTATAGGACAACAGCATTATTCTTCTCTTAGCTTTATTTATTACTGCTAATAATCTGTTTGTCAGTGTTAAGAGGGTTGTCCTTGCTGTTTGTTAAATAGCCAAGCATTTCTGTAGTAGTCAAAACATTTTAAACTTCAGCCAGAAAACAGGACATCAAAATTTAAAAAGAAAAAATACAAAAATTAAAAAAAATCAACCTTTTTTTCCACAGGAAGGTTTTAACACATTTTTTCACATCACTTTTCCCTTCATATTATGAAGAAGTACTGATGGAACATCAGTCAGTCTCCTTTTTAAGCCAACTAAAGAGAAGCAAAGTTAGACTGGATACTTCTATTTCTCACCTAACAGGTTTAGTGCAGATAAGATAAATCTGGCAATATTTAGGTCTGATAAAAATGAATATATAAATACAACTCTACTCACATCTATACTGTCCTCAGCAGTATAATCCCACGTAGTGGGCTGTGAGCATTTTTCCTTATATTAAGGGGAAAAGACTCACCCTGGTGTTCAGCTGACCAAGTCTGGATGTCTACATCTGAACACCTGCTACACTCCTTGGAGTGAAAGGGCCATTGCTAGAGCACAACAGACATCTAAATCAGGTCAGATGAATGGCACCATAAAAATTTCTGATTCTCTCCATTGACTCTAAAGTCATGAGCTCAGAGGCAGATTTCAAAGCAAAGGTGTCTAAATCAGGTGAGAAGAAGCCTGTGTACACAAATGTCTATCCCAACACTTCTGCATCTGACTCCACTTGTGCAAGTTGGAGGAAGCCAGAAGAATGGAGGGGTTTTTTTTATTTTATTGGGCACCTTTTCTTTCCATCCATGTGCAAGACGTGAGGAGAACCTGTTAAAAGAATCACAGCTGGCATTGTGTGCAAGACAGTGAAGAAGGATTTCTTTCTGAGAAAAGATCTAGCTAAATTAACTTCTCTCAACAAGCCATTCTAACCTAGACTTTGTTTAATTCTTTGGGGCAATGATGGCTATAATCCCTGGCACCAAATCACCTTTTCTGCAAGACAAGGGTGGGTAATGATTGTTGGGATTGAATTATAAGACTGCCAGAAAGATAAAAGCTAAATCATGTGTTTCTTTGGTCTTTTTTCCCCCCAGCTCCATGCAACATGCAATGTGAACCAATCCTTGTTCAATGACTGGTTCACTGGGCACTTGAATTTCCAAATTGAGCACCAGTGAGTATGACCATGGCGAGAAGAGTGGGAATAATATGGCTCACTTAAAAGTGAGAAAGGGTGAGAAAGGCCGTGTAGTCTCATATGAAACCATCTCAGGAGAGATGGTTGCTCTCCTTTGCTCCCCTTCTGAGAAAGGGCAGGGAAATATTTTGAAGAGAGGGAACAGAGAGTGGTGCAGGCAAAGTCTTACAATAACTCTCTCTCTCTTGATTCTGCAGCCTTTTCCCCACAATGCCTCGACACAACTACTGGAAGGCAGCCCCCCTGGTGAGAGCTCTCTGTGAGAAGCACGGCATTGAGTATAAAAGCAAGACTTTACTCACAGCCTTTGTAGATATCTTGCAGTAAGTATCAATTAACAAGGCAGTTTTGCGCTGTGGTAGCACGCAAGGGAGGGACAGAGGCAACCACTTCAAATCAGTATCCATGGAGAGATCAAACCTAGAGTTTAAGTTTTTCTAAAGGCACTTTCATTTTCAAAAATTTTCAGAGATCTTTTTTTTTCTCTTCCATAAATGGTCTCGACTCATTCCCTGTAGTCAGACTTGGCTATTGAGACATCCATGTATTTTTTAATCCCTTTATTCCATTAATTTCTTTTTACATCTAAACTACAGTGTGCTTTCCATGAAGTTAAATATTGTCTCTGCATAAGTGATTTTTCCTTTTCTGTTCCTGCAGTTCACTCAAGGATTCTGGGGAGCACTGGCTTGAAGCCTATCTGCATGGATAGAAACTGGCAGAAAGTCTCAAAGGGAACCTCTTCACCAGACAATGGCTGCAAAGTGTTGGCACAGACGATCAGTGTGTGTGTGTCTACTGGTATAGAAATGTGGGAGGTGGTCAAAGCTAATTTCAGTAAGAATGGGTGAGAAAGTGGGTTAAAGATACATTATTTTTCTTGTTCCCAGCCATGAACCTCTATTTTTCCTGCTCTCAAATTCAGCATTTAGAGCCGTAAAGAACTGGGCCTTCAAAATGAGGAGAAGTAGCTCTCGATCAATCTTGAATCAGTTTGGTCAGTTTACTTCATTGGAGGTGCCAGCTCATTGCTCATGGAAAACGTTTAAAAGGAATTTCTTCATAGAAAGAAATGCCATTATAGAATGGTTTGGGTTGGAAGGATGTTTGAAGATCATCTTGTCCAAAGCCCTACCCTGGGCAGAGACAGTTCCCACCAGACCAGGTTGCTCTAAGCCCTGGCCTTAAAGCCCTCCAGGGATGGGGCAGCCACAGCTTCTCTGAGCAACCTGGGCCAGGCTCTCACAGTCAAGATTTTCTTCCTTATACCTCATCTAAATCTACTCTCTTTTGTTTAGAATCATTGCCCCCTGTCCTATCGCTACAAACCCTGCATAAAGTCTCTCCATCTTTCTTACAAGCCCTCTTTCAGTATTGAAAAGGGACAATAAGGTCTTCTTCTTAGTGTTTTTAGCTCAGTGGAGTGTTGAAAATGGGTAGAACAGAGCAAACTGCAGGAAGTGAGGACATAATTAGGTCGGGGGCCCTTTAAGAGGTATGCTGATGCAGACCAGCTTTGAATAAGACTGAAGGAGTAGGTCCAGACTACAGGGGTATTTAGGGTATTCTTGCTGTTATTGAACTCTCTATATATTCATTTTTATCTAAGTTCTTGCTGCCTGGTGATTCCAAGGACCTGCTGGCACCTACGTTGGTAATGAGGCAACTAAGCACATTTGTGGCTCTTTTCTTCTACCCAGAGAAGGAATTAAATCATACATAATTCTGCCATCTCATGTGGCCTCTTTGAGCCTTGCAAACCTTTCTTCCCTTTCAGCATCTCCAGGAACCAGCTCCATTCCTGGAACTCTCTCTTACCAGTTTTGTACTGGTATTTTGCTTTTGGTGCTCAAGAAGGACCTAGCTTATGGTCAAGGGCAGCTTCTACTAGTGAAAAGTGTAACGACCATCCGTGTAAAGGCACAGTAGCTCTCTAAGACCACCAGAATTCTTTTACTGGTGTCTGAGAGAACCAATGAAGTAAAAGAACTTGGAGTGGGCCTATGGTAGAATATCTTCACCAAAAGCGCTTTAAACCTTATGGGAAAGGTAAACTGGAAATAAGGAGAGACAGGCATTGAAGAACAAACCAAAGAAATAAAGGATGTACAAAAGAACAAGGAGATGTGTAGGTAGTAATTAATAACAGGAAAAAAAGAAGGGGAAAAAAGCTGAGTGATGATTACATGATTTTTTGGAAAAGCTAGAATAGAGGAAAAAATGAGATAAGAATAGTAATACAGCTCCTCTTCATGATTCTTAGATTGAAAGTCAATACCCATTTTAGAAAGAGTGTATGACCTCAAATTACCCTTGCTGATTTTGCAAAGGAATGATGATTCAATGATTGCATTTTCTAATATAATTTATAGCTCATATATTCCACTGTGAGGCAGTTGAGCCATACTGGCAAAACCTGTGCTGTACTGTGTTTCACTGAGCTGACCTGAGACCGTGAAGGTAGCCTGTAATGGCAAATACCTCAAAAATTTGTATATAAGCACAAAGACCATGTGGAAGAAAAGGGGTTCTTCTCCTCTGCTGTTCACATCCAGAAGTCTATGCCCCAGCTTTAGGTGGAAAAACCATCCAAAGGGGAAAAATGTGAAAGATCTGAAAGTGAGATAACAGTGTGACCCATCCGCAACCTGCTGATGAGCAACTTGGATGTATTACAAGCTACAGACAACATCCTTCCTCTAGGTAACAAATAACTCTGAGCCTAGCACACGAAAGCAGAAGGAGCTTGGACTTTTCTTTTTCTTTTTGCCTTTTTTTTTTTTTTAAAAACACCTTCATTTATTCTTTATATTTATATTTTTCGTGTGTATGTGCAGGTACTACTAACACTGTTCTGCATATTTCCAAATCATAGCTGGCAGCTGTCATTGAAAACGATCCTGATTTAAAAAGCAGTTAATCAAAACCTGCTTAGAGTGTAATTGGAACATCCCTTCTAACTAGTATCCAGCACAATTCTGTGTTCCCAAACCCAAGGTTGGTTAGAACGGCGAGATCTGCAATGATGTGGAACAGCAGTAACATTTTATTAGTGTTTAAGTGATAGCACTGTCTTAAGATGAATGCAGGGATTTCACTGGATACTCTACTTTGTAATCCATGAGGACATTTTAAAATTGATGTCTTGGTGAAGATAATATAAATATTAAGGATTCCTGCCTGTTTTTACTGATGAGGTTTGCCAGCTGTGATCCTAAGTCTCACTGAAATCCTTTAAATACAAGACTGACTGACACAAAATGATACTTTCTGGTGTCAGTATCACAAGTCAAACTGATTATTTTTTGCCTTTGGTTAGGATTCTACTCATGTGAAAGCAGTAATTTATTGAGCCTGTATTTTTGAAACCTCATTTTAATTAAAATGTTTCCGTTTCTTTAATTGATTCAAATGTTTGCTCCGTGTGAACATTAATTTATTTCTTTATGTGTTTCATAAAAGTTATTACCAATTCAGCTGGTTTACCCTTGTCAAACTCTAACACAGTTCATAAACTTAACAAAAGTCAGGGTCAGAAGTTGTCAAACCCCTTTGTTCCACGTTCACAGTGGTGCTGAGGTCTCTCCCAGTCTGATCTTCATGAGTAATAACTGGAAACTGCCCCAGCTGTAACACTGGAGGAGAAGGAGAAAATGAAGAAAGAGTGAAAGCTTGTTCAACAGAAAGCGTACATGAAAGAGACTGAGAAGACTGAAATACAGGGTTTGTGCTTAAACAGTGTTCTGGAGACTGTCAACCTATTCATCTTGTTTTCCTGTGGTCTTCCCTGAAAGACAATCTGGGATACATGTAAGAAACAAGGAAATGAGGGAAAGAGCCTGCGGGATACGGTTGTATTACACAACTCTAGTATTTTCCCTTCACTTCTTGGCTTTTCTCTCTCTCCTCTTTGATAATCTTAATCACTGCCTCCTTTAAACCTTTTCCAAATGGTTTTCCGCCAACCGTTTTCCCATCTTCAACTCATCAATATTTCCTCTCTCCTCATGATTAAATAGACTCAAGGCTTTCTACCCTGTAGGTTCTCTGTCAGGCTTGAAGGACACTGGCTTGGGGATGGTTTGAATGGATAAGTCATGTCAATGAACCTGCAGCAAATATACTTATGGACCAAAATAGAGTACAGAGCTTTGGGGATAAGGACAAGCTCAGGTTAATAAAGCTTCCTGAAGGGAAGCATATATGGTTACATCTTCTCTCCTAGATTTGTGTCTTCACTTTGTTCATCTCTCAGGCTCTAGATTTAGGGATGCAACTGGGGCAAGATGGTCTGGGTGGAAGCCGACTGAAAGAATTTAGAAATGGGAAGAACTATTCCCTTTCTTACTGACAGCTTGTTCTGAGTGGCAGGACCTCAGCTTAGCACCTGCCCTCTCTCCTCCCACCAAAGGGAAAAATGATTTCCCTGTAAGACTTGTTCACTGATTCCTCTTGCAACTCACCCCCTGCAAAAAAATTGGCAGAGTTATCCAGCATTATTGCTTAAACTCTTAAACAATTGATTGGTGGCCAACTTGCTTGTCGCTTGACGTGAATGAAATGACAATGTATATATATATAATGCACATCCATTAAGAGACAGTCAATCAGAAATAGGACTGTTTTCAGTGGTTCCCAGTGACAGGATGAGGGGCAATGGGCACAAGCTGGAATACAGGAAGTTTCATTCAAAGATGAGAAAAAACTTCTTTGGGGTGAGGGTGGCAGAGCCCTGGCAGAGGCTGCCCAGGGAGGGTGTGGAGTTCCCTCCTCTGGAGACCTTCAAGACCCACTTGGATGCCGTCCTGAGTGATGTGCTCTGAGCAATCCTGCTTTAGCAGGGGAGTGGGACTGGATGATCTCTAGAGGTCCCTTCCAACTCTGACAATTCCATCATTCCATGATCTACAACACAGTCTGATCACACAGATTACTCTATTCCAGTTTACCACCTAAAATGCCTTTTCTTCAGGTGTTGCCTTCAGCTGGCTCAGTAGGTGTGTTCTGCTATTACTCTAAAGCTCTCTAAATGCTGAGCTGTGCTCCTGTGCATGTACAGAACTGCCTCAGTCTGAGCAATTTCCATCTTATCACCCACCTAAGGGTGGGGCACATTCGATTTTCCCATCTACCGTATCCCCTGGAGGGTCTGATCCCATAGGCGTGCTGGGAACACGCTTGACGTTGGCAGGACGTGCTTTTCAGAGACTGGTGATGTTTGTTTTCTTTCTAAAAGGGGGCTGGAGGAGGTGATCCTCCACTTTTTCATAAGAGCCTGGTTATGCAGTCATTAGGGCAGTATCATTGCCAGGGTTCAGTTCTCTCCCTAGCAGAAGTGACTCAAAGCCATAACGCCCACCTCTCGCCCACGTATGGACTGGGTGGCCATGTGTTCCCCTCTCCTCAGAAGGTGCACCATAGTGAAACAAAGAATTCAAAACTGGCAGAACTGGCCTCTCATTTATGGCATTTCTTGTCTGGTTCTCAGAATATTTCTTGGGCGGGCATTTGATCCCCATTTTAGATGCTTTCTACACTTTAGATTCAATGGCTACTGATTATTGCAAGAGCAATTTCTGTTCTTTGTAATCACATTCATAAAGAGCAATAAGATATCCTAGGCAATCTCGGCCCTTAAGTCATACTTCCAAGCCTGTTGTTGCTCCAACTCCACAAGGGACTAGAAAAGGGTCTGCTAGAACCCAGTCAATTGTCCAAATGTTGGGGTTTGGTATCCTTTTTTGAGGATATTGCAATCAAGGGAGACTCCCTGCATACACAGGGTCTGAGAAGCACTGTGATGGCTCTCTCGTACCAGGAAGAAGCAATTTAAAGTCAGGATAGTACCTCTCCTGTCCCACCCTTTCTGTACTCAGTGCTGCCACCTAGAACAAAACAGCCAACGTGCCTTGGATTCTAGAGGATGGATAGTTGTTTGCAGAAGCCCAGGACAAACTGGGATTGAGAACCGGAGAGATGACTGGAGAGTTTACGGGAGCTTGGGCAATACAAAGTGGTAACTTCTATAAAGCTGTTGTAAGAGCTAGTTGGAAGGTTCTGTTATGGTATGTGATGTCTTCCGTTACCCAGCTGCAAGTTAGACTTCGAAGGTACAGGTTAGAGTCTGAATGGAGCCAAGGTGCTCCTTCCTTGGTCCTCAGCAACGCGTTTGGTTCCCAACACGCCAACTTTGCTTTGCAGCATCTTCAAGAGCTAGTGACAGGCTCTCTAATGAACTTTTGAGTTCAAGCAGTCATTTGGACACAGGGGAATAAAGTGGGGAAGAGGCCAGTGTGGTGAGTCTACATCAACATGATACGTCATGCAGTGTAGGCATTCCTTTAGGACTGGCAGTGCTATTGTATTGAAAACATATATAGGGGTGCTGCCAAATGCACTTCCACAAGAATAATGTAATCTCTGAGCTTAATGGATGTAACTGCAATAAGAACTAAAGATAAAGTCAGATATGCTTTCTTGAAGATCTGTAACTGTAGGGAGCTTTTATTTCCTCAACACTTTAATGTGAACTTAGGAAATAATCAAAATAACGATAAAATTTAAATAGCTCTTGTAAATGAAAACCCACTTTCACCATTGGGATTTTGCCTGTCAAAGAAACCAAGAAATATTGCCAAACTGAAGGCAAAAAAAGAGCCAGTACTTGCTTTTCAGAAGGTGCCTGTATACTTGAATTCTCTGCTTTTCAGACCAAGAAACACTCAGCTTTCAAAACCCTGCTTGGGAGGGAGAAATAAACAGAGATGATCTTTCCTCATGATTGAACCAAAAAAAGTACTGACCTACAGTAGTATTTGGGTCTTGATAAAGTCCAACCCCAGCTGCCCCTGCTCCAAAGCGAGGTTTTTTTTGAGAAAATTTATTATTAAGAGGATAAGATGATGGAATGACACATACTTTCCAAATTCTGTCAGTAATACTGTAATAACTACAGTATAATAAATACAGTAATAGCTACAACACAGATAAGGGCTGGCAATTTGATAAGAAATCATGAAGCAATTCCTAACAAGTAAGAGTTTGTTCCACAATTTTTAGGCTCAGGTTGATCAGCAGAACATTTCCAGCTAGGAGCCAGCCTAATGAACTTCTGCTGCTTCCAGTTAGACATAGAAGAATGTCCCTCAGTATAATTATCTTCTCTGTGGATCGGAGGTTTCCATTGTGGTAGTTTTGCTGAGTTGTGAGGATGCTCCTCATTTGGACCCTTGGTCACTGAAGGGTATTTATAACTTATCTGAAAGATGGTGTGTCAGTTATGGCTGAGGATACACGGAGAAAAAAGGATCAAGAGAAATAATCTTTATTGATTTGACTGGCCATTATATTGAATCTGGTACTGAAAAAAAAAATTGCACCATTTCAACACACCATTATGAAGCTCCAATTTGCTGAATCAGAAAGACTTTTGTACATTGGCCATGTACACGAGTGAGCAAAGCAAAGCAAAGCAGGCATGTACCACCCATAAAAATACTCATTTTATTGGCTTTAAATGTCAGCTGTGAGCTAAACGAGCTAAAAGTTTGCTATTGCAGCACACCAAATTTGCTCAACCAATGGGATGATGTTGTAAGCTTCCTCACCCTATGAATAAAGTCGCAAGCTGTGGGTGTGTGGAAATGAAAGAGAGGTTCTCAGGGCACTTTTTAATCCTTTTTTATTAACTTGCTGCTTCTGTTGACTTCCCTTACCAACTTTAAAAAAAACAACCAACAAACCACCACCTTCCGTACGAAGCTGCGACGTGCTGACAGCCAGGGAGAGAAAACTCAGCCTTCAATCCCCACATATAATTCTGCAGAGTGGAAAACATCAGTGCCAACCACACCACCCAGCTTGGTGTCACCTGCAAATTTGGCGGGAGTGCACTCGATCCCACTGTCCATGTTGTTGATGGAGACACTGAGCATTACTTGTCCCAGTATGGAACCCCGAGGGACACCACTCACCACTGATCTCCATCTGGACGTTGAGCCATTGATCACTGCTCTCTGGAGCTGTGGTCCAATAGGCTGGATGTAACCATCCAACCCATTCCTTGTCCACTGAATAGTCCATCCATCAAACCCGTCTCCAGTATAGAGAAAAGGATGCTGTGGGAGGGCCACACCAAAGGCCTTACAGAAGTCCAGGGAGATGACATCTGTAGCTCCTCCCTTGTCCAGTAGCTTGGTCCCTCCATCAGGATTTATTCATTCCTCACTTGCCAGCCTTATACATCACAAATTATTTAATAATTTTTTGTTTACCACTTAGGGCAGAAACCTACTATTGACACAAGCAAGACCAAAAAAAACTTCAAAAAAGCAGCCTGCATTATGGTAAAAAATAAATAAATAAATTCATACATGTAGCCTCTTTACAGCTTTCTTAACACAAGGTTGGTTTGGTGGTTTTGCAACAGCATGGGTTGTCCCACTATTTGTCTGCTGGCAGGTCGAAACTCGCAGCAGTCGTGTTCATTCTGCTGAATTAATTGTGCCCTACTTTTGTTTTAGAGTGATAAAATAAATTGAGATGTTAAAAGGTTCCCATTGAAGTTCGGATTTTTTTGCCCCTGCTTTTTAATCCTTTGAAGTACATGGAGAGCCTCCACTTTCATTGACTGGTCTCTAACAAACGTTGTGTGAAAGATGAGAGGGGAGGAGTAGGTGGGTATGTTGAGCAAGAGCACCCAACCACAGTGTGGACCCTCACAGGTGCTACAGGAAGTTTGCATTTTATAGCAACATCTCTAAGTTGTTAGTCTAAACCTGAACAGGACCTGAACAGGCTGGAGAGGTGGGCCCAGGTGAACCTCATGAGGTTCAACAAGAGCAAGTGCAGGGTTCTGCACCTGGACCAGAACAATCTTCACTCTCAATACAGACCAGGAGATAAGGTGTTAGAAAGCAGCCCTGAGGAAAGGGACTTGGGGGTGCTGATGGAGGAGAAGCTGGCCATGAGCAGGCATCCTGGGCTGCATCAAAAGGTGCATTGCCAGCAGATCCAGAGAGGGGATTCTGCCCCTTTGCTCTGCTCTGGTGAGAACTCACCTGGAGGACTGTGTGTAGGTCTGGAGCCCTCAAGAGAGGAAGGACATGGACCTGATGGAGCGGGTCCAGAGGAGAGCCACAAAAATCATCAGGGGGTTGGAGCACCTTTGCTACAAGGACAGGCTGAGGGAGCTGGGGTTGTTCAGCCTGGAGGAGAGGAGGCTCTGGAGAGACCTAACAGCAGCCTTCCAGTACCTGAAGGGGCTACAGGAAGGCTGGGGAGGGTCTGTTTCCAAAGGCCTGCAGTGACAGGACGAGGAGCAACGGAGAAGAGCAGATTTAGATTGGATATTAGGAATAAGCTCTTTACTCTGAGTGTGGTAGACCACTGGAACAGGTTTCCCAAGGAGGTGATTGAGGCCCCTTCCCTGGAGGTATTCAAGATGAGACTTGACGAGGCCCTGGGCAACTTGATCTACTGGGGGTATCCCTGCTGACTGACTAGATGACCCTAGAGGTCTCTTCTGGCCTGGACCATTCTATGATTCTATGAAACCTTGTCTGTGCATCTTAGTTACTGTGCAAGAAGACTTGTAAGCAGAGTTGCATGCAAGTCAGTAGCCCACAGCAATTATTTACTCTCTAATGCACCCAGCAAATGCCTGGGATCAGCATGGTGTTGGAAAAGGAACCTTCCATTGCCCCTCTCTGTAGCCAAAGCTCTGCAATATTTCCTGCCCAGGTTGTCCTTCTTTGCCAGTTGTCTCCTGCAACAAACTCTGTAGGCTGAGAACAAGGCCCAAGTGCTGCTTTCTGGTTTGGACAGGCTTTGTGAGCAAGTAAGAAGGAGCATTTGGAGTTTGAAGGTCAGTCAAATTAGAAGCAGTATGTACTTTTCATCCAGGAGAGGTGAAGGCAGCAGGCTGGTAGCACATCCTGGCATCTGTGCTCTCTGGAATGAGATGAAATTTAGCAGTTTATAACAACATAGTAGAAAAAGTACTGAGGACATTTTTCCCTGACTCAAGTAATATGTTCTTCGGACTACGATTTCCAGTTTGACCATCCCTCTAGAGTGTGTCCTCCCCAGTGAACCAAGGGACCTGTGTTTTGTGAAAAATCTTAGCTCCTTTTTTGTTCCTGTAATCCTTTTAATTCTCTATAGGATGTGGATGAGATCCTTGTTTCAATTACTTATATTTAGAAGTATTTGGTGAGTAAAGCCACTATGGTTTATTTTAACTAGTGTGTCCCGTTTTTCCCTTGTATGGACTGTCACTTTGCACCCTTGCTGCCCTTACCAGTTCAAAATCTGAATATCCCTAGATAGTCTCATTGTAGTTGTAAATAGGACCTGTGTAAGTTATCTTGCCACCTTCATCTCTTGCTAATAACAACTTGTGAAGGGATTTACCTCTGGGCTACTATCTCCAGTTTTGTTACTCCTGGTATTTTGCCAGTCTTTCTTCCCACTCTAGGTTGATTTGGTACAAACACGGGTACAATGTCAAGTATAATGCCTGAATAGAGAGAGTTGGACCGTTTCTGTGCGAGCTGTCCTCTATAAGAGTCTCTTGCTATTTCTTATCCCAAGTCCACCCAATGTCTTACGTGCAGCAGAGGAGAGGAGATCCCAGATAATTTATTGCAAATGTATTGAAAGAATGCCAAGAGTAACAGAGATAATGGCAACATATCTTAGTTGGCTCTTCCAAGGAGCTGTACAAGAGTCCTGTTCCCTGTCCTTGTATTGTGATGCTGTTCGGGCTTTGATTGGCATTGATTGCAGTCCTTATGTTGCCCTTTTCATTCTAGTGGTTCTTCTCCACTCACCCGCTTGTTGCAGCAGGAGAGAGAAACCCAGGTTTTGTTCCACATGCCAGGATGGTTTCTCCTTTCTCATCAGCCCTTATTAATGCTGATAAGTATCTAAAGGGTGGGTTCAAGGAGGATGGAGCCAGACACTTTTCAGTGGTTCCCAGTGACAGGATGAGGGGCAACAGGCACAAGCTGGAACACGGGAAGTTCCATTTGAATATGAGGAGCAACTTGTTTGGGGTGAGGGTGTCAGAGCCCTGGCAGAGGCTGCCCAGGGAGGGTGTGGAGTCCCCTTCTCTGGAGACCTTCAAGGCCCACCTGGATGCCGTCCTGAGTGATGTGCTCTGGGCAGCCCTGCTTTAGCAGGGGAGTGGGGCTGGATGAGCTCTAGAGGTCCCTTCCAGCTCTGACAATTCCGTGATTCCACAATCAGCATTCTTCTTGAGAGGTTGTTTCCCTCAGTTGTGTTCCCTAGGTCTGCATTGTCCCAACTTCTCTGTGTCCACCTTAGGGGTCCTGTTATCACCTTTTTTCTCTGCACCTCTCTGACACCATCCCTACCTGCGTCCCTCCAGCTCCAGTCCTCCTTCTAGCCCTGAGGGCACTTGACCTTAGCATGGACCAATTGCCCAGTGTCAGTATGGCTGGGGCTGGTCATGGCAATAAAAGCTTGCCTTCCATTTTTTTTTCTTAATGAAAGTGTGACTTTGGAAAAAATCTGTGGAATATTGGAATATAATTTCCTTCACTGCTGCTCTGTCAGAACTGCAGTTCTCGTGGAGCAGAAGATTACTGGAAAGGAATAAGCAAGCTTTAAAATATTACTTCAGATATCAAAAGCAAGGCTGAGGCATTGGTGTCTTGTTTATACAGACTATTTTATTGCCTTCCACAAGTGTGTTGTCACCATTTAGTTGCGTGAACCAGGGTGTGTCTTGCGTCCTTCTGGCTGTAGTGTCTGAATCTGCTGACAGCAATAAAATTCCTTTAATCTCTAAAGAAAATAACCTCCTAGCATGTTTCCCACTGGTAGAGCTACCCTGGAGACAGGGCAAGATTGCATGGGTTTTAAATAAAGGCAATTAGGGTTGTTTTTCTAATCATAGAATGGTTTGGATTAGAAGGCACCTTTAAAGATGATGTAGTACAACCCCTCTGCCATGGGCAGGGAAATTTTTCACAAGATCAGATTGCTAAAAGCCCCATCCAACCTGACCTTGAACACTTCCAATGATGGGGTAACCAGAAGGCTGTTACTCATTTTTGTGCCCAGACTACAGATTTTGGTTTGTTAATACGAGGTTTTAAAGGTAAGAACTCTACAGACAAAGAAAAAAAATTAAGCAGTGATTAGAAGCCTGTGTAACTCCACAACAGTAGTTGTTGATCCTCCCATGTCTTTTTCATGTATTGATCTTCATAATCCTCTTAGGAGCTGGGAAAATGCCATATCCATTACCAGGAGAGAAGTCTCAACACTTGCCTCTTAATGGTTTCAGTGTGTGATGAGAAATCTATTTTTATAAGACGAGTGTGGCAGAGAAGGTAACTAAGGCCAAGTTGTTTGCATCACTGGACCCTTTGTGAATTCAAGTGGCTGTATAGATATGTCTATTAACACAAAGAGGAAAGATAAGCTCAGTGCTGAGCCCCCAAAAATTCTGCCTTTGTGTAAATGAGAGCTTGCACGGTTGGACTGTCAGAAGAAGACAGTAAGACCCCACCTTCTATTTACTGGCAATTGGATCTTCCCATTTACATTGCTTGGGCTCACTCTCCACTGATCTTATCTCCGAGCTGAATTTGTCCTTGGAGTCATTGCACAATAGTTTTAGCATCTTCCCCTTCTGGAACTGTGAGCAAAACCTGCCTATTCCAGGAGTTAGATAACTCATGTGCTTACCAAAGCCAAACAGTAGCTGTGGCAATGCGCTCCCCCAAGTGGCAAACACATCAAAATGTGAAAAAAAAAACAAAAAACAATCATGGCAGGCTTCTACTTTGTTTTCCAAGACCAAAAAGACAGTCTTTAGCTATAGAAAAATGAGGTCAGGGTGCTTAACACGGCTGTCTGTGTGATCTCAGTATCTTTGTAGAGATAAGCATTTAACGTGTGCCTGAGGAAAGGCTCCTCTCATAGGGTGTAAATTCTTGGGCCCTTCTTTCAGGAGACTATTCCTAAATGAAATGGAGACACATTTTTCAATTTGAAATGATCATATTTTGGAGTGCACTCCTCAGCTACCGGGTGCATTTTTACCTCAATTCTAGAGTCAGTTTATAATTGATTAGTGTTGGGACACATAATGAGAGGAAGGCTAAAGCAGGGACATCTTCAATTAGATCAGGTTGCTCAGAGCCCTATCCAACCTGACTTTGAATGTTTCCAGGGATGGGGCATCTACCACCCGATAATCTCATCATCATAAAAGTCATCTCTTCCTTCTTTTTCTAAGAAAATGTCAGCTATGTCAGGGCCTTGAATACACTAATAGGTCACAATGGTCCCCACCTGGGACGCATACCCTGACTAGCACCCCCACATAACTTCAGATCTGGGTCTTCAGTGCCTCCCTGAGCTCAGCAAGGCCTGGCCATGGACCCCATTGACCCTGATGCATGGACCTACTCTATCACCACAAGGTTTTTCCTGGCTTTTGGGACTTGGTTAGGCTTGGCTGGCATCCCAGGCCTGCCCAGCATAACTCCCAGGTACTGTGGGACAAGCCCCAGCTGCCGTAGCCCTGCTGCCTGTTGCCATCTCACTCTTCACCTTGTGAGGAGCTGCCCACCTTGGCTTCATCCTAACAGACTACTCCTGGTCTGCAGCTGTAGCCTGCACTTCCAGTGCCATCTAGGTCTCCCTATGAGTGGCCAAAAAAGTTTCCCACAGCATTTACAGGCTTCTGAACTGACCTGTGTCCTGCTCATTTCACCTAGAATAACACAATATCTTGAGTTACAAGAGACCCATAAAGGTCATAGAGTCCCATACCCTGATTCTCACAGGACTAGCTAAAACTGAACCACACAACTAGAAGCATCATCCAGATGCTCCTTGAACTCTGACATGCTTGGTGCCCTGATCCCTTTACATGTTAGAAGTGCTGGAAGGTGTGGAAGATCCTGGGATGATTTCCACAGAAGGAAACTTATTTGCCATTCAAACAGTTCAGATTTATAGCCTCTCTCAAGGAGAAAAAGAGGAAAAGATTAGGAAAAATAACCCAAGTTTGCCTCCTTGTGGTACTGTCCTGCTGCTACGCCTAGAAATTAACTGCTTTTTCCCTTTCTTTGTATAGATTCCTCCCTGTTCGCTGCTGAGACTGGGACAGAGGTCTACATAGCAGATTGCTTAGAGCATCCATGGCCTTTCAGCACTCCAGTTGTGACTTTTGGAGACCCTTAATGGCAACCAGCATCGTTCAGGCAGGACAGGGACAGAACACAGTTTTGCCTGATAATAACCCATACTTACAATGCCGTGCTCCTGCATTAAAGCCCTGTGTGAGTAACACAGAAATATTATCGAAAGAAGTGTGAAGACAATATAAAAAACTTACTATCTTTTTTTCCTGAATTGCTACTATTATTGTTTATATGAGGTGCTTTTGAAAATGTAAAGGTGGTGTGATTTTTTGTGGGTAAAAGAACCCAAATTGTCTTCAGTGAGAGGGTCTGGTATTATTTGAGAGAGAGCAGGAATCCAACAAACATTAAAGATACAGATGAAATATAAGGACTTGCACAGAAATATAAGGAATTACAAGGAAAGCTTAAGGGAAAAATTAAGGGCTTTTCTCCTTAAGCATCTATCTCCTGTGAATGAAAGGGAGCTGTGTCCTCTGGCAGTTTTAGGGACAATCTTATGCCCAGGGAGAACTGGACCAACATTCTTTGAGAGATTCTAAGAGAGGACTTACCAGCAAAGCTCCAGCTTGCTTACCAGACACCCCTGATCTTTGGTATCCTTAGAGCAATAAACAATAACCATGAAAAAAAACAGAGTAAAAGCCACACCAGGCTACAGACTTCAAAAAATTATTTTCAAATTACACAATATTATGGCTCTTCTTAGGAGAAGAGTCATATGGAGAAGTCATATTCTTATGACTCTTCTAAGGAGTACAGTCAACAGCTGTAATAAACTCTTCTAAATGAACAACAGAAAGATCTTGGGCAGCCTCTGATTCCCAGATGAAGAAAGGGCAGACTACAGAAAGCCAAATTTTATATTTTTTTATTTAAAAAGCATGATTGTCTGAGAGCCATAAAGAAATGCCTTTGATTAAAAACACTGACAGCTCTCTTCCCTGGGGTGATGGACAGGTTACACACCCCACAATGGTGAGTGGGTAAACCACAGCCTGGGTATGGGGCTAGATGTGGCCACTCAACAATACCCATTTGTAAGTTGCTCTTAAAAGAGAGAAAAAATGAAAATTAAAAAATATATATATAATTGTTTGTGGGTGAATTGGTAAAAACAGCATACTTGGAAGCCAGGACTGCATGGGACTTAAAATTTACAACTTTAAACTGAAATATATGTATTTAGAGCAGCCAACACTTAGAATCATAGAATCATAGAATCATTTAGGTTGGAAGAGACCCCTGGGATCATCAAGTCCAACCATCAGCCCTACTCTACAAGTTCTCCCCTACACCAGATCCCTCAACACCACATCTAATCTGCTCTTAAACACAGTCAGGGAGGGTGACTCCACCACCTCCCTGGGCAGCTGATTCCACTGACTGACCACTCTCTCCGTGAAAAATTTTTTCCTAATGTCCAGCCTAACCCTACCCTGCTGCAGCTTCCAGCCATTCCCTCTTGTCCTGTCGCTCATTGCCCGTGAGAAGAGACCAGCACCAATATCTCTACAGTGCCCTTTCAAGCAGTTGTAGAGAGTGATGAGGTCTCCCCTCAGCCTCCTCTTCCTCAGACTAAACAACCCCAACTCCCTCAATCCATCCTCATAAGCCTTGTTTTCCAGTCCTCTCACCAGCTTTGTTGCCCTCCTCTGTACTCGCTCCAGCACCTCGATATCTCTCTTGTGCTGAGGTGCCCAGAACTGGACACAATACTCAAGGTGTGGCCTCACCAGTGCTGAGTACAGGGGGACAATCACCTCCCTACTTCTGCTGGTCACACTATTCTTTATGCAAGCCAGGATGCCATTGGCCTTCTTGGCCACCTGGGCACACTGCTGGCTCATGTTCAGCCTCCTGTCGACCAGCACCCCCAGGTCCTTTTCTGCCAGGCAGCTCCAGCCACACTGCCCCAAGCCTGTAGCGATGCATGGGGTTGTTGTGGCCCAAGTGCAGGACCCGGCACTTGGCCTCGTTGAAGGCCATGCCATTAACATTGGCCCATCTATCCAGTCTATCCAAGTCCCTCTGTAGAGCTTCCCTGTCCTCAAGCAGATCAACACTCCCACCCAACTTAGTGTCATCTGCGAACTTACTAATAGTGTTTTCTATGTCCTTATCTATATCATTGATGAAAATATTAAAAAGGAAAGGCCCCAATACTGAGCCCTGAGGAACACCACTTGTGACCGGCCGCCAGCTGGATTTAACTCCATTGAGCACCAAACTTGTACAAGGACAGTTGTCCACAGGGAAATTCAATGATGTGAAGTTCATAGCAGGGCCTTGCTGCAGCTTTCCCTCTCTGTGTTGTGACTGCTCCGCATCTTGTTCTTTGAATGAGTTCAACTTCCATGTTTTTCTGACAAATGGTGAGGGCTCGTTCATCAACTTGGCAGCTTGGCAGGCACTTGCCTACATACCTTACTTGCCTGCAAGCCTAGACAAGGCAGGTCAGCATTCTCACCTCTCATGTAATTAGTGTTGCTCTCAGCATGATGTGGAGAAAGGAGGAAGCAACAGGCATGGTTCTCTAGCACTTTCTTTTTGACATAGCTTTGGATACCCTAAGGAGTTTGCCAGTGTCCTGGAGGACACCAGTCAACTTTGAGGAAACCATCTTGGTAACCAGCAAAGGTGCTTTTTGCTATCAGGTTTGGGTGTCTGATTTTCTGAGGGTGGGAGATGCAGGGTCTAGCTGATAGATCAGAGTCCTTGAGCTGCCTTCTGCACAAGACTCCTCCAAAAGCTCTTCCCCAAGAAATGGAGGATAGAAATAGCAATGTGGCCTCCTATACAAGTAGCCTCTTCTTTCAGTCCATCTTGCAAGAAGTGAAAGGGGATTTAGTCTGATGGTAAAGTCTTGATCTACAACTGCAGTAGACAGAAAGACAAACAGAGAATCAGCCTGGCCAAGGTGAATATCTAGTTATTCTGGCCATTTTCAAATTCAAATAAACCTACAATCAAAGATAAGACTCCACTCCAATGTGCAAAGTAAGTTAACAGAAACCTCAAGAAAGAGCAAGGTGTTTGGAGTATGGAGTTTGAGTCTAAATACCAGAGCCTAGTTTCTCATATCTTTATTTTCCTTAGCTGCAAGTTCCAGTTGAAAGGCTTTTTTCTTTTTATTATTTTTAAGGGTTGTTAGTTTCTCTCTGTCCAGTAATAGCTGAACCCTTGGTGGAGACACTTAAACAAGCTTCCAGAACCAGCTGTCAGTTTATGCGAACTCACAGGAACTTATTATCAGCATATTTTAATCAAATTTGAAATGGTGTAGAGGTCCCAGTGAGTCCAAATGTTGTTGACTGGGAGGAAAAGTGGGATGAGAAACAGGTAAGCACCTCATAAATCTCGCTTTCTTGGAAAACCAAGCTAGAAATCCTCAAGGAGATAGTTGTGACTTGCAGGCTGTGATTTATTTTACAAATGCAACATGAAAGAAAAGGGCAAAGAAGCCAGTACTTTCCTTTCATGTATAGCCAAAGCAGTAGCTGCTCCTTTGGGGCTGTTGTTTCCTCAGGACACTCCCCACTTACTCTGTTTTAATGTCCCTTGCAAATTTGCATTATTTTAGTGTCTGTGTCACAGCCTACCTGAAGGCTCCATCTGGATAATGAGTTAGTGCAGCAAATATAGGATGCTTGGGGCATGAGCAACCAGTCTGAATTCTTGGGGGTCCATGATCATTTCTATCCATTTCAAGGAGAGGAGAGGAGAGGAG
>VZTM01011668.1:60836-80841 GCA_013400555.1 Jacana jacana
CTTTTTGTATCTGAGACCATCCTCATCATCAGCGCCACTTTACAGCGCAATCCTTAAATCTGCAAATAATAAAAAGAGGTAAGTTTGTTAAAGGAAAAAAAAATGTACTTGCTGTAGAGTGAAATAAAAAAGAGTTTAAAATGATCATTTACCTGTTACTATATTTCTTTCTTTTTTTTGTTGTTACAATTTTGTAGTCACATTTTTCCATTCTTCATTTTCAGGTCATTCTCTTTGTGTATGAGTCACAAACAGAGCAAAGGAAGCTGCTCACATTAAAAGCACTTAATTATACAGTCTGGACATCCGGTGTCCTGTATATATTGCCTGAGCACCCTTTAGTGTGAGCACATACTAATATGGCTTTTTTAAAAAAAACCTGCATTCGCGGTGCTGCCATATGGAATTTAGAATTTAGTAGCCCAGGAAAACATCACATGTCTATACTGTTTCTAGTGCCTGAATTACCTGAAAGAGTTAAGCCTTGTGAGCTCAGCCACACTCAAGATAACTCATTCTTGTTCATTTAGAGTTTCTAGAGCATTTATACAGGAGCATTGAGTCAACAGGGAGGAGCTGAACCTGATGGTCCCTTTCAACTTGAGGTATTCTGTGATCAGGCCGGCATGAACTCAAAGGCTGACAAAGATTACAAAAAATTTCCAAATGCTGGAATAAAATCCTCAGTGCTGTTTTGATTAATGATGTTTTCAGAGGGACATTACTGCTCTCTGATATACCTATAAGCAGCAAGGAGGAAGAAAAGCCACGGGAGAGCTACGATGGCTACAAGCCCGTGTTGTGGTGCACCTCTGAAAAAATAAAATAAAAAACCCAAATTTTTATTGGTTGAGAATTTATCAGCACTGAGAGAAAAAAATTAGCAGACTGGGAAAATCTCTTCTGATTGTGCAAACTCTTGGCTGCCCACTCCACAGAAAGATCAATTGAAAACTAAAGAGGGGGGGCTACCCAGAGAAATGCTGTCTTGATTGTACGATCAGCATTGTAGGGAGCGCATTGCAGAGAGGTTGGTGCTGGTCTCTTCTCACGGGCAATGAGCGATAGAAGGAGAGGGAATGGCTGGAAGCTGCAGCAGGGTAGGGTTAGGCTAGACATTAGGAAAAAGTTTTTCACAGCAAGAGTGGTCAGTCAGTGGAATCAGCTGCCCAGGGAGGTGGTGGAGTCCCCATCCCTGACTGTGTTTCAGAGTAGATTAGATGTGGTGTTGAGGGATCTGGTGTAGGGGAGAACTTGTAGAGTAGGACTGATGGTTGGACTTGGTGATCCCAGGGGTCTCTTCCAACCTGTATGATTCTGTGATTCTATGATCAGAAGCTGAAAGAAACCCGCAAATTTTCAGGTGATGTTTCCAGTATTTTTCTCTGATTGAAAAGTCAAGAACCAATAAAACTGTAATTCATATATATCTATTTAAATTTTGTAGAACGATACGGTTTTCGGTTGGTCACTCCCCCAGGAGCCTAGTATGTGTGAAGGAATACAGTGTTTGCTCTCACTGATGTAACTTTTGAAGAGAGGAAGTCCTTTTCATGAGATCTAGCGATAGAAGCACATGTTATGCCCATATTGTTATAGAAATGACTTCTCAGGCAGGTAATTTATCGTGTTGTGCAACGTGGTTTCACCTGCCATTCGATGTGTCTGTACCTGCTGACATACCTCAGATGGGTGGATCTTCGTCTCATGAGGCAAGTTGTAATAAGCAGTTTTCTGCAAATAGGAACACACAGAAAGCTTTCTACACATTATATCTGTGAGTCTACGGTGAGTGTGGACACTCTATAAGCTCCATGTGCAGGAAACCACCATTGGCTGCTTCCTCTCTTGAAATGCACGGTTCCTGTCCTGTATAAGAAAAAGAGAGGGTGCAGTGGCATATACATAAAGAACACCCCTCTCTTTGTCTTCCTTTCCAGGAGAATACATGCCATAACTGTGGGCGCTGTCATGAGTTTCTCTCAAGATTTGCTTTAAGGGTATGAAAGTGATTCCAGGTTTTCCTGCACTTCTCCATCCTTGCTGCTGGTGTGGCAGCAGCATAATCACTACCTTTACAAAGTCATAGAATCATAGAATCATAGAATCATTCAGGTTGGAAGAGACCCCTGGGATCATCAAGTCCAACCATCAGCCCTACTCTACAAGTTCTCCCCTACACTAGATCCCTCAACACCACATCTAATCTACTCTTAAACACAGTCAGGGAGGGTGACTCCACCCCCTCCCTGGGCAGCTGATTCCACTGACTGACCACTCTCTCCGTGAAAAATTTTAATTAAAAAAAATTAATTATTTTTTTTTGCCTTTCCAGTTTGAGCCATCTTATCACCATGCACTGTGCTGCTGTGAGTCCTTCTGCTGACTTTCCATCACCAGTGTGTCGTGGTTTCAGCTGGGATGGAGTTAACTTTCTCACTAGCAGCTAGTGTAGCGCTACGTTTTGGGTTTAGGACGGGAAAAGTGTGATGGTTTTGGTTGTTGAGGAGCACTCAAGGCCTTTTCTGCTCACACACACACACTCCCCCAGTGAGCAAGCTTGGGGGGAACAAGAAACTGAGAGGGGACACAGCCTGGACAGCTGACCCCAAGTCACCGAAAGGATATTCTGTGCCTCGTGACATCATGCTCAGTATATAAAGCTGGGGGAAGAAGGAAGGGGAGGACACTCAGTGTGACGACTTTTGTCTACCCAATCAACCTTTATGTGTGATGGAGCCCAGCTTTCCTGGAGGTGGCTGAACACCCAGCTGCAATGGGAAGCAAGGAATGAATTCCTTGTTTTGCTTTGCTTGCGTGTGGCTTTTGCTCTACCTGTTGAACCGTCTTTATCTCAACCTACAAGTTCTCTCACTTTTACTCTTCTCATTCTCTCCTCCATCCCAGCTGAGGGGGAGAGAGGTGGCCCTGGTTGGAGCTGGGGTTAAGCCACAGCACAGTGAGAACCACGTTTCACCCTCCATATCATACCGTTAGGGATTGGGTTTGTTCCCTTCTTTTCAGAATTCCAAAGTCTTTTGTTGCTTTTGCTAAAAGAGATTTAGAGTTTTCAGGCTGTTTCTCTGGCCTTCTCCAAATACTATCTTTATCAGAACACTGCTCTCTGAAGATTAGGAAGGGAAGTAATTGGGGTAATGACATATTTCTGAAAAACAAGGACTAAGAAAGGAAGAACTATGCAATCTTAATCCCTCACAGATGGGCAATGTAAAGCAGAAATCAGCTGAGGATATTCCAGGTACACCTGATGTAAGCAGGTTATGAACTGGATGGCAAGAGGTGAGTTTAACCATACTGTGATACAGGATTATCTGGAAGAACCAAGAATTACTAAGGGATTTCAGCCTCTCTCTGACTCTTTTGTGTACAGAGGACAGTGTTACATGTATTATTTCAAATCCATAGCCATAACTCATATCACTGATGGTTTGCATAGATTATATCAAGTAGTAGGAAATAGGGATTCTCTTGCTGTGGAGATTACCCTGACTAAAGCATTTGCTGTTTGACTTCCGTGTTTGATGGGAGGGAGGTGAAAGTGCAGTGTCAGGATCCCGGCCAAGAGACTGAAAGCATCACATTTCTGGGACAGTTTAATAATCTGCACAGGGCAACCTGTGGCCACGTACTGTTGGATCATCCGCACAAAGTGAATATCTCATTGCACTGGTGAGGGAAGGTCTAACTGGCCTCAATGTAGGCAGTTAACTGAAGTTAGACACTTAAAGCCAGGTATGATGAGCTTAGACCTAAATATTTGGCCTTGTAGGGAAAATTTAGACAAATTTTGTGATTCTGAAATAAAGCAAGTGTCTGTGTATGCAGGGGGAGAGGGTGGGAGAGAGAGACTGGTAGATTAGGACATCGTTTGAATAATGTAACTATTGGGCATAGCCTTACCTCTCTTTCCAGTTCTTCACATGACTGAGTTTGGAGTACTTGAACTTCTGATTTTCAAGTGTTTGAGTTTGTAGAGCTCTCTAAATGGAACAGGATAGCACAAGGGAAAGTTTTGTAGGCTGATAACACGTTCAGTTGCTGAATTCCTACCTCTTGTTCTAATAAGAGAATAATGTTTCCTGTGGGAGTAGGTTTTATATAGAAGCATGTGACTCTTTATTATGTCTTCCCTTTTGTAGCAGGATAATTGCTCTCATTGTAAAGTCTGAGGTGTTAAAAACAAGCCTGATGAGAGAGATCACATCCTCATTCCTGTTACAAAATCTCTTCTGTTATGCAGCAACTTTAAGCATGTGAGTACAGACGTCTCCATAACTTTTAGAACCATGGAATCATAGAATGGTTAGAGTTGGAAGGGACCTTAAAGATCATCAAGTTCCAACCCCCTGCCCTGAGCAGGGACACCTCCCACCACACCAGGTTGCTCCAAGCCCCATCCAGCCTGGCCTTGAACCCCTCCAGGGATGGGGCAGCCACAGCTTCTCTGGGCAACCTGGGACAGGCTCTCACCACCCTCACAGCAAAGAATTTCTTTCTGGCATCTAGTCTAAATCTCCCCTCTTCCAATTTAAAGCTGCTACCCCTTGTCCCCTTGTCCTGTCACTAGACTCCCTGACAAAGAGTCCCTCTCCAGCTCTCCTGTGGCTCTCTTCAGATCCTGGAAGGCTGCTATAAGGTCTCCTTGGAGCCTTCTCTTCTCCAGGCTGAACCACCCCAGCTTCTCAGCCTGTCTTCACAGCAGAGGTGCTCCAGCCCTCTGAGCATCTTTGTGACCCTCCACTGGACCCGTTCCAACAGGTCCACATCCTGTTTTGTGCCCAGCATCTCTCTCAGCTCATCTTCCATTTATCCTGTTAACAGCAGTAGAAGTTATTCCATGTTTACATACCCTGGGAAGCAAAGAGTTAAGTTACTTTCTGTTTTCTCTGCTGTTTTGTCTGAGCTGGAGAGAGACTTGAAAAATTCAGTCAGACTGTTTGGGTCCTGAATGAGCTTTCTTTCCCCACTTGCAACAGGTAGTAATGGTTCCCACAGACTACCATGCCACAAAGAATATACATTCTTTGCATATTCTGTTCGCGTTCTTCTCTTCCCTATTTTTGTGACATAGTAGCTTGGCTCAAATGACTTGCAAATATGTTTTGAGTTTCCATGGCTCTGGGAAGGTTTTCCTTCATCTTAACATCCTTACCTGCCTTGTTCAGACACGCAGAGCCACATATTTAGTGCCTCTTCAGCACTGGGCTTGTGACAAGGAACTTCTGGTCTGATTTAGACACAAGTATGGTCATCTGGTGCTTTGCAAAGCAAGTTGGAATGAGGTAAATGGGAATAACACAAAGTTCTCTTAAGAGTTTCAGTTGTTAAAAGTGAGGAAAAGTTGTTGGGAGAATGCTTCCATATGTTTCCATCATTTCTTCAAGGGGTTAAGGCATCCACCCCATGGCTGTGGGTGCAGTTATCACCACATCAGGGCATAATAAGCTGTACTGGCCAGAAAGGGTGTAACATGGTATGACAGAAAAGAGATGATATCACTCTTTCCATTCAGCAAGTCTGTGCTGCAAATTTTGAGTCATCCCTTGATGCTTTTTGGGGGACAGAAGATAAGATCTGCTATTAAGAAAGAGCACGTTACATCATACGGATTCGCAAGGATACAGTTCTGTCAATGCTGTAGAGCCTTCCATTCATGCTGTAGAACCTTATATCTGTGTTTCAGCACAGATATCTCGTGCAAACACGGAAACCAGCAACTCTTTCTGGGAACGTCTTGAGTGGTGTGAAGCAGCGAGCTACTAGGTATGAGCATAAGAAGTCTTCTGGCCAGAATACAATGGGGATTTTTCCTTCCGAACTTCCAGCTTCTTCCCACGTCCTGTGTCTCTCTACTGACCTCCACTGGGTACATTGTTTAATCCTTCAGAGATTTCTGCAAAGTAGCACGAGCAGAAACCACTGTTGCTGTGTTGTTATCGCGAGGGCCTCTCAACACAGTCGACTGTGGTGGAGCGCATCCAGACAATGGGGAACATCTGGAAGGAATATGGCTGGCACCCGCTCTGTGCCACACCAGTGGCTCCACTAAAATGCTATTTGTCAGAGCCTTACTCACCGCAGTCTCTTCCAGACCAGTGTTCAGGACCATGAAGAATATCTGAAGATTTACTTCAGAAATCTACCACTTCACAGAGCACAGGCCCTCGCCGGCGTAGTTATTGCTCCACCAAGGCGACTCTGCCGTCTGGCTCTAGAGGAAGTGCTCAGATTAAGCTACACGCTGCTGCTGATTGCTTCCATAAAATCTTCAATTCATAGCAGAAAAAGGGGAGTTTATGGTCACCAGGTAGACCCAGGAAGCAACAGCAGTTGCAACATTTTGAACTGGAGGGGGATACGGGTCAGCATGTTCAGGGCTCCATTTTTTCATGTGCATGGTGGTGCCACCTCTAAGGATTTTTGCAGTGTTCATGTAATCAGCACTCATGAAAGCTATAAAGAATGTAAGAGATGTTCTGTTACGCTTTTACACGAGTCCATTGCTATTTACATTTGCCAACTTGATCCAACCAATGAAAACGATGGGGCATTCACAATTTCTCGGGGAAACCTGTTCCACCTTCTCACCACCCTCCCAATAAGAAAATTCTTCCTTATGTTCAATCTAAACCTACCCACTTTCAGTTTAAAACTGTTGCCCTTTGTCCTGTCACTACAGGCCTTGGTAAAATGTCTCACTACTTCTTTCCTATAAGGCCTCTTTACATCAAAAGGCCCCAGACGACATCCTGGTAGTCTTGTTGATGGATACCAACCCTGGGTTCCTTACACCATGAAACCAAGTCAGTAGAGGAGCAGAAAGACTCATGCTATATTTTAGGCAGAGGTAATTAGCGTGAATCTTCACAGGTAGGTGCACCAGGAGATCCAAAATTCCTTCAGTCAGTGTCTCATCCATCACACCGGTTTGGCTGAACAGTCCCACATCAGAAGACCACGGTAAAACACTAGGAGCTCTTCAGGTCCCCACCAAGGCAGTCTTTCCTGCTTGTTTTTATAAACTCCAAGAAGTAGCGCTGATCCTACTTCTAATTCTTCTAACGTTGCACCTCATGAACAAGAGGAATCAGAAAAGAAAAAGAAGGAACAGGAGTTACAGGTCACAAATAATTACTTATGGCTACAACTTGGATTCTCCTCCTGTATATTGCATGTTTATAAATCAGGGTTTATTTTGTTTATTTATATTTTGTTCATTTATATTTTGTTCTGCCTTACACATCTTAATTAGCACTTTTCTTTTTTTCCTTTTTGTTTCTTTGTTTGTTTTGCTTTGGTTTGGTTTGGGGTTTTTTTTTTTTGCTCGGTTGTTTTTTCTGTGTGAGGTGTCTGTGCTGCTTTCCAGTGCCCCAGTTTATGGAGATTTGGGTTATGTTTTGTGGCCATCTGCCCTGATTATAGCCTTCAGTTACCTGTGTTGTTGAAATTCATAGCATCCTCTGTTACTGAAACTGTTGCTGCTGCCCACACAACTGTAATGAAAGAAGAACACATTAAAAAGATCTTCTGGAGTTACAGGAACAAAGCAAGCAGCCCACGCAATCCACTGTGTTGATTTTCTCCCAGTTCAAAATAGCAAATAGAGAGGAAGGCACGTGGAGTCTGACACGTTGTTCCTCAGGCAAATCAATACCCTGTCCTCTTTCTTGCTCCTCACCACAATTCAAAGTATGTTTCCAAGGCAGTTTGTTGGGAGTCTGACACGTTGTTCCTCAGGCAAATCAATACCCTGTCCTCTTTCTTGCTCCTCACCACAATTCAAAGTATGTTTCCGAGGCAATTTGTTGCACATAGATTGGCAGTGGCCTCTTCTGCCAAGATAAAAGAACAAGCCTGTGACACAAAATAGTGCCTTAGCAGAAAGGGACAGGTTGAGCATAAAGAACAGCAGGAATGCAAGCACCACACGACCCAGATCTCCTGGGATTTTCTTACTTGGACATTTTCCAAATGTAGGAACCTGGTTATGGAGGCCATCAGTAGCCAGGCTGGTCCCCATGGGGAAATATTAAGCTCTAACTTTGCAGCGTTTACACAGGTGAAGAGAAGTCACAGTAAGACTAGCTCCTATGCTGGCACATAAATCATGGAAGAAGGGGAAAGGTAACAATCCTTAACACAAATCATAGAATCATAAAATGGTTCAGGTTGGAAGGGACCTTAAAATCATCAGGTTCCAACCCCCCTGCCAAGGGCATGGACACCTCCCACTACAGCAGGTTGCTCAAAGCCCCATCCAGCCTCAACTGGGCTCCTACAATTGATTGATAACCCTACATCAATAGGGTCCATCAACTGGGGCTACCTCTGACTGGTGACAGTCACCAGTGGTGTTCCTCAGGGCCAGTTCAGTCTTATATTTTTATCAATGATCTGGAAGCAGGAGGTGAAGGCATCATTAGAAGGTTTGCTGATGATACCAAACTGTGAGGTGCTGATGACTCTCACTAGCACAAGAGGCTTTGCAGAGGGATCTAGATAGACTGGATCATCGGGCAACAATGGCAGAGGAGGACATCAAAGCTGGTGAAAGGGCTGGAAGGCATGTCCTTTGAAGGGTGGCTAATGACTTCAGGTTTGCCTGTTTGGGAGAAAAAGAAGCTGAGGGGTGACCTCATTTCTCTGCAGTTTACTGAGGAGGGGAAATGGAGAGGAAGGTGCTGAGCTCCTCTTCCTGGTATCCAGTGGTAGAACATGTGGAAATGGTTCAAAGCTGCACCAGGAGAGGTTTAGACTGGACATTGGGAAGCATTTCTTTACCAAGAAGGTGGTCAAACAGTGGAACAGACTTTCTATTTTATTCCTATATGACCTTCCAGGTGAAATATCACAGGGATTTGAACTTCCTCCTGTGTATTGCTAGGTTGCCCCAACCATCTGAGCATCCTCAGAAAGGCGGAGGAAAAGATGAAATAGGAAATCTCTTAATCTTGTCATTGAATCTTTTCAACTTTGTGGAGGATTTTTGGGTCAGAAAACGCAGCTGAGGAGGCACAAACAAGGGGGCATGAATTCTTCACCATTTCTTCTGAGTATTCAATGCTGAATATTCTGTGCAGGGGGGAAGCTGAAAGGAAGAATTTCTGCTGGACTCCCAAGGGTGTGTGCTGGTGCAGCAACACACATATATATAAAAATAAATAAATAGATATATAAATATATTCTGTTAATAAGTACCAAACATGAGCCTAAGGGATGGCAAATCCCAGGAATGAGGAGGAAAATTTGGTTTCCGTCTGCCTACTGTGGCAGGGGAGAAGCAAAGGAACAGAACCATGACAATGAATATTAAAGTTCTTTTTAAGGCATCTTATTTCATTGGCTGCCATTGGGAGCTGGGGTGAGAAGTCGATTTAGCCTTTTCACACCTTCTTATAAAGGGGAAGAGTCATAAAGACTAGTTAAACAACTTAATTGTGATGAGGAGGTGAGATTTCTCCTGGTTTTTTGGGGGGGGATCAGCATTTCTCATTTAAGTACAGACTGCAGAATTATTATCAAGTGAGAACTTCCCTAGCACAAGCAGCCTCAAAAGCAAACGAGCCCTGAGGGAAAAAAAGAACTGCAAGAAGGTGTGTGCTAAGAGTTACGTATTTATAGTCATCGAGTCAAATGAACCACTGCAAACCACCCAAAGTTAGTGACACAGACAAATTCATTTCAGCTTTGACCACCTGCTTTGAAAACTCTACCCTAACTGTGAGCTCCTCCATCTGGGTTGATGCTGATGTGGGCTTTAGACCACTGTGGGCCAATGTGTGTTTTTCCTAAAGAGATTTACACCATTGGCTCAGTCATGGGTTTATAATATTTTTCAGCCTTTGTGACTTGTTTGGAAAAGAGAAAATTATGTGAATGCCAAGGCTGCTCTAGAAAGATAGGAAAAGCTGAACCAAGCAGTGTTTTGCAACTAATATCAATCTCCTGGGGTCACCAAGTCAATAGTTCACTTAGTAACTTTACAAACAAGAAAGGGGCTGGTGGAGAAGAAGAAAAAGCCCTTTCACAACCTGCCACCAGGACCTGGTGCAACATTTTGTGTGTGGCATCCCCGCTCATCCCAGGAAAGAGCAGCATCAGGCGCAGAGCTCTGAGTTGGGGATTAGGGCTGCAAAAGGCACCATGAAGCTTCCTCCACCCTGCCACGCTCCTGCCAAATTTATCCAAACCAGACTGACACATGGCCTTTCTCCCACACATACCTCCCACACACACACCCCCCCAATAAAAAAAAAAAGAAAAGAGAGGAGAGGAAAAGATAAAGAGATTTACAAGTTTAGAATGAAATAAACTATCATAGAATCATAGACAGAATGGTTAGAGTTGGAAGGGTCCTTAAAGATCATCAGGTTTCGACCCCCTTGCCCTGGGCAAGGACTTTAATGAGGTATTAATACTAAAATTTAAAAAGAAAATAAAAGAAAAAATAAAAAGAAGAGAAGAGAAGAGAAGAGAAGAGAAGAGAAGAGAAGAGAAGAGAAGANCCCTGCCCTTGGTTGTTCTAGCAATAAGTATAAGCCAGGGCTTCTATGCACCATCCCTTGGTCTCATCAGGTCTTACCATTGTGAGCGTGACCGGTTTCTGACCAATATGGCATTAATTTCAGAGTTTAGTGAGTTAGAAGAGGCCCAGCTAAAAAAGTAGAGTTACAAAACAGAAAATTGGTTCCATTTTACCTCAAACGAGGACAGTGTGTGTGATGGAGAATTGGAAATACAGAAATATGGGTTTTCATCAGGTTCTAAATATACTAAATATCAAACTGAGTTCTTAAGAGATTGGCACGTTGTGTTTTGGTTGGGTTTATTGATCCATTAGAACCAGTGGCAGGGAGAAGAATAATTTCATTCCAAAGGCCTACCACAAGATGGCATGCTATGATCATGAGCACCCAGCACACCTCCAGCAGACGCAACTTCCATCGGAGCCCTATGCTAACTGCCAAGAGGATGGAGGCAGCACCAAAGACAAGAGTCTTAGAGGCTGGGGTACAGACACCGTGCTCTGTGAGCTGCTGCTTGCTCCTCTGCCCCATGGACCTTCTCAGGCAAAGACAGAGAGAGCTGTAGGAGAGCAATGAACAGAGGTTACCAGGGTACAAGCCCAGCTCTGACCCACTTGGCCACGTCCTTTGCTCTTTCTTTCCTCCATTAAAGTGGTCCTTGGCTTTAAAGGCTTCAGGGCTACACTCTAGAAATGGTGGTGTCTGTGACAGCATTTTCCTTCCTACCATACACCAACGTGGTTTTTTCTTGTGGGCTTTTACCTCTGCTTTGGCTGGTTGTCAGTACAGCTACAACGGATTTTCAGCAATCACTTGTCTAATTTCTTTTCCCCTGCTACAGAAAAATCCCATCCTTCCTCAGCAGTGTGTCTTTGAAGGACTTTATGAAGCTGCAAGTCATTAAAGCCTTACACTAAGGGAAGGAGGGTTTAGAGCAAAGGTATACTGTGCATGAGAAGTAATAGGACAGGTACACGAGGGGGAGATGGAAGGCATGAGGGGTGTAGGAAGCGTGCAAGAAGAGTGTTTCTGGGGAAGAACGAATGGAAAACAGCAGTTTACCTGTGCAGGTTGCTTAGTTTCCACTCAGTTGGGTGTTTTTGCTGTTTCTGTTCACAGCTTGGGATCAAAAAGACAAAATCCCTGCCATACAACCACCAACACAAATCCTTCTTCATCAGTGAGTGTCTCCATTCTTCTGCAATACCACGAGGGGTATCAATGGGGCTTGTAGATATCACTTTTGACCTGTAGAACTTCAGGAGACCTAAGGCATCTGTGTCACAGAATGCAATAATCAGTTTGCCATCTAATTTTGGGAGGAGTTGAAAACCTGACTGGATAAAACCCTAAGTAATGTGGCCTGTCCTCAGAACTGATGCTGCTCTGAGATCCTGAGGTCCTTTCCAGCCCAAATTATCAGACAATCCTATGTGAGGTCAGGCTTCTGTGCACTTCTTGCCTTGAAACACATTAATTTGGTGGGAGAATTTCTAACAAAGTGGCTCGTTAGTTGCAAGGTAGAAGAAGTTGGGACTGGGGGATGGGGTGGGGGGTGGTGTACATTAATCCCAGGTCATCTTAAAACTGTACTGCTTTGCAAAAATAAGCTTACATCTATTTGGGGCAGAGAAAAGGAGAAAGACTTACAAATTAGGGAACTCTGGAGAGAGTGATGAGGGCTGTGTGGAAGCCACTTCTCGAAATACTCCTCTGTGGCTGTTCCTCAGTTAAAAGCTTAAATGAAATCTCAGGTTTGTGAGCACTGTCAGATTCATGGACAGACCTGGAATTGTTTAGAGACACTAGTAAAGCATCCTAACCAGCATCAGTCACTGCTTTCTGGCAAAGTGGTTACTGTGATACTCAAAACGATCATCAAGTTTCTGGGCTGTTGTCCTCCTTACTTTTCAGGCTTCAACACACTCCTGGTTTTTTATATCGTTCCCCACTCTTTTATAAAAGAAGTTCTCCATCAGGAAAGGCTAGGCAATGCCACCTGCATTGGCAGGTGACATAGGCTGTCAGGCTGTCCTGACCACGCTTTAGAGAGCTTCTTGTCTTACCTTAGTTTCACCTCTTGAGGTCAGCAGGCTCCGTATTGTTTATCTGTCCTGATGCATACTGGTATCATCCAGAAAATTCTAAAGCTTCCCCAACTGTCTTTTCTGCTCAACCCATCGTGTTCCTCACCTCAGTGATAAAAGCCTGAAAACAAGCAACAGGCTCTGGGGCTTCTGCTTTGCTTTGCCTCATTTGCAGAGCCACAAAGTGTACCATTTACTTTGGTTTGTGGAGCAAATTGGAGTACTGTGTCCAGTTCTGGGCTCCCCAGTTCCAGAAGGACAGGGAACTGCTGGAGAGGGGACAGCAGAGAACCACAAAGAAGCCTGGAGCACCTCTCTTATGAGGAAAGGCTGAGGGACTTGGGTCTGTTCAGTCTGGAGAAGAGAAGGCTGAGGGGGGATCTGATCAACACCCAGAAATACTTCAAGGGGGGAGTCAGGAGGATGGGGCCAGTCTTTTTCCAGTGGTGCCCAAGGACAGGACAAGGGGGAACGGGCACAAACTGGGACATGGGAAGTTCCATCTCAACATGAGGAGGAACTTCTTTGCTGTGAGGGTGGCAGAACCCTGGCAGAGGCTGCCCAGAGAGGTGGTGGAGTCTCCCTCTCTGGAGACATTCAAACCCTGCCTGGACAAGTTCCCGTGCAACCTGCTCTAAGAGGACCTCCTTTGGCAGGGGGGTTGGTGGAGGTACTCTCCAGAGGTCCCTTCCAACCCCAGAGCATTCTGTGATTCTGTCAGTAGTGGTTAGGAACAAGAGGTTGTGGGTTTGTAGGAGCTGTTGTTGTCAGTTTGTTAGCATGATTTCCTGTGCCAGGCAGCCAGAATTGGTGCTTCATCCTTCCTTCTCCTGGTTGTGTTATGCATAAAGGAGGAGAGAGCACCTTCCAGCCAAAATAAGACCGTTGGTCTGGCACTTAATTTGCTGTGAAGTCCTAGGAAGTTATTTGTTGATTCAACTCCTGTTTCTGACAGGACAGTCATTTGCTAATATTTTTATCTCCTTACAGGGTGTGAATGCTCAGATTCATCTCTGTCAGAGCCAGCCACGGAAAGATGTTATTAGCTCATATTAACTCCAGATGATTTAATTTAGCAAAAAGCTACAGAAGCTGAATGCAGGTTGACTTCCTGTACATATAACATGAAGCTTAGAAAAAGATTTCAAGATGTCTAATTAATAATTCTTTTCTTTGCTGTCTCTGGTTTTGGTAGGGCTTGGCCTGGATGCTGTCCTTCCATATCAGGCTCTTTTTCACTTACAGATCATTACTAGAAACAAAGAGTCTCCTGGCATATTATTTCATATTCAGGTGATATCTCTTTAGAAGGTTCTTCAGCCTTCCTCTACGTACCCTTTCCATCCAGACCTGCCTGCCTTTCTCTGCCTTTGCTTATCTTTCCATGTTCTGCTTTATCATCTCTTTTTTTAGTATTTTTTTTTCTTAGGTTTTTTTTTTTTAATTACATAAAATTAAACTAAGACTCTTCTGCCCAATTGCCAGTTCCAGTTTTATGTCACCACTTTGCTCTGGCAGCAAAGAGACTTCTCTGAGTGCTGACCAAACTGAGAGATCCTGACCTTACACAACACTCAGTGCTTTGGGTCTCGGGTTGGCTACTGGTTAGAAAAAGAGAACATTTAACAGGAATAGCTCGGCCTGGGCTTGCAAACACCCGGGCATTATCCAGCAGCACTGGCTTGAACGGACAACACAGTCTCCTCTTGGATCATTTTACTGATTCTAATCAGTTTGGTCCTTGGATACAGATTAAACGAGAGGAGTATCAGGCTACATCGGTTTCATCACAGAACATATTAAATAATCATGAGTTTCATAAGGAAGCATGAAACTTCCAGGGTTTGGAAGTTCTTCCAGGTGCTGCATTAGCAAGGCTGGTGTCGAGCCATGTGTTTGGAAATCCGGCTGTGCTGTTATTTCAGTGGCTCAGGACTGACTTCCTTACCTGTTACTGAATTCTGGCCTCTTGTCTGGTTGCACAGGATGCTCGAGAGCAGCTGGTTTGTCTGGGTTTCACAGATGAACCACATCCCTATGGATATTTACTATGACGACAACCTGGACTGGGTGTCTACACAGGTAAAATAATTTCTGTTCTTAAAAATTGAGGCCACAGAGGTTCAAATTCCAACTGTAAGGCAAGCAAGTCTCTATTGCACTAAGGGTGAAACCTGTTGGTAACTGGGACGTGCAGGTTAACAGGATAACGGCATTCAGCTATGGTAACAGCAGAGGAGGACAGCAATGACAAGTTCATGAGCAATCTAAAAATCAAAGCTAGGTCCCAGCTCTATCTCCTAAACATACCCACCTCCCCACTTATTGCATTGCTCTATGTTGGACCTTTTCCACTTATGCAGGGGTGGAAGTTTATGTCCTGCTCTTGCTGAGCAATTTTGCACCACTAGAAGGCCAGCGTGGTGTCCCCACTCAGCAGATGGCGTCCTGCAGTAAAGTGTGGCCACCACAGAAGTCCCCTGCCACCTCTGCTTTTTCTGCAGACGTAGGTTTGAGAAGACCCAGGAGGGTCTGCATTCACAGGAGCACAAAGCCAGCTTCTAGTTTTACCGTGATCTCACGTAGCCAGTCTACGCACAGCTGCTGGCCCGCAAAGCTGAAGGAGGATTACGATCCCTGACTTGAGGTAGCTCATCTCGGGCTATCAGAAGACAAGAGCAGAGTGGCACAGCACGGCACACCGGGCTCTTCAGGCAGAGGAGGAAGGCTGCAGTCACCAACCCGCACTGACTTGGCTTTTTGTTCCCCTCTCCTCTAGCTCCAAGCAACCCACAACGTTGAGCGGCCTCTGTTCAACGACTGGTTTACTGGGCATCCAAGCTTCCAGATTGACCACCAGCGAGTATGCACCCTGAGAGAGAATTTCCTTCCCTCTTCTTTTTTTTTAACATATTTTTTATCTCATATTTTTACTTTTTCCTATACTTTGCTCCGAATTCTACAAATAACTCGGGGTGTGCCAAAGAGATTGTCTTTAAGCAGACTGAAAACCCTAAAGAGAAGCCTCATCCTTTGTCCCATCCCTCATGGGAGCTCCAGGAAGGTGAGAACGAAGAGTGGGCCAGATCTATGAAACCCTACAGACAGCAGCAGGGTCTGCCCCGAAGCAGCAGCATGTAAGCATCAGTGGAAATGGACGTGCTAAGGCATTTTCTTTATGGTCTGGCACAGTATTTGAAGATTATCTGTAATAACTACTTACACAATTACTCTAGAGACGGAGCTGTGCGACTGGAGGAAGGGCTCATCTCCTTTTCTGTGCTGTGGTCATGGTTAATTCTGGAGAAAAGGGAAGGGGGGAGATGGTTTCTTCCAGTTTATGGCATCACTTTAATTAGGAGCTGTGTCACTTCAGAAGCACTGGTTCAGAAGCAGGAAAGTCTATGAGTCACTTGTGCTAAAAGCACACCAAGAGGAGAGTTGGGAGCAGCTGGAGACCCTACTCAGCACGAGCTGGGTGACTCCTGGGAAGTAAGAATGAATATGAATAGATGAAAGCCATCATTTCTTACGGAGCACTGGAAGAGAATTTGTGTGTCTCCTGTTCACAGCCTCTTCCCCACCATGCCAAGGCACAACTACTGGAAGGTGGCCCCACTGGTGAAGTCCTTGTGTGCCAAACATGGCATCGAGCACCAGTGCAAGCCCTTGCTCACAGCTTTTGCACGTCGTGCAGTAACAACCCAGCGGCAATAAACTGCTGAAGGGCGTAGGAGAGACTGCAATCTTCAGCACAAGAGTTGGCTTGTTCTTCTCTTGCAAACCAAGACACAGAAACCTCTCGTTTCCCTTGTCCCCACCACCACTCCCTTAAGCTATCCTGCATAATGTGGCCTCTTGCACTCCCTCTTTCAGCTCTCTGAAGAATCCAGGAGAACTCTGGCTTGCTGCCTGCCGGCACAAATAGGATGACAAGGCTTGACGGTGCCATTCACAGCCTGCCATGTCTTTGCATTCCAAGCAAGACAAGGAGCAGGGACCACAAGAGCCTCTACTGCAGGAAGAAAACGAACAAGAACTGAGGGATATGATTCCAACAGATATGAAGCTACCCAAATTTTACTTCTGGTCTTTCCTGGTGTTTTGGTTTGCCATGCCAAGATTATGTTAGGGGTGGATAAGGCAAGCAGGAGACGGCTGGTTAGACAGGAGAAACTCTTCCCTAAGCTGACTCTGAGGAAATACAGCCAAGAGCATTTCTGAGCCCAACTACACGTTGGATTATGGACTGGTGCAGCTGCACACACACAGAGCCCTCTGACTCATTGCTTGGGTTGGTTTGGGGTTTTTTTTGTACCCTTCACGCAGGGGGTTTAATGCTTAGTACGATGGTTGCTTATTTGAAGTCATTCAAAATGGTACAGGATTTTGAATGAATGTGCTGAAATCATAATAAATTATAATAAAGGCCATGTCACACTTAGAGTAGAACAACTGTAGGCTGCAATTGAAGAATACCACAAACGTGTTTCCCATTAACTGTTCTCTAGAGCATCCTCATTCTCACAGCACCAGGCAGCCCCAGTTGCCAGAAAAAAGAAATACAGAAACCAGTTCAAGCCCACTGCTCTCTTCTACATTTCTTTATTTCTTGTTTGGGTTTGTTGGGGGTTTTTTTGTAGTTTGCGTTAGGCTGAGCCACATGGATGCTCCCCAGGCTGGTCTGGCAGAGATGTTTATAAACATCATCCTAGAACTTGTCCAGAGAAAGGCAACAAACCTGGTGAGGGGTCTGGAGCACAAGTCCTGTGAGGAACAGCTGAGGGAACTGGGGTTGTTCAGTCTGGAGGAGGCTCAGGAGAGACCTCATGGCACTCTACAATGTCCTGAAGGGAGGTTGTGAAGAGGAGGGGCTCGGCCTCTTCTCCCAAAGAACTCATGACAGGACTGGAGGACTGCACCAGTTGCTCCAGGAGAGATTTAGATGAGATGTCAGGAAAAACTTTTTCCTCCCCAGTGTGGTCAGATGCTGGGATGGCCTGTCCAGGGAGGTGGTGCGGTCACTCAAGAAGCATCTGGACAAGGTGCTATGAGACATGATTTAGTAGCTCAGTGGGTGGGATTGGTGACAGGAGGAGGGTTGGACTAGATGATCTTGTAGGTCCTTTCCAACTTTGTGTTTCTATGTTTTCTATGATCACGCCTGTAAATCAGAGCACGTGGTCCTGTAACTTTGGGAGATCCAAACGGATCATGACAGGAAAGTCTAACCTGAAATTTAATAAGCCCAAACCCTTCTCCTAATGGCGCCGACCCTGAACCTAATCCTAATGTCCCTAACAGTCCACAATCTTAATGCTGACCATGACCCTAACTCTAATAGGCCTTAACCCTAAAAACTCAAGCCCCAGTAAGCCCTAAATATAACACTAAACCTAACCTTTACCTTAACCCCTAACTGTAATATTAATAACCCCTAACCCTTATATTAACCTTAATTTTACTGTCCCTAACCATAATACTAGTAGGCTGTAACACTGACCCTAACCTTAACCCCAACACTAACGTTTATAGGCACAGGCACAAACCCAAACCCTAGTCGTTCCTAACCTTAACCCTAATGGCTCTAACACTAAACCTAACCCTCACCCATTCAAACATGTTTGAAGATTTTTTTTGACTAAATGAAGTAAAGCCACTTTTTTTACTTCCCAGGCTTAGAGTCTGCATCACAATTTTGGGGGCTCACTCGTGCTCTATAGTTACACAAAGTCACATGGTGTTTCTGAGCACCCTAGGAAGTTTGAGGGGCAGAAAGCTTCCTTGCTTCCCAGTGAGTTTTTACAGCTCTGGAAATGAACCTGAGCATTTGGATAACAAATGGAGGAGGTGGGACAGGAAAGCAGGGGAAAGGGTAGAGTTGGGTAGTTGCTTGTGCAAGTTTGGCTTACAGGAATGGCAGCCACGTGAACCCATCACAATGCAAAGGTTCTCTCACTCCAGAACACTCCTGGATACTTACTTAAATTGGCATCGCATGAGGTTGAGTGCCAGCCATTTGGACTCAAGCACTGGCTGTAGACTCTAAGGGAACAAGAGTACAGGATCCAGCAAGGCTTATTTTTAAGCTCAAGCTTCTTAAGGCAGTTTTGAGAGTCCAAGAGTAAACTAAATTACCTGAGTAGACTCAGATCTTGGCTATGCCAGGCACAAGGCGAGTCAGAGAAAGAGGCCAATCTGGGTACTAAAATCACCCCTGAGAGGAGGCAAGATCTTCCCATTAGTTAGTGAGAGAGTGTGTACTTTGACTGGAGCAAGTACATACTTAGACCCTGAAATAAACAAATTAACTTTCAGAAAGGAGTCTTTGGGGACAAAAGCAAACCAAAAAAAAAGAATCATTTGAGTATCCATAGGTAAGAACGCTTTCTTACAACAATTAAAGTGATGAGGTTAATAAATAGAGATCACACCTGGTAAAAAGAAAGATATGAGAGAGCCTCTGATTAGATAATGAATGGACTTTGTAGTGTTTGTGCAATGGTTGTTCGAATTATACGTACCGCCCAGCGCTTGGCTTTTGCTTTGAAACCTTCAACCTGGTACAGTCAGCCAGAAAATGTAAAAGATTTGTTATTAAACCATTTTCTGCCTTGGAAGACGTGCAGCTCCAGTTAGGGGTTAACAGCACGAAGTACAATTCCTAAGCCATGGGAGTAAAAGAAGCAATTCCTGAAAACTCAACGGGAGCAGTGAGGAGCAAAGCAGGACTCAGAACCCTCTTGGTTATTCAGAAACATTTCCACTATTTAAAAAAAACACCTTTTAAAGTTACCTTTAGTAGCCTTTGAAGGTAATTCCCTTGAGTAGATGACAGGCCTTTCGAAGGCCAGCATGTGATTTTTGGACCTCTGACATCACTGGGCTTCTAGTGTAATTCGCAGCCAGGACCCCAAAATGCAATTTAAAAAAAGCAGCTTCAAATATGTTCATTAGTTGAGGAGCCAACATTGTGCAAATGAGGAAGGGCACGCAAGGAGGTTGAGCAAGATTAAGATGAAGGGCTGTGGGTAACCGTGGAATAAAGCCTAAGCAATATGGATCAACGCCACGGCAAACAGGAGGAGTTGCCAAATTTTCCCCAGGTATCTTTGGCCAATCTTATCAGCAGGGTAGGTAGTATTGGGTTAGATGAAAGGCTGCCTGTATTACCTCAGGAAAATATGTAATAGCTTGGTGAGATTCTACAAAGAAGATACCATTGAGAAGGCCAAAGAAGGAAACAGACAAATTAGTTACACAACCCAACAGAAAAGCATTGGGAAAAAAAAAAAACAAACATGTAAAGAAGTGATGGTACATGAAAACAGAGTGGAAATGGAATTAGCATCACCAACAGATTGTCTTTTA
>VZTM01011668.1:100746-120172 GCA_013400555.1 Jacana jacana
GAGCCCTGAGGAACACCACTTGTGACCGGCCGCCAGCTGGATTTAACCCCATTGAGCACCACCCTTTGGGATCGTCCTTCCAGCCAATGCTGGATCCAGCAGATCGTACGTTCGTCCAGTTGCTGTAGTATGCTACATAACAGACAGCTTTAAACAAGCCTCTGTGACAGATTACTTTCCCAGTATTTCACCGTCTCTAACATTAACGTTTCGCTGTTCACAAGTACCTCCACTGCTTTAGCAGCAGGAAAGAAACCAACTTAGCAACTTCTCCTTCATCCCTATATAAAATACAGGTAGGAAAACAGAAGAATCCCACCCATTTCATAGAGTGTAGATAAAAAGGTTAACTACACATTCTAATAGCCTTAAAAGTTATCACTGGCCTTTCAGCTTTACTGTTCCTAAAACATTATGTAGGCTTCTAGACAAAACATGGAAAAAAAGATGATTTTTTAAATCATACAAAATAAAGTCAAAGGAGAACCTTACTTGATGCAAAGACTCAGGGCGAAGACTCCAGAAGTCCCACATCATGTCAGGATCCCTCAAATGAGTCTGAGGGTTCCTCTTTTGGCTATGGATGAAGGATGGAAACTGGATTTGTCCAGAAGTGGAGGAGAGAGGAAGAAAAGGAGGGAAAAAAAAAAAGCCACAAGTTATGTAACACCCCAAAATTCTGTGGGGCACAAGGCAAATACTAAGCAACTCCTGTTGCAAACCAAGACAAGCAGTTTTTTCAATACACTTAGTTATGAGAGAAAAACACACACCAAAAGATGAGACCAAGATGTAAAATCAATGAAAATAATCTATTATCATAGACCTTCTGCAACCAAATTCACTGCCCTAATTTTAGTGGTCTGGGAAAACAAAGCATTTATAAATAGGATGAACAGGCTGCTCAAAGCTAAGGAATGTTTTCATTTTGTGACTGAAAGTGAGAGCAAAATCTTTTAAAATTTGTGTGAGATTACTGAATCTCTGACTCCTAAAGGAATAAAGAGACAGCATGAAGTGACCCTGCAGAACTCCTCCACTCAAGGCAAGCCCTTCCACTTACAAAGTGCCCTTAAAGTTCCATTGAAAGACACACACACAAAAAAGTGAATCAGACTTAATAAAAGAATTTCCACAAAGCAGTAAAGGCGAAGAGTCTCTCCCCTCTCCCCCCAGTAGCCTCAGGACAAAAAAGAAAACATCTAGAGTGCAACAGCAGATTTGAGCACAATTCAATGTGTTTGCTATATAAGTAATCAAGCATTAGTTCTTCATGTTTTTTTTTTACATAACACCTTTTCAAGTAAAAAATGTTTGGATAATCTAACAAACAAGAGTGTCAAAACAACAGCTTTTGCTTCTCAGTGAAGCACGAAGAAGATACTAGGGGACTTTTGGCCTCTCACAAAATCCCCTCAACCTTTAGAGCTTACTCACCAACATCGCATCCCGGATAAAGAAGATGGGAGTATTATTTCCCACAAGATCCCAGTTACCCTCTTCCGTATAGAACTTCATTGCAAAGCCTCGAGGGTCACGCACTGTGTCAGCTGAGCCAGATTCTCCAGCTTGAACAAACACATGAACATACAGAAGCGGTACAATAGGAAGCACATACAACACGTAGAACTTGAGAATACGTCATAAAAATCCTAAAAAGGGTGAGGTTTATCCAATTAAGTCTTTTCTAAACCAAGGAATTCCTGGCATATTATCAACACTTCAGGCACTGAAAGTTTCCAAAGTGTGAACACCCACCCAAACACTTGGGTCACGGTTACAAGACAGCAAGAACAAGTGTGTGCACTTGAAGCAATTAAGAGTGGAATCTGCATTACCACTAACAGAGGCAACATCAGATTATAAAGCTGAATCGGCTAAAACACACCATTAGTTCCTGTGCATCAAATCCTGGCATGAAAGCTTTATAAGGTAGCAATCTAGATAACATGCTTAATAAAAAGGGAAATTATTATAGGAGAGTTTTAATTCCATTTTAACCCTTTTAATTCCCCCCATGCTTTATCCCAAGCAGTCCTTTCACTAGGTAACTTTACAGGAGAGCAGAAATGTTCCAGAAGTTTTCAGAACAAGGACCCTCACTATGTCATTGAAAGAGTTGTGTACTACAGAAGGAGAAACATGTTCAGACAGAGCAGGGAAAAGAAAGGTTACACTGAAACGAGCCACTTCAGCACACAGTCCACAGAGCAAACTCAGCTGCACACCTTTCCCCCATATAACATTCCGTGAGTCAAGTTTTGGTGACAGGGACAAGGCAATAAGCCAAAAGCAACAGCTCCCTGCACCTTGTTGGACTACCTTCTCTCCAGTATTACTTCCAAAACAGAACCTTCATTAGTATTTCTTTTCTTTTAAATACAGAGAGTAGCAACACAAGTCTTAAAAGAACATTTTTCCATCAGACAAGATATTTAATCCTAAGGCAAGTTTTAACTAACATCATTTAAGATTTTGTTAACTTAAACATTCAGCTCTTTAAGTAAAAAGAGCTTGGAAGCTCTTTCATAAGAAAGAGCTCATGGAAGATTGTTTATTCTTCTTTGCAAACCCAAATAGCTCAGACCATCCTTCCTCTCACATTCCAGGGGGAAAAGGGTCTAGAGCAAGCTCTGGCAGAAAGATGCAGAAGCTGCTAAAGGCCCAATAATTTAATTCACAAAAGACAAACTGGTTGGCAGAAAGACTTTCCAACCACCTTAAGTACATTAGGTGTCCCATAAGGCACAGGTTGCTATTGGTGTGACACACGTATGGAGACCCAGGGTAACTTCAGGGCCTTACCAACAGTGGAGAACCGTATCGCAATCGGAGTTCTTTTTCCAATGTGTTCAAACACTTTGGCCTTACAATACTGGGTAATGTCATGTGTGACTTCAAAATAGCCAAAAGCTCCTGAAAAAAAAAACATCATTTCAAAAATATCAGATTTAGATACCTTCCTTCCACTCACAGTTGTTCTATTTGGTCCAACAAATTTAAGTCAAAAGGAAACATGGAAATACACCAGCTTAAACAGTTTATATCTATGCACTACAACACTCAGTTTATTTTCACAAAATGAAATTTACTTAAAAACTACTATTTGCACGGTGTTCACTCTCCCCTTCTTAGCCAATTGCTAACAGTTCCCAGCAGCAAAACAGACCTCAGTTACACTATGCAAAAGGGCCAATAGTAGCTTTTTGGATGCTCTTCTCCCAAGATTTGCATCTTTGCCCCAGAGCAAGACAAGTATTTCTTTAGTCCTGATGTGTGTTGCAGAATTTTTGGTCCACCTGTAAGCTGAATGAAGCAACAGTTTCTTCCCGCCCCCATGGAGGAATTTTTCCCATGTGCATTCACACTATAATAGAATTCAGCCCCGTTTTCTCCTTCCAGGGCAACAGGTAACAACAAAGAAACAAACAGAGCTGCCAGTCTTACCCTACTAAAATAAATTTTAAATTTAGCTGGGTTTTTTACTTTTAATTTAAATATTAGACTATCACCTTGCTTTGGCAAACAGATACACTGGATGACAAGGACAAGAATCCCTACCAAATAACAAGCAAACAGATATTAAAATTGAGATGTGCAAGTCCTCCCTTTGGGAGGAACAGGATATATGAGGGAGAAACAAATAGATGAAGCTGAGATTGCAGCAAATACAGTTTGAAATAATCCAGAGGCTATAGCTACATTTTCTCTCATTTTTTGTTTTGGGTTTTTTGCCCCTCCCCCCTTAACAGTTCTTCAGTGCTTCAAATTTTGGCATTGAGTTCTTTTTAATCAGGCCACATCACTGTTGATATATATTCTACAATTACAGCTAATACAGTGCCATTTATCTGTCACAATCTATGTGTTAACTCCAAAGCTTTTTAAAGTCTAACACTACACAGAGGAAAAAGTAGGTGTTTTTAAACATACCTGCCCCTTTTGCATGCACAACTCTTTCTGGAATCCTCTCTCTGTCAAAATGAGCCATCTCATCAGTGAAAACAACATCTTGAACAAGAAGAGGTCCACGTGGCCCCACCGTCATAACATTAAGTTTATCCCCTACTGGGTTCCCAGCACCGGTGGTCAAGACATCTGGTTTCTGAAAGCAGGAGACAAACAGTATCACACCACCAGAAATTAAACTCCCCGCAATATTTAAGCCACACAATGTGCATGTCTGTTCAACCATTATGTGACACAGGATGTATTAACAAGTATATAGCAAAGGGCACGAGATTCTGGAACTAGTTACAGCAAATATAGGACTAGGCTTGATAACATCAAGCATCTACGTTACGAGTTAAGAAAAAGAGTTCAAGTCATAGAACCATAGAATGGTCAGAGCTGGAAGGGACCTTAAAGATCGTCCAGTTCCACCCCCCCAGCCCTGGGCAGGGACACCTCCTACCAGAACAGGTTGCTCCAAGCCCCATCCAGCCTGGCCTTGAACCCCTCCAGGGATGGGGGTGACTTCCCTGGGCAACCTGTTCCAGTGCCTCACCACCTTCACAGACAAGCATTTCTTCCCAATATCCAATCTAAATCTTCCCTCTTCCAATTTAAAGCCATTACTCCTTGTCCTGTCACTACACCTCCTGACAAAGGGTGCCTCTCCAGTATGATGTACTGTGTATACCGGACTCCATGTATAATCCAAGAATGCCTCCCAGAGTTCAGAAATATTACCAGTTAAGACTGTATATCTTGCTTCAAGAAAAACAGAAAGGGTTAACTTTAAAACAAGAGTTAAGGTTCAGTTTCCCCCAGAACTTCAACAGGAGAGAATGGGTAGAGAGTGAGGTAGGGAAGTTGTAGCTGCTGGAAATAATGGAGAAAAGAGACAAGTTACTATCAGTAGAGGGATGAAGGCATTAGGAAGGAACTATAGTCACACAGCATGAAGACTAGAAGGAGGTACCGATGATTACTGTGGCTCTGGAAGATCTGTAAGCAAGATCACCTGAGGATTCATCATTTTAGACTCTTGAACCACGGAAGGGCTAAGATTAACAAAAGCTCTAAAGAAGCACTACTGTCAATAAACATCCTATCAAAAGGATGGAAAATCAGAACATTGTTTAATTTATTCTTTACTATCATTGTTGTCTTCAAAGAAACTGCCCAAGACAGCCCAAACTCATAGAATCATAGAATCATATAGGTTGGAAGAGACCCCTGGGATCATCAAGTCCAACCATCAGCCCTACTCTACAAGCTCTCCCCTACACCATATCCCTCAACACCACATCCAATCTACTCTGAAACACAGTCAGGGATGGGGACTCCACCACCTCCCTGGGCAGCTGATTCCACTGACTGACCACTCTTTCTTTTTATCTCACTCATCCTTTCCACCTCCCTTCCATACCAAGTTTAAGTTAAACATTCTCATAGGCTACTTAGAGCTGCAGCATCTTCTATCCTGTAGGAGAATCTTTTAGGAACATCTTGCAGGAGCAACCCTGTAGCTGAAAAGCCACTTCAAGACAACTTCAAGAAACACCTGCTGGAACTCCATAGCACTATATATGTGTGAGCACCCACTTAAGTAAAATCCCAGTAGAAAAGACTACCTACATCAGATATGGGGTCAGACACTCCCTAAGGTGACAGTTTTACTGGGTACTGTTGAAAACGCAGCAAGGCAAGGAAGGTACATCAGCAGACCTGANAAGGTACATCAGCTCCACAGACCTGAAGGCTGCAGCTGGCAGTTCCTCCTGGAGCACATTTATTAACTGCTAGGAGCCAGGGCAACATTTGCAAAGGACTTAGAAGAACAGAAGTTAGTGCAAAGGAGAAAAAGCCAAAAACTTTGCAACAGGGTGAGCTCAAACACCCAAGTCACAGATTCTGACCATTTAACACTAAATCCAGTCTTGTGTTGCACTGAACTGGGATACAGCCATATGAGCTCTCTATCCATAGCATCCCACCCTCCCCTGACAGTAGCATCCAGGCAGCTGAACCACAGGAAATCCATCAGAACAAACTCACTCATCACCTCCCAACTAGTTCTCATTCTCTTAGAGTTCTATAAAAAAAAAAGGGACAGTAAAGAAAAAGTAACTCTTGATGAGAAGTTACTTTGTGATTTTATCAGCAACTTTATGGGGCTCCAACTCCCACAATGGCAATCTAAGTTTTGCTTTAAGTGTTTTAATTACTGTAAACAGGCAAGCTTCCCATCTGTATCTCATGGAAGAATATATTAAGCTGGACTAGCCTCCAGGTTGTTTGGGGTGGGTTTTTGCCCCAAAAGGCAACATCTGTATCACTTCTACACCCAGGGTTCTGGCTGAGGCAGAGTGCACAGAGGGGTATTATATACACTTGTGTTTAACTCAGGTACATGAATAACCACATGAAAGACATTTGACAGGATAACCTCATTTCCAACAAGTTCTTACTAATATATAATAGTAATTCCCAAAATACCTAGGTTCTTTATTCTTCATTCACCACCCCATTAGCATAAATTCAACTCCTTGAGTATGATGAAATCCTAACCTAGACTGGAATTTGTACAAACACTTAAAAAAAGACAACATACAGCCCATTACACACAGCAACAAGACATTCAGAAACTTACAGGAAAGTTATCACTTGAGCTTTATTTAAAGCATTCTTAGGTCAAAGGAACATCTGCTAAAATCAAAGCATTATCTATAGCTTGTCAAGGGAAATATGCACAAGCAGAAAGCCTTCTCAGTGTTCTTTTCACTGCTTATAGACCACATGCTTCCTACCTCATATTTTGCTGTTTTAAATGAGCCAAAAAAAATTCTTTCACTACTTGGAGAAATCACCTATTCAGACCCCACAGGAAACTCTCCCATCCTCACCCAGCCTCAGAGTTCAACTTCCTAAAATGCTATCCTAACATACAGACCCCATCTAACTCAGCACCCTCAAAATATGTATGCTTTATTATGCTCTAGCTAGTTTTTCTAGCTAAATTTCTACTTTACCTTTAATTAGAAGTCACTTACATTTCCTCTACAAATGAGCTTTCTGATTTAGAATTTATTTTCATATAGTAAAGTAGGTAGAAGGGCACCACCAGATTCAAGCAACATTAGGGAAAAGCTCATTCAGCCCTTTAATGATGATTCAGTCTAGTAAGTGTAAAACACTCAACTTCCTGATATCCACCCAGCACATATTAATGCAATTAATTGATCAGCTCATTATCCTGACATATTTTCCATCCTCAGGTATGAAAGCTACAAGCAATCTATCTTGAACCCCATTCTAAGCCTCCGCTTTGAAAAGCCCTTTCTCAGGGCTGCACACAAGAATATCAAATGCTCACACATCACATTTTTAATTGAACTTTTTGGTCAAGTTTTGTTTTGTTTTTTAACCCAGCTTCCAGCACTGTCAGTATTCTTCTTTTGTCTTTGTTAGTTTTGCTGATTAGAAGTTTTGAGTTTCTCACAGCTAAACCCCAATATGTTATTCTAAAAATAAATTCACTGGGGGTTTGTATTGATGACTGTCATACTCGTTACTGGGCTTGCCAGTCTTAAATGTGACAAAAAAGAAGAGATCCTACCAATAGCATCCTAAGCTTCTGCATTTTCCTTTCAAACCCCCTTGTATTGTCATTCAGTACAAACCCTTCCATCCTTTGTTATACGTACACAGGGAGACTTCATCCCCCTCTGAGGCAGCCTGTGACACCACTACACAAAAAAACCTCCCATTCAAAGCTTCAACATCATTTGTGAATCCTGACTACTATGATTCTAAGAGAAGCAAACTTGGAGACTGGATTAGATGTGGTGTTGGGGGATCTGGTGTAGGGGAGAACTTGTAGAGTAGGGCTGATGGTTGGACTCCATGATCCCAAGGGTCTCTTCCAACTCAAATATTCTATGATTCTATTCTATGATTCTGTATTAAGTCTTTTTTAAGATGAGACATAGCTCTTAAGCCCCCTCCTCTTCATATAGGAACTTTTTAAAATCCCTAATACTTACTTCACCTTGAAGCAGTGACTAAGTTTCACTCAGCCCTCTGAGATACACAAAAGTTACCTTGAATTAGTGCCTTGTAGCCTGGAGTTCTTCATAAATTCTGAGAAGCCCAGTAGGTTTAACCACAGGACTACCACACATATACCTACACCTGTGACCTTGTCCTCTACAAAGCCCTTGCAAGTGCTTGGTAAAAGATATAAGAAAAAAAAGTGAAATCTTAGTCTTAAGGAGCCTTTGAGTCCTTTTGATTCACTTACACTTCTATAATACCTTCCGTGTAATTACCTCAAGGGTAGAAAAACCCTTGCATGTTATTTGTAAGCTACACGCACAACAAAGAATAAAAGGTAACACAGCCCTGCTCAAACCAACAAACAACTGTCTGTTCCAAAACAGCTGCTGTCTGAAAACCACTTCTTCATGGCTAACATTTAAGATTACTGGAAGCAGTAACTAAAACCACAAGCTTTTGGGACTAAACCTATCAAAAAAAATGTCACAGCTTTGTGGCTGTACATCCTCTATGTAGTGGTATTTTCTGGAAAGTTTTTTTTCTTCTAATGTTCATATTAGAAGTACAAACTTCTTTTGTTGTTGTTTTTTTTAAATGGTAGGATGCTTTCACTTTAGTTCCAGGATCACATTATAGAGGGTGCACAAAACAAGTTCCATCAGGGTGAAGGGAGAGAAAAAAACCCCCACAGCAGTTTTATGAAGATTTCTCATGCTACTCTGGGACTGGAGTCTGTTTGATGCCTGTATTTTCATACGGTTGGGACCTGCATACAGTCAAAACCTTCCAAGATAAGAACTTTCAAATCTGCATGTGTATTTCCTTACAGCACTAACCTGTCATGACAGACAAGGGAAAAAACAAAGCCAGGTGAATTTTAGTCACAGCTGTGGTAAACACCATACATCAAAGTACCTACTTCCAGGCCTTACTTATACTTTGCACCTTATACAAGCCACTTTAAAATTCTAATAAGTCCTCCTTAGTTTTTATCTTAAGGTCTCATGACTCCTTATGCAACACAGACTTTGGGTTGCCTCCAAATCTTCAAATTAACCCTGGCTTAGCTCAAAACACTGCTTTGTTACAGAAAAGCTGGCATCCATATGAAAATGATTACTCACGGGACAAAAAGAAATTAAGAAGCAGCACACTAGGATATGAAGAAGTCACAAGTCAGCACTGGAAGGCACCTTTCACACAGTACCTTTTAGAGCCAAGGGGGAAAAAAAAAAAAAGAGTAAGATCAGGATGACTTAACAACTACAAACAGTGGGAACTGACTCGTGGCTTGTGAGACTGCTGCTCAGTATAACCAGCTGAAAGGAGTATGTAATGCCAAACACACATTTCTGTCAGAAAACACAGTAAGAACTGCCACAGGGGATTTGAAGAAATCAACTCTTGCAACACTGACATGCTTTCCCCACTGTTTTGGGGGTATATCCTACATCTCCAGAGCAGCGAGTCCCACGCTGTTGATTAAACGTGCTCCTGATTCCAGTCAGCCCCTTGCCGCAAACCACTTCAACCAGGGGAGCCTCCACCTACGGCCAAGTACACCTCATCTTCTATTTTATTCCTTTATTTACATTCTCACTGGGTTCTACCCATGTGACAGCAGAACCGAAAACGTGAACATGCCATTCGAGATAGAAAAAAAAAACACCCCAAACCCAACAATATCGTCGTTCAAGGCGCTGCCCGTCCGAGAAGCCCCGCTCCCGCCTCGGCGGGGAGGCTGTGACCAGGCCGTGCCCGCAGCGCTGACCGCCCTTGGCCCTCCGGCCCACTTGGCGGCCGCCATCCCCTTCGTGCTTCGCTTTACCCGGGCACGGCCCCAAGGCGAGCTCCGCGCTACGGGCCGAGGGCGCCCGGTCTCCCGGATAATCCGGGCGCCCTCCGGCACCGGGGCTCACCCGCTCCCCTCAGCCCCCGCAATAAGGCGGGGGACACGACAACCATCCGCAGTCCCCCCAACAGCAGCTAGCCGGACCGTTACCAGCCCCGCGATGAGCGAGGGTAACGAGGGTCGCAGCCCCACAGGCCTCGCCGCCCGCCCTGCGAAGACCCAGCCGGGTACCTGCGAGCCCCGCTGGCTCCGCCACAGCTTCAGCTGGTCCGCGGCGTCGTCCCGGCTGTCAGCCATTTTGCAATCCCAGGCGACCCCCGTCCGTCCGTCACCCCCCTCAAAGCAGGAAGGGCGGTGCAGAAGAGAAGCGAGCGGCGAGTATGTGCTTGCTACCAGCGAGGAGGCAGCACCGGAGAAGTCACCCCGCAGAGACCCGCCACCACCGGAGCCGCTGCCGCCGCACCCCGCAGCACCAGCAGGTAGCGGGAGCGCCTGCACCTACGGCTCCTACCCTAGCGCTGCGCCCGCCCACCGCTACCTCTTCGACCAATCGCGCTGCGCTCAGCCGGCAGCGCAATCTGTGAATGGCTGAGGGGAACGTCAATCAGGCGTTGTGAAGGGGTGTGCCTGTGGCCGCCCGGCGCCTCGGCCTTTGGGTCAGCGGCAGCGGGGCTTCCTTGTTAATCGAGTTTGAGTAATTAGCGGTGCGAGTAGCTTAATTTTCGGCGTGTGTTTTCGGTTTTGAGACATCGGAACTTTCTAAAAGGCTGCTGGCTGGGGAGAAGTTATTCAGTGGCATAGGAAAGGATAAGACAAGGGCACTGTGAAAGCTGCTACGCCTCTAGGGTGTTTCAGAGGCAGGGTTTGTTTCAGCAGGGAAATAAAATGTTTTAAATTACCAAATCAAAGCCACCAAGTATATAGTTAAATGGTCATTCTTGTATCTGTACCTCAGATGAGGCACAGGTCATGGTGGCAATTAATATTGGTCATGGTTCACATGCCCTCATTTGTAAACAGTATTTCTCTGGAGGCCTGGATTTGTTACCATAAAAAAAAACCCACCGCAACCCAGTTCTGAATTAATAAGGGCTATACTAATAAATGATGAGGTAAATACAATTGTCCCTTTAGGCAAAAGCGTGGTCTTCATGTGCAGAGTTTGCTGCTCTACAGCCCACAGGCCCGTCCCTTGCACAGTAACAGCCACGGAGCTGAGGGAGGTCCCCTGGCTTCGTGCCTAAAGACTGCACTACAGATGATAAAAAGCGGTTAAGAGGGGGTTGTTTTTCCTATTTCTGAGGCAAAACCTTTTGGCAACGGGAAAAATCTGTCTTAAACAATGAGTTTATGTGACACTGGGCACTTCAAAGGTAGATGAGTACCTGAGCATCTTACTCAGTGGACATTCACTTCACGGCACATATTTCTGTATGGGGCTCCTGGACCCAGAGAAGTGGGTAAGACTACCTATACAAGCTAGAAAACTAAAATATACCTTTCCTCTTCCCCAATGACAATGACTGAAGGTAAACATAGCAGACAGGGGACCTGTCTACATGGACAGAACTTACCCAAATGTGGTTGGCAAGTTTTGCGTGTGTGTTGGTTCGTTTCCCCCTCTCATTCTTGGGAAGAATCCCAGTATAGTTCTTTACAGAATATGTATTAAAATAATGAAGCAGAGCAGTTCTGCTTACCCTGTCAGAAAGAAACGAAATACTTTTCTGCAAGATTATGTCTATGTTTTTTCTCTTAACAGATACAAAGAATAATCTAGCTCATTATTGCAATTGGACAATTGTTTTATCTAGTATGTGCCATTATGCATTAGAGGGCTAAGACTCCCCAGTTCAGGTCTGTGGTACATAGGGAGTATCACTAATGGCCCTCCTTTTCCTCAGTGGTAAGAACAGCAAACACCCTTTCCTCTGCTTCAGCCTTACTTGGGATATTTCTTTCATGTCTCCAGGTCTCATTGCATTTTCCTTCTTACCATGATAACCAACATCATAAAGAAAAGCCAGAAAGGTAGATCAAGCTATGTTTATAATACTTTTATATTAAATATACACCATCAGACTACACCTACTCCTGCGTCCTCTCTGCAATCACTGATCACTTCCATGTACCAAACTTCCACTAGATCCTTGGGAAAGGTAAACAAGAGAAAATCCACAAAAATGGAGTTTTTGTACAGAGCAAGAAACTCTATAGTATCAGCCAAAGAAAAAAGCACCCAAGCTTCACAAGGCCTTAACCCACAGAAGACTTTGTTTTCAAGATGCTAGCTCCCATTCTGCAAACTAAGTTACTAGGCCTCTCCATGAGCCCTTTCTGAGAGCATTTAATGATCTTTTCAGATACCCACTCAGACTTATGTGGTGTTTTTTATACAGCTTTTATTTGTTTAGGTGACTGTTTTGTTAAAAAAAAACCACAGTATTTTCATGAGGAAAGACTGATTGAGAAGTCCAATAGACTTAATGTTAGGAGTGCATACACACTTTTTTTTTCAAATCAAGTTGATATTACAGTTTGCTTAACCAGCAGAACAAGGGAACTGTAGACATATTCATGGAGACTTATTGTTTGCTTTTCCTTTAAAGTTTAACACTTTCTGTCAACAAATGTGTGTAGATAAACTTGCTTGTCACAGATCTGTTTCAAAGCAAGAGTAACCTGCAAAAACTGCTTCTCTTTCACTTCCCCTAAGCCCTTCTTATTTTAACTATGGTGCTAGAGAAAGGGATATATGCGATATGTGTGCATATGTACATGGATGTGTGCATAAAAAAACAGGAAGAGATTAAATATTGGCTGAGAAAAAAAAAACAAAAAAAAAAGAACAAAAAATATATCCAAGATGGAGCAGGTGGCAACATCAATGGCATGCATTGTCAAAAATGCTTGCAGTTCAGCTTTACTGAAACCAAGCAGCCGTGTCTGGTAAGAAAGGTCATATGCAAAGCTAAATTAGGTGTGACACAAATATGAAATATTTCTCTCATCTCACCTTAATCTTCTGTCTTTTCAGTGAAGCAAGCAGTGAATGCTGATTTAAAGTCCACAGGTACCTTGCTGTGGGTACCTTTATTTCCTTCCCCCCCCCTTTCTGTTTTGATATTTGATTCCTGCGGCATCTTATTTGCCTGCATAACCCTCCTGGTGTATATGCACTAAGTAAACAAACTTCAAACAATTCCAAATTAATCATCTTTATTTAGCAAGGGAGACTGGTTCTATGCTGCTGCGTGTCTTTCGGAGGCGTAATCCAAACCACACTTCACCCTTAATTAAGATTTTGTGAGATTAAGAGTTATGATACTTAGCATTTCTATTTTTTCCCTATATTTAAAATAAACTTTTATTTAAACAGAAACTGCAAGGTCAACTTCACTCCAAAGCACATACACGCAGTCACGCTGTGTATAAAGTTTATGCATAGATCAGTGGTCACTGATCAGTGATTTACAATGGTCCAGAATTAGTCGAGTGGAAGGTCAATGATTTTAATTAAATTTGATTATTGGTGTGAATACCTACCAAAGGATTGGGAGACTTATTTTTTTTTCCTCTTCTACTAAAGATATTCAAACTTTTATCTTTCAGAGCATCCAGATTATGTGTCTAGAGATGAGGCTTGGATACATTTTCTACCCGTGCCACAGGGAATAATAAGGTCAGAAAACAAAAAAATAAAGGCTCTCTTTCAGACTCATGTAATAAAAGTATAATTTATATTACTGAATATATTTTCAGTCATGAAACAAATTAATCTGCTGCAACTATGAAGTAATATAATGAAACTATTCTCAAGACTTGAAATAACAACTGGCCTCGTTATAAATATCCAACCTTGGGATATTTACAGTGCCTCAGGAACCTCTACACGTGACTTTTCCACTGACCTTGCTGTTGTGTCTGATGCAAGCATCAGGGCACAGAAAAGTCACTGAAAGAGGAATGCATACTACTACTTAACTGTTCACTGACATGAGAGAGGACTGAGGGGGAGGTATGGCAAGTACAGCACAAGAAAATGGCTGCTACTATACTTTAGAAAAACAGATAACTATTATTAGAAACAACAGATTAATGTCCTTTGTAATACAGCAGATGGAACACATTGTTTTGATTCCAAAGTGGCAATACACACCCAAAGCAATTTTATATGTCAAACTTGCAATCAGATAAACATGAAGTCCCTGCTCGTAAAGGCCAGCCAACATCTGGGTGACAGCTGCTGAGCTGTTCGACATAATATGTGGTGAGAAGAGATGGAACATGAGATAGGTAGGAATAAAGTGGGGATCTCTGTATATACTCTGTAAGTAATGTCTGAAAGCATTTTACTGGTTAAGCTGTCATGATAATAAATTTATTATTCAGTAGATTGTGTTACACGTAGTCTTTTTAATTTTGTATTGTCAGCCACCAGATCTAATGGAGAACACTGAAAGCACTGTGAAATGGATCATCTTCAAACGAGGTGGAACTTCAAAGGAGGACTGAGAGAACGATAAGGTTCTACCTGGAAAAGGTAAGCAGGCAGGAAGTGAAAACTGGCTTTTATAGGAAATGACAGATGTATATTGGGCCGTTGTTGACAGAGTGAGATATGGAGATGCATAGCAGAGAGAACCCATGGATTTCTAAGAAAGCACATGAAGAAGAAAACCAGAAGAGGCAGATAGGAAACCTCTTTTTTTTGTGTCTGTAATTTTCCACCGTATGAAGACAAGGTCTTAATTTAAACCACTAGAGAAAAAGACTAACCCTAGAGACAGAAAAGTGTTTAATAACAATACTAATAATAATAACAGCAACAACAACAATAATAATAATAGTAGTAGTTTAAAAGTTTCAAACTATATGTTTTTCTTTTTCTCCCCTTTCACTCTCCACAGACAATAAAGACTTCAGTCTCCTGAAGACTTCAGACTACTGGAGCAGAAGTCTTCAAACTTTAATAGTGCATGTGATTAGTAAATGTCAATGGGGACACCAGTCCTAGAGTAAAACAAATTTTGCAGTATTTTCACCAAAAAAAGATAATTTCATTCCACTGTTCATATTTTGCAGCAATTTATTACACTGCAGAAACAGTACTCTCCATCATCATCATCATCAAAACTTGTGATTCATGCTCGATGCTGGAAGGACAGCACCGAATACTTCTTGAGATAACTGAAAGAGGATGAATAGAATAAGAAATGCAACATGTTTCACGTGATAAGGTATTCAAACATGTGGTTGGTATCCTGGATATCTCAACTTTGTATTTTTACTCTTAGAAACTACATTATTAGGACTATTTCACGTCACATCAATACAATTTTCTTCTGTGAATGCATTTCCTTTAATTTAATTTTCTTTCATGTCAGAGCAGCAATAAATAATGTTGTTCTGTATTATTACCAGTATTGCCTGAAGCATTTACCTAACAGCAGTTAATAAAGCCTAGATTTTGAAACATGATTTTGCCCATTGATGCTTCATTCTGCATAAGAAAAGATTTAAAGCCAGACACAGCAATATTTTTTTCTGTTGTTGGAACCAGAAGCTCTTAAGCTTTTAAATGGGTCATCCATCCAGTATGACTTAATCACATGTGCTTTAAATTAGTCAGGTGTTTAATTGGCTCCCTGGATGTTTGCATGTATACATACAGATGCTTGATCCAAGAGATAGTGTGATACAATAGAGGTCATTTTCTCTGTTCTGATTCTGTAGAAGGAAGAGAATCCTAAATGAACTGATTTTTCAAAGCAATTGAATTTTTGGAAACTTAAAGGCAATTAAAAATGTTGGCTGCCAGTACAACTGGAAAGTCAGTCTATTATTTCATTGCCAGAAAAAAATTAGATATAAGCTTCTAAAAATCATGGATATATGTCTGCAGCTAAATGTATCGGTATGGCTCCAGCCTGATGTACAGATATTCGTACAATTCATCAATATGCCAACTAAATGAACTAAACCAAGGCTGCTTCTTGCATGTCAGAGCAGAACTTGTTGGCCCATTGTATGTGTTATCTGATACAGAAGTAAAAGAAAGCCTGGTTTGATGCTCTGCTGAAGAGTATCAGCGCGGTATTTCAGGTTACAACGTAGAATTCCACGCTGCAAGGGAGAAGGTGTATCTGAGATGTGCTTTGATAGAGGTTTACAGGCTGTGAAGGGAACAAAAGAGAGTGCACATGTGCCTGACGTTTGGGTTGTGAGCTGAATAACACCAGTAACGATGAATTCAGGCCCAAAACTCACACCTCAACTTTCGGTTAGTTGTGGTACTGACACAGTGTTAACATTTGTCACCTGCTCACACATTGTTCTTTCCAGCTGTGATTTCTGAATTGTCCTATGAATACAGTATCACAGGTATGACTGGGAGAGACAATAAAGTGGTCACTGGAAGCTTATGGGGGACAAACCCAAGCAAACCAGCCGGTGGAATGGCAACAAACAAGCTGGATTTGCTGTAACTGTGGCCAATGTGGATGCTGGGAAACAAGGAAGGACAAAGGAGGAGGTACATTGCGTTTGTAAAGTACAAAAAGAGAAGATGGCACTATCTTTGAACCCAAGAGGCAAGTTACAAGTAGCTAGAAATTCTCTGCACACGATCTAGTCACTACCTCTTGACTACGTTAGTGTTTATAAACATATAAAGGGTGAGTGTCAGGAGGATGGAGCCAGGCTCTTCCCAGTGACATCCAGTGACAGGACAAGGGGCAATGGGTGGGAGCTGGAACACAGGAGGTTCCACTTCAATATGAGAAAAAACTTCTTCAGGGTGAGGGAACCCTGGCAGGGGCTGCCCAGGGAGGTGGTGGAGTCTCCTTCTCTGGAGACATCCCAAACCCGCCTGGAGGTGTTCCTGTGTGACCTGCTCTGGGTGTTCCTGCTCCAGCAGGGGGATGGGACTGGAGGAGCTTTCAAGGTCCCTTCCAACCCCTGAGATTCTGTGATTCTGTGACTATGTCACAACTGTTCAACCTGAGGCATTTAAGTGAGGCATCTAAGTAATGCTTAGGTATCTATAGAAAGGCTCTTATTGATCTATTTGTTTAATGAAGCTGTGAAAGATGTGACGCTCTGCAAGCAGAGATACACCAAGGGCTATAACGATGCATGTGGCAGTCGTAATAAGTGCAGGTGATATTTGTGTGCCAGAGCATCAGCAAGCATTTTCCATAGATAATAACCTACCGCGCTGACTCGATGGGTCAGTTTCCCACGGAATCACCTGGAGGTTTATTGTTGCAAATTTCCAGTGCAGACATTGCCTGCTGGGATCCCATTAAGATGATAATATTTTCTAAGTTTAACATGTTTATAATCGACATGTCCTTTAACATGTTTTCTCTTTCACTTTTTTCTTTTTTTTTTCTTTTTTTGCCTTCCTGGAAATACAAACACACTTTAAAATATTTAATGGAAGCTGGCTTGGCACTGCTTCGTTTTCATTGTCTTTAAGCTGAACACAACTCAGATTTTGAAAGATAATTTCAATGAGCTGTGAGATAAAGGCAGTTTTTAAAGTCTGCTTTACTCTAGAAGAGGAAATGTGGCCATTTCTTTAGCTGCCCTCTTTAAGAGGGGTAACAGCAAGAAATGTTAGATACAAGGTTTGCCCCTTGAAATGGTTACAAATAGAAGCAAGGGAATAATTAATCCCAGGTAACTAGTGCATTAATTGGTATTGTTTGAATTGATGGTTGTAGGTTCTCAGTACCTTTGAAAATCTGTTTTTATTTTGGTGTGACTGTGCCTTTTTTCCCCCCTTTAAGTAGCTGTCATTCTCAGTATATTTAACATCATAAAAGGAGGCATCCAAGGATGGGATACTGGCAAAAAGTCTGTATGCCATCTGCTTACATATCTTAATTTTGACAATAAGAGAGACTACAAAAAATGCCGGGGTCTTATGAGATTCAAAGAAGCCGGGGGCACAGTCAGAGTGAAATACGGCACCCTTAGTGGCATATTAGGTAAATATAAAAGAGCTCTTCAAGCCTGGAATAATTGGTCCACCACGGTGCCTGCCATATGGCCAGCAGCTTGCTGGTGCCCTTTGCCCCAGCTGGCTTGTGTAACGGCAGCGTCTGAGTTGCTGTTCCAGTCATCCTGATAAAAGCAGCTTTTCACACTGACTGGTGATATGTCATCATTCCTTGTGGAGACGACCCGTTATCTTGTTTAAGATTTACACAATTGCCAGGGGCTACTTCTGAGTTCTGGGGAAGCAGAATAAAAGGCCTGGACAAGCCCCTGACTGTTTTGCCCACAGGTAGATGGGTGGAAAATAAGCAAAGCAGAGATTTTTTTTTTCTGTGTTTTTAGGTGTGGCTATTCTTAAAGCCAAGGTTCACTTCTGTACGTTTGTCCTCATTTTCCTAAGGTTTTCTGTTCATGTAAAATTTATTGCCTTAAGAATAATGTATCTAATATGTATAGTATTAACATTGCCTCAAGAATAGTGGCAATATCTAATATACTAAAAAAAGCAAAATAATCCCATGACTACATTAGCCTCTACAGCATTTAGTTAGACATTGGGATCAGTTTCAGACGTCCTGAACATTCTGTTTTTCACAAGTGTGGAGAGCCATGTTTTTAAAATGTGCTCCTACTTTATAGAAGTTGGGAGAAGAAATACTTACTTTGATGTAGCAGAACTTGGCTATTTCAGGACAACCAAGAAGTGGTGAAACTTATCTGGAAACTGTAACAAATCATTAGTTTGTTGCCTTTTTTTTTGTCTGGAGGATGATAATAAATTACCAGGTTAATTAGACTGACACCTTTCTTTCTAGCTACTAATTCCCCCCTGCACCCTGCCTGGCCATTTACAAGGTATTTGCAAGAGGTTTACAAGCTGTTTACATTGCCAAGACCATTACCATGTAGGGATAAAAACGAAATACATAACTTACAAGCCATCAAACTCACAAACACGTCAAAAAGTGCTAGAAAGATTCACAATGATCTATCAGGATTCCTGTCCAGCTTTGTTCTTGCACATTTCCTGTTTCTATTTGGGCTAAGAACAGTGTTTGTTCTGTGTTTGGGGCAGTACAGCTGGGTCTTGATCTACAACGTGAACTTCTAAACTTTAAGAGGAATATGCATTATTCACTGCTTGTGCTGCCTTTGTTTTTTTCAGTACTTCTAGTCTAAAAATGTGTGATAAATTTTTGCAGCTGCAAGAAGGAGTACTACATGGTAGCATCCATGTGTATTTGCCCACCAACCACCTTTAATTCAACAACAGTGAAAACAGCTGTTTTTCAATAGGTCTCTGGTGGTCGTATCATTTAGCTGAGGAGGTTAGCATTTCTTTCTCTTTTCTTTTGTTGTCAGCATAGTAAGAATGTTCCCTATTATTATTATATCTCTATATTTGTTCCTCAGGGCTCAGTATTGGGGCCTTTCTATCCTTAACTGAATGACTATTACACTTGCCCCAGACTTGTGAGTTAACTGAATCTTCACAACTTTAATATGCCTTTTGGAGAAGTGTCCTACTATTTTATAGCTATATCTCCCTTCTAAAAGCTCACT
>VZTM01011668.1:133033-147734 GCA_013400555.1 Jacana jacana
GGGGGGGTTCGTTTCATCTGAATTGCAGCTTGGTGCTTAAAGCAGGTATGATGGTTTTACTGGGCAAGAACCATCCTGCTTTATTCTTGAGGTGTAAAAGGCGCGGAAGCTGTGGGCAAACCAAGCCCTGGTGTTCTAACAAATGCCTCCTGACTCTCTACCAGCTGCTGTTTTGAGCATTTCTGCTGTAACTGGCGTGTAAATATGCTTTTCCGTAGCCAGAAGATGAAATGTGCTTTGCAAGCTGCTCCCCAGAAAATGCCACTATTGTTTTTAAACAAAACTTACAGTATAGTGAGTATCTTGCAATTTTATCTTAAAAGTGCTATTCCCACACACAGCCTGGAGAGGGAAAGCAACTTTTTTTCTTCTTCTTTTTTTTTTGTGTCTTATTTTCAGTAGTGAAATTGAGTTTCTGCGGGAGAACTTGTAACTGTGTGTCACTTGGACTTCCTCCTAGTTTAGCAGAAACCCGTGTTGGGATTACACTCATGCAGTAAACACGGGCTTGTGCTTGGCTTGCTGAAGTGAGGACGTGGGACGGTGCCTCAGTAATGAGAATAACATAGCATTAAGGTACTTAGTGCTGTAATTTGGTTAGAAAGCAGACTTCTTGAACTGTTAAGCAAATAAGCAGATAGAGGGACCTTGGCGTCTTGCGAGGAGCAGGCTGAAAGGCTTAAGTCATGACAGCTCTGTTAAGGAGCTGCACTGTTTGGTTTGCATTGTCACACTGAGGAGTACCACATTTTTTTTTCCATGGAAAGCTCGGAGAAGCAGTCAATTTAGAAAACTCTTCTGTGAACCACACGCAGTTTTGTGACTTCTGCTGGCTTCCTCCTTCGGCATCACGGGTGGAATACCCAACCCTTTCTGCTTGAACTCTTTATAAAACCAAGTGGCTTGGTCCTCCTCAAATGGTAATCTCGTAATGAGAGACGAGTGATGGAGTGGGTTTTCTTTGTGGAAAGCATGTACCTTAGGTGAGCATTAGCAATGAAATGCTGTGTTGGAGAAAGGCTGACTTGGGCTTTGCTCCTGGGGTGCGTTGATTTCCTGCAGGTATCCTATAGCAAAGCAATAGCCTCACGATTGGGGTGACCAGAGGGTGGGTGCGGTGTCTGTCCCCACTGGGTCACCCTGGTTTAAATTGCGCTGTATGAGGTGCTTGTAAAACCTCTCCTGTGCACTCTGACTGCCCTCTGATCACTGATGGTGCTACTACATGTGTGTGAAATAACTGTGAGGAGCCCTTTGGGATGGGCTCTTGGCACCAGCACAAGACTTAACTGGAACTTTGAGTCAAACATAGACACCTCCTTTTTAACTACAAGCTCTGAGATGGAAGACTGTAAAGGTATGAGGGTATCTTGTCCTCTGCCAAAACACTTTTCATAATTCTTGGTGTAACCTGGGAGTATTTGTCTCTGGATCCAAAAAGAAGACTCTGATCCCTCTCTTGTTCCTTATTTAGGGAAGCTGGAGCAAAACACTATGGTTCTATAAACTAAAACCAGTGTTTCAGCTGCTCTCTGCTCAGTGCTCCTGCCACACAGGTTCTGTGTGTAAAATAGGAAAAAGTCTGTCCCCCATGGAGCTTTTTTTTTTTTCGTAATTCTTAAAAGAAATCTCTTTCTTGGAAAATTTGCAATGAATGAATGGAAGCTGATGCTCAATGGAAACATGAGTGACTGCAGGGAAACGCTTATAAATATTCAAAGCACCAAATGGTCAGTTATGATAACGCTTGCACAGTGCAATACCGAGCAGTCAGGGGCCACAGAAGGATTGGCTTCTGTTGCCTCTTTTTGTTGTTCCTCTCTTTCAGATCAATTCTGTCAATAATTGAATGCAGGGTTGGTTTTTTTTTAAGTCTGAAAATTGAATAAAGCTGCATGTGAAGGTATCCTGTGATTTCCTGTGACAGTCTGTCACTGGTATTTTACCTGCCACAAGTCAGTGAATCTTCTAAATGGCTTTTCTTGCAGTTGTAAGGCCACAAATGGTTTTATATGATGCAAAAAAGCTTGAAATAACTTCTTCATTCTTCTCCCTGTAGGAATTGCAAATTAGTTGCATTCACATCAGTCTCCACAGTGCTTTCAAATGATCTTGTCTTTTACATTAATTTAAATGTGAGAGAGATCTAGCAGTAAAATAACTGGATTTATTCCAGTGCATGGGGCAGGATAACTTGCTTCGCTGTCATTGTTGTTTCTTTTCTAGTAAGAGGGTTTTAGTGGAGTATTTGTGAACTCGGCGTCTGTTTGTTGGGTCTTGCTTTATAGCACTGAGTTTGATGTTAGAGATAAAAAGCACTTAGAGGTTAAGTTCTAGCTCCAGTCGAGCATTGCAATCTCTGGATGAAGTCCATGGCAGCATCCTATGCAGAAGATTGCACTGGATTATCATAATGGCCCTTTCTGGCATTATGATCTATTGAATACCATTTTCATTATTAGATCAGGACAGCATGCTACTTTGGAGTCCAAGAAACAGTAAGTAAATACATAAATCTCCATAAACTCTCGAGAGAGTGGGGTTTAGACCTGTATTTCTTCTGTGAGTGATCTCCCCTCAAAGAGAGCCCTCCACTTGTTTGGGGTTCCAAAGCCTTAAGAACCTCAATATTCTGTATTGTATCAAACAATTTTTAGTCAACACCTGGTGTGTGAAAGGTCGACTTTAAAACTCTGTGAATGCTTAAGGGGAATTTTAATATTATTTTAAAATAAATAATAACCTGTGGCTTCTTTGATTAGCCTTTCTATGAAGCTGTTCTTTAACCTACTATGGGCTGCTTCCGTGAGACGTTCTCTGCTGTTACAGTGAGTGGTGACTTCGTGCTTGGGACTTGGTCTCTCTGCTCTTGGAAGGTGGAATGTCCTCTGAGCTCATGGCCATAAGGAGTTCTGTAAAGCTCTTGGGGTGCGTTAATGCCTCCTGGGGCAGTCCTTTTAGACCCAGTCTGGGTGGGATGTTGCAAGCTGGGAAGAAAATGAAACCAAACCAGCAAAAATGATAAGCAGCTGCTGAACAGCATAGCTACTGGAAGGTAAAAAAGAAAAATAAATGTGTAAGTTGGAAGGCATGTTTTATTTTCTATTTTTAATTAGATAGAGGTATGTGATAAGCACTGGTTTGATGCAGCTCAAGTAGAGAACGCACCTGGGAGTTTGAAAAGGGGTTTTGAGACATGCCCATTTGGAATGTTAAGAGTCTATTAATTTGAAATATTTTGTAGGAGCTGAGGAGAAATATGAACTTACCTTGGAAATAAGGTTCTTTTATTTGATGTTCCTGTGTTTGACTTGTGGGGGGGGTCATTAGAAGCTGAACTGTCAGCACTGCAAATAGGAGTTGATATTATTGCCCTATTAACCAAGGCACTTAGTTGTATTTAACTATCTGGTTGTTGCTGAGCTCTCCCACGACAGCCAACACACCTGCTGTGCTGTTTAATGCATCAGCACATCCTGGTCTTCTGTGCTTATGAGTGTTGACAGATGTTTCTGCAAAAAAAAAAAGAGAAGGAGGAAAAAAAAGGCAGTGGGGATGGTGTATTTAATTTAGTAGCACCATTTCCGCACATCCTTCTTAGCTGAAATGCTCCAAATTCTCTGGACAAAGCAATCCACAAATTAGCCTGTTGATTTGCTCAGCTGATGAGTTGTAGATACGGAGTCGAAAATAAGCCCTGCTTGTGTGTTGAGACCTGTTTCTTAGAAAGGGCTTGAGGAGGGAAATGTATAACGTTCCCCCACAGTGGGAGGAAACAATTTGGACTCAATAAAAGTCACCTCAGACCAGAGGTGAATTTTCTTAAAGTGAGATGTAAAACCAGCAGGCGTTTGTCTGGAGCGATGGGTCCATTGAGCCAGCAGAACTCAAAGGAAGAGAAACAGAGGCTTCTCAGATACTCAGAAGCTCCTAGCAAATTCCTCAGCAATCTTTATTCTTCTGACTGTTTAGAAAGAAGATCAAAACAATTCATCACTTATGTTTGCATTTAGTCAATCCTAAACTTTTCAAGTAAATGTGTGGTCTTTATAATAAAGTTTTCCCAGTGTTACAGGCTCAGGAGACCCGCTTTTGCGGTGCTCAGGGTATTAAGAAAACCTCTCTCGTTGACAGAGTTCTACTCTATGTGAGCAAATGTCCATTTGAACTATGAGAATTCAGGCTGATGGACAAAAGAATAACAATCCCTTCTGATGTTCTTAGAATCATAGAATTGTTCAGGTTGGAAGGGACCTTAAAGACCATCAAGTTCCAAACCCCCTGCCCTGGGCAGGGACACCTCCCACCAGACCAGGTTGCTCAGAGCCCCGTCCAACCTGGGCTTGAACGCTTTAAGGGACAAAAGATATTTGAACAAACTTCCAATTCCTTCCCTGACAGGACAAGAGCTTCATTTAAAAAAGTAAAATTGCTGGGCCTTGTTGAGAACATCTAAGTCAGTGTAGGGATTCCAAGTTGTGCATTTATGAGCGAGGAGAGCCTTCTAAATGGAGCCTTGTTGGCAGGACAGGCCTTATCATGAGAAAGCAGTAACAGAGGGAGGAAGAGAGGCACAAACGCTGTAAGTGGTGTTGGTTCCTTTCATGCAAACGCATCCAGACTTGCCTTGAGACTTAGGTCACCAACCAGGCTGGAACTGTGAGCTCATTCTGGTCCTTAGGAAAGGTTTGGCGACAGCGGGTGTGACTTGGAATGCTTGGCTGGCAAGTGAAGCGAGGAGAGGCCAGTGCTGGGACAGGCCAGCTCTGGGCAGGGCAGAGCAAAGGGCTGTTTGTTAACCTGTAATTAAAGTGTCTGCCCGTAGGGTGGTGGCCACCGCTTTTGTGAGCGTGGAAGATGTGGGAGAGAATTAATAGCGTGAGAGGAACTTGGGAGGGAAGGGTATGCTGTAACTGCTGAGGGAACGAAGGACCAGGCCATTCAGTTCAAGTCACGTGATATTCTGGGCTATAAAATCCTTGTCATTTATAACGTAATTGCTTATGTGTTACTTGTGGATGAAAGTCCCTTAGAATTCTGAACTTCCTCTGCATCTGCTCCAAACCTGTTACTTAATGATGTGATCTCATTAGCTGTAGTCTGGCCGATGTCTTTGGTGGTGGTCCTCTAGGAGGCAGTTGTTTGGATTGGTCTTCACTGTGATCTTAACATGAAATGTTCCTTTGAAATAAACCTTCAACGAAGCCGAGGTTGTGGGTTGTAACCTGTGAGAACCATTAAATCAGGTCACGGGGACTGCTGTGAATGTCCTTGCTGCCTTCCTGTTGACCAAACAAAAACTGTCTGATGTTCTTCATATGGGTTTGGCCCAGACAACTCCTGGATTACGTTAAGCCTGAGCACTTGTCCATCTTGTTCTGGCTGTTTAATTATGACACTAGGACCGTTTCTTCCTGAAAACTTGTTGGATGCTCACCAGGCAACTTAACCTGCTTCAAGAGCAGAATACTGGCTTCTGGAGGGTGCTGCAAGGGTTGGTTCATTCAGTCGTTGGTGTAAAGTGCTTTCAGGCTGTGGAGTGGGTAGGGCCAGTAGAAGGCAAAGCATCTTTTGTCAACTTGGGTCAGTCCATGTTGTTTGTTTGGCATGAGGCTTTCTCTCTTCAACTGAGAATATGCATCTCCGTTCGTTCACTTAAGCACAAGTTGTTGCTAAGGGAAATTGAAGACTAAGTCCTGAATATTTATTCTATTTAAAAAAAAAAATAAATTAGGAGAAAGCTAAAGAAGTTTCCAAGTCCCCAAAGTGATGCTTTTTTGTAGTGTTAGTCAATCAAGAGACTGCATTTGGCTCTGTCTTTCCAAAACATGGAAAAGTCTTGATGTGAGCAAAAAAAGAGGAAAACTTTGGAAAATGGGCTCAAGCAATTGCTGCAGTTCTTGTGTAGCAGACACCACGGTGCTTGAGATGATTAAGGGTATTTGTGGTATAATCATGGGCTAGAGACTAAGAACTGAAGCCAAATAAACATTTCAGACCAGCTTTTCTGTTTGTGCATGTAGATTTATAACAATTGATTTGCTGTGGAAGATCAAAGTAAATGTTGTTTATGATATTGCAGGGATGAGAGGAGAGGAACACCACAGAAGACATCATCTACTTGTCCCCTTCTTCAGTGTTTATAACATTCCAGTCCATGTTGGACACTTCACTCTACTTTCATTTCTAGCTCAATGTGCCGTCTGTTGCCTGGGACCTGGAGAATGAAGCACCAAAAATGATGGTGTGTTTATGCTGGGTCTTATAGATTACAAAACCCCAAACATGCAGAGCCATAATTATCTATTATTTTCTTGGTCCTCTATAGCTCTGCTTTTTTTCCTGATTAGTTCTGAGATCACAGTGAGTTGCTTTTTCTTTAATATTTACATTTTATTGCTTGTGAATAAAGCACACTACTCTTTCAGCTGAAGGGCATGAACTCAATATTGGCAAACAGCTGGGAAATTAGGCCAGTTCCGCCTCATCCTTTCTTCAAACTGTTTTGGATTTTGGTTTTTTGATGTTTTAATGGAGTTGAGTGGAAATCAATTTCTTGTTTGCTTGTTGGATTCAAATGATCACCCAGTGCTCCACGCAGCACAGACTGGTGGCAAAGCTAGTGGGTTAAAGCAAAAACCCAGTTTTCCAGTTGAGTTTAGACTTCTTTTAACTTTGACTTTGATTGATTTAACTTTGATGTTGTCATAATATAAGAGATAATATAAAATGAAACGTAGCTCCTCTCGGGAGTGATACCATTTCTGGTTAATTGCATATTGAATTTCTGCTCTCTGGTTTGACTGTTATCTTCCCTCCACTTCCCACCCTGGTTTGTGCTCAACTTTTGCTGGCAGTTTTGTTTAGTCTAGAGATCATAAAAATCCCTCCGGAGTTGAAATGATAGAGCTTTATTATGCTTTTAGTATGGTTTGTACTACTTTTAAGTTGTTATATCAGATTTACAAGGTGCCTTCAGATATTTTCACTAAAGTGATAGTTTAACTTTGAGGGGGAAGAAGATGGAAAGCTATAATAGTAGGGAACCAAGACACGGTATCTTTATTAGTTGTTTTTAATACACTATTTCATTCGATTTTCAGTATATAGAGAGACTTTTAAAACTTTTTCAGTGGGTTCATGTGTTTGTGTATATGCATATATGTGTGTGTGTGTGTATATAAGTGGGTAGTGGGTTAGTTGTGTTTTTTTTCCCCACTAAATATGATGAAAAGTTCTCTTCTGCCTTGGCAGCATAGGTGGAAACTTTGGCTTGAGCGAGTATCAGTTTTGTTTGAGTTTATAAGATACTTGAGGGTGCTGGCAGTAAGACCATCAAGTAGGAAATTTGTCAGAATTGGTGTCAATGAACGGCTGCTGGAAGCAAGTTGGGAATCCATGGGAGAAAAGTGCTGCTTACCTTAAAGTTTAACCTTGCTGGAGCCAAAGGAATCGTTTCCTTTTACCAGTGCTGAGAGACCGGAGTGTTTCCTTATGGAATAAAGCAATGATTTAGGGATTTTAGTCTGTGATTCCTTACAGTAGCAAAGGAATAATTTATTTTGCTTATTGGAAAAGACTATTCTTTCTGAAGCAGCTGCCTGGGCTCTTCTGCTGAAATCCCTTGGATTGAGGCCACATGTTTGTCTCGGGTAGTTTTGTTTCAGGGCTTGGTAATAAACTTCAGGGCTTTACACCTCGAGGTGGGAGAAGCTTTGATGGTGACTGTTCGTTCCATGGAAAAACCTGGATGCCCCATTGTGTGTGCTGGGAGCATGGGAAATTTAAAGCATCTATAACACTGGGGTGGTTTTGTAGCTGTGATGGTGAATGTGATGTGGGTGACTGGTCTATTCCTATTAGTGTTGTTCTTTGAAAAAGAATTGTGTGCTCCCTGCCCCCCCATCACCTCCTCCTGTTCTCTCAGGACGATGCCAGATGCAGAGTCTCTGGCTAAAGCCACTCAAGGGAAGATTTGTGTTTAACACTACATTTCCCAATGGAAAGCAGCCCTGGAATTGTTTCTGGCACCTTTTCCCCACGTCTGTAATTTTGGCTCTCAAATTTTTGTTGGAATCACAGCTTTCATCATAGCTTATTTTGCAGGAAGATGTATGTGCTGCACATCAGTAAATTTAGGGAGGGGACTGTTTTGCTTTGTTTTTTTAACAATCTTGGTGTCCTGTGACCTCCTGGATGGAGTGATAAAACTGTGTGAATTTTCTTCTACCTTGACAGCAGCTCAGAATATCCTTTATCCTTTTATAGCCTGATGATGTGTTTGTAAGGCTGTGTGATCATGGCATTTTGTGTTTGCTGCAGGCCAGTGCCTTCCCTAAGGCAAGCACAATTTATACACTGAAATTAATACAATTTCTTAGTGGGAAGGTAACTCTTCCCATATAGCCAAGACCTAGATAATGCCCATGTTATGGAAGAAGATAGTAAATTGGCAGAGGGCATTTGGCCTACCACCATCTGCAGAGCCTGCACTCCAATTTTCTGCTGTTGCCATGGGCTGCAGACTCAGACAGGAAATCATGGTAGGATGGGAAGGGGTCCAAAATATACACAGCCAGTATAAGGTTTGCAGTTAAAAGAGAGTCAGAGAACAGGCTATCTGTTCTACTGAACAGGCACTGCAAAGTAAAGCTGGCTTCTATGGGAGTGCGTGCGCACACTTTAAATGTCTTTTTATATTTTATATGCTCATTTTTTTAAAAGCTTGAATATTTTCCATGTAAAGTAACATGTATAACTTCAAATGATCCATTTATATGCGAGGGGCCTGATTCAACCCTCACTTAACTGGCCATGCTGGTCTGGAAGAAGAGTAAAGTGGTGGGGAACGGGCCCCCTGACACACGTGAAGTCCCCAGGCAGAGTTTTGTCTTGACACCTCAAACAGAGGAGCAGCCCCTGTCTCCCCTGCTTCCCCTGGGCTTGCCACCACTTTGGGATTTGGTTTTTGGGGAGCAAGACCTGGCTTCTGTGTATTATCAAACATAACAGAGTTTAGAGTATGGCCATAGCGGGCTCCATGCACGCTCTGTCAAGAGAGAGGGATGTAGAAGGTGTTCAGAAAGCGATCCAGCTCCCTTAACCAGCGCTGGGTAGATGAGAGAGATCAGTGTTGTTCCTTTGAACTATAGGTTGAAACAGCACTGGGGTGACTTACTTTGGAGAGCAAACAGTTTTATCTGTCATTGAGAGAGTTAGCATTACAATTGCACCATTTCCCGTGTGTCTAGGAGTAGTGTGCAACTGGTCAGCTTATGCTCCCTTGACAGATGATGGGGAGAATTAATTTCCCCAGCAGCTGCTGATTTAATCTTTGTATAGAAGATACTTCTTAAGTAAAAAAAAAATAACAACAAAACATCATGGAGCATCACGCTGGCGACACACTCTGGATGGAGCAGGATCCATCCAGAAGATGGAACAGGAGCTCAGCAAACTTCTTGTGGCAAAAAAACCTGAACTTAAAAACTTTTTCTCACAGGCCCATCTGGGGTTTTTAATTCTGACTGCAGGGACCCATACAAGAGGGTGGTTTGTTCTCCAGGCGTTTTCCAACCAGAGCTTTTATTTGGCGGTAAGAACTGCTTCCTGCTTGCCTTAGCGGCGTACGTAGTCCCTTTTCAGCTGCATTGAAGAGTGGAATTGCAAACAGGAATAAGGTGAGATCTGGGTCTTGCAGTGCCAAGTATTGCTGGATGCAACAGTGATTTATCTGCCAAAATGAGACTCGGAGCTACCAATTAATCCAATTTAGAAATCAAATACCTTAGGTAGCGTTTAACCCTGGGGCTGGGATCGGTGAATAGGGCAGTCTGTTTTGTGACCTTGTATCTTCCAGTAACTGCTGCTTTTTTTGGTGTGTAATATAATCTCAAAAAGACTTGCTGATTTATTATTTTTGATTTTTAAATAAAATCTGACTGGAGACAGTTTTCCAATTGCGAGCTGTCTCAGCCAAGCCATCTGCCCGAGTCCTCAGCAGCGCATTGTATTTCTGAAAAGCCTTCTAGCAAAACAGCGTGGTTCTGAAAAAGTTTGAGCTGATTCCACCCTGAAAGAAGTGATCCAAAAAGCTGCTGCTGATTTCCACGTGCACACTGCCAAGTATTTCTCTGATGAGAGTACATAACAAAGAAGCCCTCGAGTGATTGAGTAAGGCTGATTTGAACAATCTGTTGTGGATTATATTTCCTCCTGCTATTCCACAGTTGTGAGAAGCTACTGTCACTTGCATTTTCAGCCTGGGCTTTGCTTAGAGGTACGGGATCTTCTGCATTCAAGTGCCTTGAACCAGTTGTGTGTGTGGGGGGGGTGTACAATATTTCTTGCCAAAAAGTATTCATGAATCTTGCGTGGGCCAGTTTCATTGGATTTTGTCACTCATAGGGATTTCTGGAGGATGACAGAAAGGTTGCATTTGGTGTGCCTTAATTAGGGATTAATAGAAAAATTCTGATTAGATTTTTGGGTCTGGATATGGATATGAATTCAGAACCGGTTGTTTTCCCAACCTTGCTGTTTCCTTAACAGTTACTCAGGGGTTTGCTTGGTGAAGGTCTGTAAAAGTGTATTTCTTCTGTAGGACTGGTTCAGCTGAGGACACTTTTCTGTTGTTCAAGGGCAACAGGTTACTCTGTGCTCGTTGTGTGATGAACAACGTGAGCTTTAAAGGTCTCATGTGGGAGTGATTTCTTTTACTTTTTGTGATTTGCTGTTGAAGAGAAATGAAGCAGTTTATATAAAGCAGCTGCTTATTTTGGAACAAAGTCAGCATAACACATTAAAGAACCCATTAATCACTTAGTTTGACCTTAATTTATTATTTAAAGAAGCTTCTTGTGTCTATTCATTTCAGAATGCCAGAGATGGTAAGAAATATGTTATGCATTCAGATCTACAGGCAAAGAGCATCAAATTAAGTTATAATAGGGAGCAGAACCAAAAATGGATTCCTACTGAGGTATTGGCTTTCCTTTTACTGGTGTTACAGGAGCAGAAGAAGGTCGTGTAAATACCTGCACAAATAAAGAACTGCTGTGAATTCTCATCGTGCTCCATAGTTACCATGTGTAAATTTTTCTCCTGGGATGGTGGCTTCTTATCTCAGTTCAGCCCTTGCCAACACAAGAGACCTCGCTTTTCCTGCAAGTCTTTCAGGAGGGAGGGGTGGGGGGTGGGAAGAGGAACGAGCCAACTTCTCCATCTCCCCTCAAAAATCCCAATGTTCATTTTAAAAGAGAATTCATTCCATATTTAGACTCTTAAGTTCCTTGGCTCTTATGTCCCCTGTGTAGTTCTAATGGTATCAGAAGAGCTTCCTATGTTGTTATTGTGTTGTTGCAGAGATTTTTTTTTTTGAGTACTGTGATTGACCATTAAAACCAATACTTGTTTTGAGGTGGAGGGAAGGGGCAGCAGATGACTTTTTGAAAAGATTGAACGATTTGGTGAGAAACCTGCTCTGTGATTGCACAGGAGCATAATAGAATTGTCTGTTCCCACAAACCCAATGGCGATTGCGACCGCGAGGTCGAGATTTCCTTCGGCTCTTCAGGAAGGTACTCAACCAGCACTTCCAGTTCATTGGGAGGGTGCAGTTGGGTTTGTGGTGCTCTTGAGTGGATTGTAGTTCATAAAACTGGCAGCCTTAATTGGATGGAGCCAGTTAGGAGAAGCGTATAAGGTGAACCAGAAAGAGATCTCTTGGGGTCTGAATTGTGTGTTGGGCTTAACATACGCATGGCTGGGCGCAGTGAGTAGCTGGGGCCGAGAGCAACCTACTAATAGTTTTGTTTGAATAATGGCATTCATGTAGCTGTGCTAATGAGCCACATCCTGCTGGCTGTCCTGCAGGTTGTGGGCTGGACTCTGAGCTTGTTTTTACATCTCTGCCTGCAGTAGAGCTTGTCTCCACGCACGGCGATGTAAAGTATCAGAATCTGACCCTACGGCGCTGCTTTCCCACCGCTGCTGTGCAGCAATCACAGCTGTTCACTGATCATTTTATTTATTTCAATTGGCTGCCATGGGAGATGTTATTCTTTGGCCTCAGCTTCCTGATGCAAATAATCAGCCAGTCTTTGGTAACAACACTCAGACAGAGCGGGCAGTGGTGTTGAAGGCATTAAGCATTGCTGAAGTATTTGCTTCTGCTCAAAATGTCCAGGTCTTTAAATGAATATTAGGTTTATTTTTATGTGTGGTGAATTATGTCCTTCCTCCCTCCCTTTGCCATGTCTTTCCCTCAGCTTATGACAAGCTAGGACAAAAGCAGCACTTCAGAAAGGAATTAGGTGTTCCATGTAGATATATCTTGTAGGCTTTTTTTTCCACTAATGTCACAGATAAATTCTGTTCCATTCAGCATCCCCACTGATGTCAGAGAAGTTGCATGATCTAGCAGTTCTCCACTTAGTGGTGGTTTGTTTGTTTTTTCAGGTTTGGGGGGGGGATTAAGTATCTTTGAATCATTCATTGTGAAAGTACTGTAAGCTTATGAGTTCCACCCAAGCTAGGGTGGGAAGAAAGAAGAATATAGATGAATACTTTAGGAGCTGGAAATCTCGATTGTGCTGCATAACTACTTGGTCACATTAGAATAGCTGAAATGCTGCTTAGGAGGAGTTCCTGGAGCTCATCTAGTCTAATGTCCCACCCAAAGTCATACTCCTGCAAGAACTACATAAGGTAAGCGATGGCTTTGCCTCTCTACACAAGCCTGGAATAATGGTAAACCCAATACAATGGTGACATCGTAGAATGGTTAGAGTTGGAAGGGACCCTATAGATCATCCTGTTCTACCTCCTGCCCTGGGCAGGGATACCTCCCACCAGAGCAGGTTGCTCAAAGCCTTGCCCAACCTGGCCTTGAACCCCTCCAGGGACAGGGCAGCCACAGCTTCTCGGGGCAACTTGGGCCAGGCTCTCACCACCCTCATAGTGAGAAACTATGTAGTCAGTCATCATCTCCGCCTCGCCATGAGTGTGGAAAGACCCTTATGGTTGGAAGGTGCTGTTGCATTCTGTCCAGGCAGAGTGCAGGGAAACTCCAGAGATGAGAAGGCAGAAGAGGCACAAAGAGGAGTCAGCCATAGGGAGGATCTCACCAAAGTGGCTCTCAGTCCCAGGTCTCCTGACTCCTGTCTGGCTGCTGGAGACTTGGCTTCTCTGTGATACTGGACTGTTGTATAACTTTTGGCCATGTGATTTTTCTCTCTCTCTGTGTCTCTGATTCTAATTCATGTGTGAAATGAAGCTAATGATGCCTCTAAACTTTCTGGAGAGTAACTAAAGTTCAGTGTGAATCAAAGAGCTTCACAAATAGATGTGTTCCTTCACCTTGTGACCAGGCAGTCAGACTTATCTGTCAGTGGCTGTTATGTCCCCTGGTCACTAGCAGAATGCCTTGCATTGTATGTTAGTGTCATAAGATCTTTGATTTGGCATGCTGGTGTACTGGAGAAACACCCAGAAACCCTGTCCTCGGGGTGTGCTTGCCTTGGTTGGGATGCTAACACTTTATCAGGCGGCATCTTTGGGCCAGAGAACTTGCCCAAGGGCTGTCGGACAGAAAGGCACGTGGGAGGATGCAGCGTCCTATGACAGCCCCGTGGCCAGAGCAGGAATGAGCCTAGACTGACTGGGTCCAGGCTTACCAGTTGCTGTTGCAGCCTCTGCTGGAGAGGGACATCTCCTAGTGTTGCTGAAGGCTGTAGTGAGCCAGCCTGGGCCTTTGTGCACAGGGATCAAGTGTGGGAAAAGAGAGGTTTCAAATGTAGAATTTTCTTCTTGCCAGAGCATGAAACTGAGCCATCGCTTGCTCCGGGGAGTCCCCAAAGAGAAGTGATTTCATTCACCAGAGAGTGGCTGCTTGCTTGCCACAAGCAGTGATTCTTGTGTTCCCTTGTGGCTGTTTGTACAGGCAAAACTATTTCTGCTGTTTTCAAATAAAACAATAAAAGCACACACAAAACAACCACCAAAAAGAAGCCAACCAAAAAATCCCTAAAGTCTTCTGTGTGGCAGTCCAATGTCACTACACGCTTCTTGCCGACCCCTCGAGGTCTGAGTTCGAGCTCTGCTGTCCATGTTATTGCAGTGAATGAGAACACCAGCGTTTCCACTGCCCCTCTCCAAAATCAGGAGTTTGCAGTCTGACCACGAGGTCTGTTTCTGCCTGAGATCAACTTCTCAGGTCTCTCAGGTTTCAGTGGGATTGGTGTTTTGTTTTTCCTGGTTCTCCCCCACGACCAGTGTTGAAGGCACAACCTGCCTGGTCATGGGAAAGTAGGATCTGCTGGTTATAGCAGACTGTAGGCTTCTGTTGGTTCTCATTCTTTATGACTTATATTAATGCTGCCTAGATATACTTGGAAAATTGAGTCACTCTGCTCTGTGCAAGTAGAGAACCGAGAAGGAAATACCTTCATTTCTCTACCTCCTGTGTTATGATGTGGAATGTTCCCAAAGCAAAGACTCATTCAAGATTACTGTGGAAAGTGTGGCTCGAAATGCACGTTGCCCCTTCCTTACACCAGCTCCCCAGGGAACCGGGCCTGGCATTGCGTCTCAGCCCGGCGTAAACCTGACAAACGGAATGTCACTCCACACCAGCTGGAGTTAAATCCAGCTGGTGGCCGGTCACAAGTGGTGTTCCTCAGGGCTCAGTATTGGGGCCTTT
>VZTM01011668.1:147912-165998 GCA_013400555.1 Jacana jacana
TGTTGAGGGATCTGGTGTAGGGGAGAACTTGTAGAGTAGGGCTGATGGTTGGACTCCATGATCCCAAGGGTCTCTTCCAACCTAAATGATTCTATGAATCTATGAAAAGTGAACTGACTAATCAGGTAAGGGAATGGTGCAAGAGAATTTCATACCCAGGAGAAGAACAATGCCGGTGACTGGGTGAGTTCCAGTGCACCCACATCTCTTCTTCCATCTCTCTTTTTCTCTTTTACATTAGACGACTTTGAAGAGAGAGCGGGAAGGAGATCAGGAAACTGAAAGTTACTTTTTATTAACTTTGTTCAGCTCTTGCAATACTCTTAATGAGTAAAAATAACTGATCAGACTTGTCGCTTTCTCTTCCATGAAAATGTAGATGATGTTGAAACGTTCCTCAAAGAGGTTGGATGCCATTAGCCAACAGGATCTGTTCTGGTTGTGGGTCCCCCCTGAGGCTGGCAGGACTGATGGAAAGAGTCCTTTTTGATGTATTTAGGAGCTCTGCAAAGGTCAGCAGAGATAATCTTGACTAATAGNATCTATGAAAAGTGAACTGACTAATCGGGTAAGGGAATTGGTGCAAGAGAATTTCATACCCAGGAGAAGAACAATGCTGGTGACTGGGCGGGTTCTAGTGCACCCACACCTCTTTTCTTCCATCTCTCTTTCTCTTTACGTTAGATGACTTTGAAGAGAGAGTGGGAAGGAGATCAGGAAACTGAAAGTTACTTTTTATTAACTTTGTTTAGCTCTTGCAATACTCTTAATGAGTAAAAATAACTGATCAGACTTGTCGCTTTCTCCTCCATGAAAATGTAGGTGATGCTGAAACGTTCCTCAAAGAGGTTGGATGCCATTAGCCAACAGGATCTGTTCTGGTTGTGGGTCCCCCCTGAGGCTGGCAGGACTGATGGAAAGAGTCCTTTTTGATGTATTTAGGAGCTCTGCAAAGGTCAGCAGAGATAATCTTGACTAATAGGTTTTATTCACCGAGGGGATATAGACTGCAAATACTGGTATAGCCCAGAAAATGATGTTCTGGTGTTAAGTAGTGTAACTAAATGGAGTTTGCCAGTAGCGAGAGGAAACTTGCTGCCTACATACAAATTCATGTCTCTCTTTCTCTAATTGAAGCAACCCCTCTGTGAAACTGCTACCCAGGAATGACCTCACCAAGGTCATTTGCTCAAGCTCTTGGCAATCGGTATTGAATACTCAGTGCAGCAGCCAGAAGGCAGCCAACCCCCCTAGAAGCTGGAGAATCCATGAGGTGGTGGTGTCTGCTGGACCAAAATGCTCTCTAATTCTTCTCTACTCTTAGAATAACGTTTTAATCATTTTATGGACTAATGCTGCATTTATTAGTTACGCCCTGCTGTGTGAAATCCAGAGGAATGGCTCTGTAAGCAGTGCTAAAACGCCAGAGGTTCACTGGGCTTCAGGATCCTCCTGTGAACCCGGGTAACCGGAGCGAGCTGCTTAAACACCAACGTTGGGGGCAAAAAAATCCTGTGCTGTTCGGAGTCTGTTGCCAGTGAGTCTTTGAATTTAGGTAATTTCATGCATGCGGAGGTAGACTTTATTTTTCCTTCATCAGCTAAAATAACAATAAAGCTGAACTTGGTGTATTTATTTAATGAAACACAGGATCCCTGCCCTGGTGGTTTTAATCAGTACCCTCGCTATGTGGTAATTAGGGGTTCTCTCCCATGGTTCTGGTTTTACTTAACTTTCAGAATGTGCAGCCAGTTTAAGTTTCCAGAGATACTTGCAACTAATGTTGCCTCATTTACATGCAGATTATCCAGCGGGGACTCTTAAACACACACTCACGTTACAGAGACGCAGACCTTTTCAGCACTTTCTTATTCAGTGAGCAGTGTTCTCCAGTAAAATGTTATCTTTTGTGAGTAAGTAGCTAATTCATTCCACTCTGCGGATGTGACCCGGCTCTTTCATTTCTCACAAGGATTCAGAAGCTGAAGAGGGCTGAGAGCCAGCGTTGCCTGCTCTCCATCTGCCGCTGGATACGGCTCTGCTCGCTTAGAATTATGTACCTGAAATAAGGTTTGGGCTCTAAATTTGCCACAGAGAAGCTCTGTGTGCACTATGGGCCGTTGCTTTTTCTGGTTAGACGGCAGCAAAGAGGTTACAGGGGCTGCTTGTCTTTATGCTTAGTAGCCAGCTCCCTAAAAGTGACCTGAGCAGTGTTTGTATTTGTGTCTCTAACTGCACAGCTGGGCATCATTTGTGCCTGGCAGTTACGGAATCACTGGAGACGTGAGGAAGCAGAACAAGTATATCACAGAATCTCAGGGATTGGAAGGGACCTTGAAAGCTCCTCCAGTCCAATCCCCCTGCCGGAGCAGGAACACCCAGAGCAGGTCACTCAGGAATGCATCCAGCCAGGTCTTGAATGTCTCCAGAGAAGGAGACTCCACCACCTCCCTGGGCAGCCCCTGCCAGTGTTCAGTCACTCTCACTGTGAAGAAATTTTTCCTCATATTTAATTGGAACCTCCTCTGTTCCAGCTTGCACCCATTGCCCCTTGTCCTATCATTGGATGTTACTGAGAAGAGCCTGGCTCCATCCTCCTGACACCCACCCTTTACATATTTATAAACATTAATAAGGTCATAATATATAGCACTTAAAGCTCTCTAAAACAGTGTCCCTGCATAATAAGTCATGTTAAAGTACTAGGTGGCGTTTTGGTCTGATATAAAAGTTTTACTGGTATGAGTTTGGGTCAGCCACCTTATTCGGGAAGCCACCACGGAGTTTTCAAGTCTTCTGAAATGTCTGCTTGTAAAACCCTTTTATGAAGCAATAGAACCTCCTGCAGACTCTGTGTGTGACTAGTCACGGGTGCCCTGGGATTTGGCTGGTGGGATGGTTGTGATGGGAGAGTCCCAGCTGCTGGTTTGTACAGGTAGGCTGCTTGTAAAACCAGACAGAGCGAGAGAGCTTTTCCCAGTCCCTCCTGGTCCCAGGCTTTAGCAAAGGGATTACAGAGAATCCACCTTTGCATTATGCTGAAACCTATTAATTAAACCTTTCTCATTGCAGAACTGGGTCTTACTCATTCCTTTCCCTTCGCAAGCATTAAGGTCAAGAGGAAACTTGAGGGTTTTATCCAGCACTTACAACTGTTGTACAACCAGTGTCTCATTGAGGGTATCTGGGGCTTCTTCTCTGCGTGAGAGAAATCAAAGCCTTCTGCAGAACACAGGCATTTGAAGCAGTGAAGCTGAGACAGTGGGTTTTGGATTGCAAAGGGGGAAGAAAAAGTTCTCTTTCATGCTGTGCTGTGCACATTTCAGAATAAATTAATCTGAAAGATTAAAGCATTTTGGTTGCAAATACAAGTCAGTAGCTCTAGTGATTTGGGGCCAGGACAGGAGGTGGCCTGGACAACTGGCATATGAGCATTCCTTCCTAAATCTGCGTGTGCACCCAACTGGGTTTAAAAGTCTCCAAGACCATGGCTGGGGCTGGATTAATCTCCCCCCTCCCATTCTTTGGGATTATTGGGAACTGTGAAAATGCCCTCATAGTAGGAACACAGTTTTGGGATGAAGGCACATTGGGTTCTGATTGCAGTGGGATCTCTTATTATTTGCCAGAGAAGCTGCTTAGAGCCCTGGCTAAAGAGGTCTTTCCCGGCCTGTTCTCCCACGTCTTTGATCTGGTTTGGCACTTTCCTCTTTATTCTGTTCTAATTTTTTTTTTCTTTGCAGATCAGCTGCTCTTAATCATAACAGCTTATGAATTGGGGTATGGACTTCAGCTCTGACTTTGAAAACAAGGGGTTTCATCTTTACAGTTTTAGCATAAATAAGGAAATTAAGAAGTTGGTGATAAAATGTGCTTTAAATAGTTTCAATAGAAGAGCATATTGTAATGTGTTGTGAGAAACCCGTTTAACTGGTACGAGTAACAGTCTGCTAACTGCAGCTTAACTTAAACCTGTGCTTACTAAATGCAAAACCCCCATGTGCTTATAACATGTCATTTAATTTAGGGAACTAGATATTGGGAACATTAAGAATAAGAACTTTAAGAATACAGTTTACTCTTAGGTGTTGTGGAAGAGCTGGTGTGTGAACACAGACCGCAGTTTGGAAACCCGTGAGGGGGTAGAAATTGCAAAAAAATATTTCTCAGGGTTCTTCCCCTTCGTAATCCTTGCCCCAAAAAAGGGAAGGATGACTGAGAATGAGAATTCTTCAGAGCAAACAGGAGGTGTTGACTGTTCCAGCGTAGGACTACACCACGGTCTTCACCCTGGCCAGTCCTGTGGCAGCATCCCATGGGAAGCAGGGACCTGAGAGCGGGGCCCGGGATGGATCAGCTGTTATTCCCGCTTTTATGTCAACTGAATGGCCGGTTGGTAACGCTTAATCCTTGGATGCCATCCAAATATTTGCAAATCTCTCTGGGTTTGGCCACATTGTTCTCCCATGTGGATGTGAGAGTATGTGGAAGGCTGCGGGCGAATAAACCTGGTGAGTTGTAGCCAGAGGTTGGAAACGTGGGACCCGGCACTTACTGGGAGGGCTGTTCTGCTGGAAAAGGGAAAGGCAAAACAGAACCTTTCAGGGGGGGTGGAAGAGGAAAATGAAAGCAGATCCTTTTATGAAAGTAAAACAATGTTATGGAATAGCTCTTCTTGTATTGGAGTCACCTTCTGGGTTTTTTTTCCTAGCGAGGCTTGATTTCACTCACCTTGACTCTTGGACTGGATGATCTTTCAAGGTCCCTTCCAATCCCTGTGATTCTGTGGTTGTTGCTAATAGGACAGCACCATACCTGTTGTACTGATGTGGCACGGAAAATTCACCTGAACTGTCCAAAGCCTCCTTTCCAGTCAGTGTTAGAGTTGGGAATGAATTCTAGATATTCTGGCTGGCTTAAGCTTTGAGCTTTTCTGCTCCCCCTGTGTCTTCTGTTGCCCAGCTATTAAGTTGGAATCTGTGACTACAGATGGCGAGTTTGCTCTCAGCAATGAGATTCAGCGGTGATTTTTACACCATAAGCATCAATGAAAATATCAAAAGCTGCAAGACCTCACTGGAGTGAAGAACTGGTGTTTGGAAAACTTCCCACAGCTTGTTTGATATTTTCTCTCTAGCTTTGTGGGTCGGGACAGCCGTGAAGGAGAGCAGTGAAAACACAAGTAGTTACCAGAAGGTTAACTGGAAGGGTTGACATTCTGCCCGGCTGTGGCGTTCTGTCAGAAATAAATCCAGGGCATCAGGATGAAATGTTTTAAGGAATACTTCTCACTACGCCCTCACCCACGTTTGAGTAACGTTTCCATGTTGTAGGAAAGCAAAGCCCTGTGTGTGCTCATTCCAGAAACATGTTTGTGCAGCTCACCGGAGATCCCAGCCAGCAACAACCTACACGTACCCTGGTGACAACTGCTGGCTCGGCCCTGCAGCCGTCTCTCCTCCTGCTTTATGATAAGCTCAGGTGGTTTCCTTATTGCATATTATGGGAAGGTCTCTTTCTCTTTCTTTCTGAAGCACATAGTCATCTATATTTGGGTTTGGTTTGTATCACATTCAGGATGACTCTCGCTGGGTACGTCAGGGAACTTGTCATCCTTCCTTTTTTTAAATATCCTACAGCTGAGTGGAATTAGAGCATACCATACACATGAGGAAACTCTTTTCCCTTTCAGCTGTACTGAAGGGCTGTGTTGGTTCACCCTGTGTTTGTACAGATCGCTGAGAACCGTGGGCAGTGTAATAAGAGGTGGAGAAGCTCTTGTGAAGATGACACCCAAGAGTTTCGGTGTGGTGCTTCTGCCTCATACCCCGCTTATGAAGTATTGCAGCAACTCAAGCCAGGAGCTAAATACCTTGTCATTTTTATAAAGCACCTCTGGTTAGTGTTTGACAAATACTAAATAAGCCTTGTAGTACCTTGTTAAGGCAGAAAAATCATAGAATAGAATCATAGAATCATTTAGGTTGGAAGAGACCCTTGGGATCATGGAGTCCAACCATCAGCCCCACTCTACAAGTTCTCCCCTAATAAAAAAAAAATAAATATTGGAAATGCAGAATTAGAAAGGGAAACTTGAAGCATATGCAGGAGGAGGGATTTGTTTAAAATCACACATGCAAAAAACCAAGTGGCAAAACTGGAAAGAAAAATCCTCAGCCGTGTCTGAGTTGCTGTTGTGGTGCTGCCTAATGGATAGCTGGGCTGTTAGTTCAGGGCTTCTGCCAACTCATTGAGAATTGAAATAGAAATGTCCCTTAAAACAAAACAAAAGGAAGTTTTTAGAGCAGCTCCAGGAGTGCTGGAATTGACAGCCCCCAAGTAGTGGAGGGGGGAGACACGACACACCAAAGCACCCTCAGCATTTCAGGATCTTTCCAGACGAGGGATGGGGTCTTCCTGCAATTCCTTCTGCTAGGAAGTAGTTAAGTGGTCTGCTCGAGTCTTAGGGACGAGAGGTTGCTCAGTGGTCTAACCCTAGCATGTTAACAGTTTATTTTAAGAAATTATTATGATTAGGGGACTTGCAGTGAATTTTCCTGGAGAGATAGCCTCCTGCAGCTGAGTGAGTCAAGAAAAGGGCCGCCTTCTCAAATGGGGCAAACTCAGTGCATCACAGGTGAATCGGTTACAAAACCCCTTTCCATGTTGAAAGTGAAATCGCAGTCTGTTTCCAGTTGGTTCTTCCCAGAAGCAGAGAATTTTCCTTCTTCACTGCCCTGTGGCAGGGGCTGAAGATGGGGAGGGGGGTTTGCATCTCCTGCTCTGCTTTTCTCTTTTTAAGGCTGCTGACTAAAAGGTGTGTTACCGTCTGTAAAACAGAAAATTTTCTCAAACACCCACCCCACCCCCCAAAAAAAACCCAAAAAACAACCAACCCCCACCCCAATGTGTAAAACTGATCCTTTGTTCTGTTTATGGCTCCTTTCAGGACTGTAATTCAATTTAGCATTAGGTTAAATAAGAACCATTTTAGCTCAGATAAGAACAAGTTCTGTCATTAATCCGTTATGAATCGTATTTGTTGTTTTAATTAGAAATATAGAAGTCCCAAAGGCCTGAGGAAGTTCATGAGCATAACTGAAATAGAAAAGAAAAAGTTAAAAGTTGTGATTTATGACTTTCAAATCAGGCTCTGGTTTCCTAGAAGGGGTCTGACGCTTATCTTGGTTGGAGCAGTGTATCTGAAATGAGCAGCTGGACTCCTCTCTCTTATCTACAGCAAAACCTGTTTTAAGCAATGGCCCTTCAGAGCAATTAAAATTAGCTGCTGAGTAAACTTTGTTATTTGAGGTAAAAGTTAAGTGCTGTAATGGAATCGTAGAACCATTCAGGTTGGAAGAGACCCTTGGGATCGTGGAGTCCAACCATCAGCCCCACTCTACAAAGTTGTCCCCTACACCAGATCCCTCAACACCACAGCTCATCGACTCTTAAACACATAATCTACTCTTAAAAACACAGAAATTTAGGCTCATTCTGTAAATGTGTGTGACCATACACTTAACCTGGTTTAAATGCTGTAAAGAACAGGTCTACATGAGATGTGCTAAACCTCTGGAGATGTCACTGATTTATGAGGGACTGAACTTCCTTATTACTGTATTTGCTCCAAGATCTCTCTTCCTCTGGAGAAAAATGGTTCCCTCTCCCTTTGAATTGTTGGTTGTGCTGGTTATGGGTAAGCTGTGGGGTGGATTTCCTCTCCTGTGGGTCCTGCAGATCTGGTCTGACACCTTCCTGATGTTCCTACCACAGGGCAGGACGGGACTTGAGTGTGCATCTCTCCTCCTCCTCCCCAGTCTGCCGGGTTTTCTTCTAAGGAAAACAGGAGTTTCCAGTAGACTTAGGGCCACATAGTTGGGAAATAAGACTGCAGGGAGTCCTGGAGTGGTCCTGTTTTGTAGGTTAGGAATAATTTAATGATAAGGACCAAGTAGTGCCATGCCACAATAGGGTAGTGGTTACACCAGAGATACACGAGACTTGCCATCTCTTTGGATACACCGTTTTGACGTTCAGATTCGTAGTTTTGTCTTACTTTTGCAAGGAAATGGGACAGTTGTTCATAAAAGAAGTGTTTTTCAAGCAGATGGCAGTAAATAATAGGAAGAGCTTAATGAAAGGTGATTGTCCCCTATGGAGCGGAAAGAAAAGTTTCATTTTCATCACAGCGAATTGAAACCACCTTGTAGGTGGCTGCTTGCGACAGAGTCCAAGCTTGGATCTGTATCTCTGCTCTGAGAACCAAGCTGGGCTCATCCTTTCCCTGGAAAGGTTCTGGGGTGCAAATCATGCCCTTCCCACCGTGGGTGACAACTGTATCGTGGTGGTGTGTTTGTGCAGCTCTGGATGGGTTGGTGTCCCCAGGCGAACACCGCCTGTGGTTTGAATTCGGTAAATACGGTCTCATCCTTCTCATATGCCTGTGACACAGACTGTTGTGGTCTTTTTCTTTGTGACTTGTGGTCTGTATCTGGTGGAATATTTTTCCTAGTGAAAATTTCAGGTGTGGGTTGGGGTGACTTTTTTTTGGTTTTTCCACTGGATGTAAACTGAGTGACTTCAAAAGCCGGTCAAGTTGAAGTAACGAGACAAAGTGACTTGTGCAGGTACCACCATTCCTTCTCGGTGTTGGAGGTGTTATTCTAAGGTAACATACGCTGGTGTTAGTGTACAAGGACTTACATTGCCCGTCAGCATAGTTAAAATACAACAATTAGCATAAATACATTCTCCTTTGCATTGATTTTTTGAGAAAAGCAGGACAGGCTTGATCTGTGCCCTAAGAACCGATGCTCTGGCTCTGTAAAGAGCGTGAGAAGGAACAGGACTGTTGAGTAAGAGACTGTCGTTGCTTCCCAGTTGTTTTTCGAAGTTGAAACTGAAACTTGAAGAGTCAGGTGCTAGCTGGAACCAAAACCAAATAGAGCACTTAGGATAAAACAAGTGAACCACGCCATCCTGTTGGACCTCCCTCTGCAATTAACGAGCACCCAGTGTTCTTGTAACTTGAAATGGGTTGGATTTTTGGAGGAATCTTTATGAAAACCTGCGTCATGGTTTAAAGTTGAGAGGAATCCCCAAATGTGGGGATTTCAGTGTTAAGTAAATGGTGGTAAAAGTTTACTGAGTCTGTCCTAAAGCTGTATAAGTGGAGCTGCTCTGCATTTGTCAGGGCTGTCCCCGGGAGGAAAAGAGCACATGGACAGTTGTCTGCATTTATGCCATCACTGGCTGATGAACGCTAATGCCTGCACGGTGTGAGCCCAGAAATACAGCTCAACTCTGCAGTTGAGGGAAGAGAAAGATTATCTTTGACGATATTCCTGATACCACTGAGAGAAAAGATCAAAGCCGAGCAATCAACCCCATTTTTTGTTTTATTCAATTGATTTCCAGAGGCCCCTGTTACTATAGTAACTCCAGTAGGTCTTTTAATTACAAAATTTGGAAAAACTCATCAATTATTCTGAACTGCTGGGGGGGGGAAACAGTGGCACAAATGCTTTATGAAAAAGAAAGAACATTTGCAAACAAACTATTGCAAACAAAGCTTGACAGACTTCCCTTTAAGCACGACAGGGAATAACACGTTGGGTTCAAGTTCTCGGAAAGCAAATCCCCTCTTAGAGGGTTCCCCCTTTGGCTAAAGAGGAATAAAAATCCCCTTCACTGTCCAAATCAGGCACTCCCCTCCCCACAGATACAGATGGTAGGGCTTATTTCTTTATAGACCCTAAATTTAATTACAGTGTATCTGAGCGGAGCGGTTGCGTTATCACCTTAATTAGCAGTTTGGAGAACTGTTCGCTGCTGGAGGTGTTGAATACCGGGGTGCGTTGCAGGTACCAGCTCTATCAAAGAGGAATCATTTAGCAATAATGAGCACCTTTCAAATAATAATTGCATTTAAAATAGGGGCTGTCACCTTTTATCATCGGTTATGTTTCCAAAAATGGATTTATGCTCCAAACAGGCTTCTATTGAGAGTTCCAGAGTAGAAGAATTTGAGGCACATCACGTGAGTGGCTTCTAAATGCCATCTCCTGACCTGAATACATCCCAAGTTGACGTGTTTGGCAGACCCCATGGAGCTGTGGGAGGTGTTGTGTTCACTGACACCACAGGGGAACGCGGTAGTGAAACTTGGGTTGTGAATCTTTCACTTTCTAGAGATGGGGCATTTTTAATGACTGCTGCTTGGGATATCTCTATACCTCTGGAGATCACCTAGTCCAACCCTCCCACCAAAGCAGGTCCTCCTAGAACAGGTTGCACAGGAACTTGTCCAGGTGGCTCAAAGCTGTTTTATATCGTTAGCTGCCCGAGATGCTATTGCACTGAATTTGTGTTGGAGAGCTAGTGTCTGCTTTCCAAAGACTCCTGAGCATGTGGATGCAGCGAGGCTCCCCTGGTTCATCACGGAGGGCAGGGATGAAGGCACGTTTTGGAAGCTGATTCGAAGTGAAAAGTAGGTTTTTTTTCAGTTGGCAACGTTTCATAATGGATAGACAGCATTGACCCGGGGCTTACAAGTAATGGTGACAAAGGTTACTCATGGAGAGGGATTTTTCCATCGGCTCCCACCATGTTTTGAGCCATCCCCTAGAGAACCTTCCATTTTAGCCTTAGTTCTTTATTGGTTCGCAGATCATTTCACTGTGACGCTTTCTCTGGACCCATCACTCTGAAAAGCCCTTGTTTTTCCTTTGCCTTTAGAAATAGGGTTGGGGTTTTTGGGTTGGTTTGTTGTCTTTTTTTCCCTAAAAAGTTTTTGAATGAGGACTCCAATTTGGTTGTTCTTGTGATGAAAGAAGATACAAGAAAAGAGCAAATGTCATCTATAACAGTGTATGGAGAAACAACCGTTGGAATGGTAACTTCTTACTGTTAAAAGCAGCACGGCTGTTGTCTCTAATAGCACAACCTCCCGAGGTTCAAAACTGCCACAGATGATGAAGTTTCCATTAAAGGCTAATAAACTCTCTTATGTCAATGTGACAAAAGAACTCTCTTATCTCTCTGGAATAAGAATGCTCTTTGAAGAGCTTCAGAAGAAGACTGCGGTACCAAGTCAGTCTGGCGGTTGGTTATTTTGAATTTCTATAAAGTGTGTCAACCCCAAGGCTAAAGGGATTATCTGTGAAGTAACAAAAAGTGAAAGATGAATGCTTTCCTTCGCTGTGGTGAATGACATCTCTTTAGAAAGCACAGGTATAAACTGTTCTTCCCCAGCGGTGGCTCAAATCGGGAACGACTCCTTGAAATTAGCGGAGCCTGTCAGATCCGAGGGATCTGCCTGCAGTTGAAGGCTAATTCAGTTTTAGGTTGAATGTAGGTCTTGAGTGTAAATAAGTCATCAGAATCATGATCCAGTGTATGGTTATCTACCTCAGGAACTGGAACACCCTCTTTCTTTTAGCTCTTATATTTTTAGGTGAATTAAAGATTTACTTGAACAGGCATATCCACATGTGAATTCACCTAAGAATCGCTCTCTCCAAACTAACTAAATGTTTGCAAGCCTGAAATCAGAGGTAGGTTGGCTCTGAGTATTTAAATTGGTCATAGTCCTATTTAATGTTTATGGATTATTTTTTATTATGCTTTTTATTCCTGAGCCAGCTAAACACTAAGCTCTTACCGAAAGGCCAAGATCCAGGGGGGAGAGGGGAGGCTGAGGTGAGGGTGCTGTTTTGCTCACCATCAGCCATACAGACAAACTCAGTGCCTATCTGACCAAGAAAGAGAAATTATTTTACTTATTTCAATGCATTAACCATTTGCTGACTAGGTACTTACTGTTTTGGGGTGTTTGTTTTTTCGAGGATTAATTCTAGAGTATTACTTTTGGAACTGAGAAACTGAAAATTAAAGAGTAGCCTTATTTATTTATTTTAACCAGCAAGGGAGCAACTGTTTCCATCTCATAATATTCCTCCTGTGCCAAAAGTGTAAAAGCCCCCTTAAGAATGAACAACTTGGCCAGTGAGCAGCATTAAATAACTCTGACAAATGGCTCTGCTGTGCTCTGGGCAGCAACCGGCCAACAGTCAATAGCTCTTTATCTGAGGACTGGGATATTGTACAGCAGGAAGATGATAAAGAGGAAAATTTCTACCCTGCTCGTAGAAAGGCAATAGAAACAAGAAAAACTAAGCTTTGGAAAGAAAAGCTTAGTGCTGTGGCAGTTTTGCAGTGCAGACCAGCTGAAATCAAAAGGAATCTAAAACATTCCTCAGGCTAAACGGCCTCTGCCATCTCCGACAGCTCCAGAGCTCCCTTATCTTCCCTTGCCTTGGTGAAAAAGAGGGTTGATTCCAAGGATGAGACACTTCAGCACAGAATAACGTGGCCTCTGGAGCTGGAACAGAGTTGGGTGGCGCTGGTGGAGAGCCAAAATTGGAGTTATTAAAACATTTGGATGCTTCTGGTGCCATTTCATTCATTAAATGCCAGGGCTCGGGGGGGAAAGCTACTGGAGCGCAGGTTTACAAGCCCCGGTCGCTCCCAATTACGTTTGGCACATGGCAGAATCAAATTAATGCTGCCAAATTAGCCTCCTCTGCAGCGTGTGAGAGCTGAACTATTTGAGCTATTTCAGAGTTGTAAATGATGAAACTGATAGCACACTAATGTGATCCTTTCAGGCTTCTCGTTTATATTAATGAGTTTTAGTCATCTAAGGCAAACTGATAACGACTGATTAATAGCACCCCGACTTTCAAACTGGCATCAAAGGCTGATCTCTCCCTTTTTTTCCTCTCTCTTTTTTGTTTTTTTAACTCCTTGATGGGTTATGAGTTAAGACCGTTAACAATTAACTCTAAGCTTAATTGAAATCCAGATGTGAAATTCTTGATGGAAGTTAATTTAATTCTGATCGTGGCTGTAGCTGATTTGTCTGATTTTTTGTTTGTTTGTTTTAAGTAGCTTTGAACTTGTAAAACAAGAGTGTGATTTGTTTCACGATATCTTTTAAATTTTTTTTCAGTCTGTTGAAGAGGGCTTGTTAAACTAATATTGAACAAAGATAAATTATCATAGGAACATCAAATAGCTACCAGCAAAAAGCAATTAAACCCCCTAGGAAAATCTCAAAATTATCAAGAAAAGGCAAACTGCTTGTCCTTAAGTCTTTAAGCTGTTTTTAATGTCCCTGTGTTTGTGTGAAGAACAGATTTTCTGGACAGTAGGTGAGGGTAGTGCCCACAGTAAGAGTTACAGGCACGGGCATGTGAGATGTCAAATAACCATTAGTGCCCTACAAAAATGAGTGGGAGGGTTTGGAAGGAAAATTGAGAGTGAAATGACAAAAGTGAAGTCAAGTCTGTGAACAAGGTTGGGGGGGCAGCTGCTCACAGGTGAAATCTTGGGAAGTTTGATCATCCGGTATCAAACTCTATAAAAAAACCCTCTACTCTGTCCTGGTGAGACCCCATCTGGAATATGGTGTCCAGTGCTGGGCCCCTCAGTTCCAGAAGGACAGGGAACTGCTGGAGAGAGTCCANCTCTGGGGTTTCTGTTGTTGCAGCGAGTACAGGGTTGTCCAAAGCCCTTAGAAGAGTCAGTGCAAACAAAACACGTTCATACGGGTTACACTACCCCCGTCCTTACAGAGGGATGTCCTTCAAAACATTGCACCGGTGAAAGAGAGCTTTGCAAAAGCCAAGCAGATGACAACTTCCTAGAGTGTTTGTGTAATTATCATCATCATTATTCTTATTAATATTATTATTACAAATGCTCTGCTCTTTCCCTGGACTGTTTACTAAAAATTACATCAAGCAGCTGAAGTTCCCGCCCTGCCGCTCGGATAATCCAGGTCAGCTCCTGCTTTTCAAACTGCCCTCCTCGTTTTCCAGGAGGAATATTGCTAGAGTTTTCTAAATAAGCCTCTCCTCCCACTAAGGAAACCTGATACACTGAGAAATCCTGGCCTAGAGATCAAAACCACCGACCCAAACCAGGATAATTTTAGAATATACAGGGATGTTGACGCTTCCTCTTGGAGTCTGAGCTTTAAGGCTGCCCCGCAAACGGCATCACGCGCTTGATGTGCACAATGATGGGAACTAAACGTGCAAAAAAACCCCAATCTCCCTGGAGAAAACAGGGGAAAATAGGGCATTGGTACATATTTAGTCTTTGCTTTAGATCAAGACATTGTACAGTCACTAGATTTTTCCAAACATCTGCTAGAAAGATAAATCCATTGTAGTGGAAATGAAATGCATATTTTAAATTCAGACAGTTTTGTATTGCATTGTCAGTGATATAGAGGAAAAATAAATGTGAAAGCCATTAAAAAAGCTTGTGTAAAACCTGCATGTGTGCTAAAGAACGTTGTCCTTTAGAATTAGACCCCAAATCAGACTTTCTTGTCAGATTGACTGGGTTGGTTTTCATCTTAAGAGTTCTTTTCATCTTTAGAAACTTTGTGTTTAAAAAAGAGCTTTAATATTCCGCAACGGAATTATACATCTGAACAATGAGCATCTGCTGTGGTTTGAGGTTCTCTCCTCACTTGTAAGAGGGCTCTGGTTCCACGTGGGCTGAGGTTGGGGGACGTCAGGAGATGAGACGCAGCTCTGGCTGTAGCTGTTGTTAGGGCCACTAGGGACTTGGTCCCCCCCACTGCAGCAGCCCCACCAAACTTCTAGCCCAGCTTACAAAAAATGCAGAAAACTGCCATCCTTGCTAATTTACAGTTTTGAAGAGGTCAGCCCGAGTTTTCGAGTAACCCTGGACTGAAGCTGGGCAGGTCGGTTTGCCCAAAAGATGGGTTAGTTTCCTGGAAAATGGTAAGTGAAGACCTGCTTGGCAGAAAGAGGGTAACTACAAAGTGATTTCTTACATTCCCCATCTTCTCCTCAGATGTATCATAAGATGTGGATAACAAAATAAAAAATAAAACTGAGAAGTGAATAGATGAGAGTATAAAATAGTTCTAATGCTTATGAAAGGAGCACTGGTATAAGGAACTTAGAAACTACTGAAGCCTTTCAAATCCAGCTAACGTAGAAGGACCCTTCTAGCAGAAAGTACCTTATGTATTGTTTAGGTATTCAAAGTATTCCTGGAATATTAAGGAGGCCTAATCTGCAGGAGCAAGGACTCTTCTTTCCTAGCACTTTCAATCTTGTAAAATCCAAACCTGGGGATCTGAAGTGATGAGCCTGTTTTTAAAACCAGAACACAAGAAAACAGGAGTGTATGTACCCCAGCTTTGGGTAGGTTTGTTTTCGGGTATTTTTAGCTGCAGTGTTTAAGTTGTTCTTCTGATCTGTAAAGAATTGAAGGAAGGATGTTTTGTGTGCCTTTTTTTCTTTTACTAAAACTGGGAGATGTGCTTGAGAATCATAAAAAGTCTCTGTCTTGCAGTAGAGTGGCAAATCTTGATAAAACTACTGTACTGGAGCCTTGACTTCATATTGAAGGCTGTTAAGAGCTTCCAGAGCCCTAATAATAACTAAATATTTGAGTAAATCTTGCTTTTATTGAACTTTATAGAAGAAGGTACGACATTATTGTACAGTATGTGGACCAGGTTTCATTGAGAATATCTCATGATCACATTCTGGATAGATTTTTTTCCTCTATTTCTCCACTGTGAGCTTTGTGCCAACCTCCATAACCGCTTACAGATGAAAACCATTCTAGCAAAATCCTTCACGTAAATTTAGCTTTTTCTCAACTGGGAAGAAGAGGAAATCAGCCCCAGATAAAGAGCTGCTTTTTCACAGTTGTCCAGAGGTCTTGTTGGGTGATTCCCTGGGTGGCAGAACACAGCAAGGAAGCAGCATCGCCGCAGATTGAAGGTGCAGTTTTATGTTACACCCAGTTCAGTGCAAGTTTTGGCCTCCAGTGAAATGGGATCCTGTTCTCCCTGGCCCAGCCGTGTGCTCCCGCTGTTTGTGTTTGCTCTGGCAACCCTCTGGCTGCAGGCAAGTTGGATCCCTTTGCTGACATCATGGAAAAGTTGCTTCCAAAAGTAAAAGCAAGCTTTCCATTGGACTGGATTGGGGACCCGAGACAGAAAAACTGCATCATCTGCCAGACTGAGGGTGAGAAGATCTACTTTAGGGAAAAAGCAAATAGGATTTCACCTTTCAACCTCAGCCAGCATAATGTAAAACTTAGGTTACAAGCTCTGATTTCATGGAATCATAGAGTTATCTGAGTTGGCAGGGATCGTTGAGATCATCTAGTCCAACCATCAACCTAATTCTGATGAAAAACAAGAACCTATCACTAACCCATGTCTCTGAGCACTCTGTGAACCTATCCTTTTAAATCCCTCCAGGGATGGTACCCCAACCCCTTCCCTCGGCAGCCTATTCCAAGGCTTCATAACCCTCTCAGTGTAGAAATTGTTCCTGATTTCCAATCTGAACCTCCCCTGGTGCAACTTGAGGCTGTTTCCTCTTGTCCCATCGCCTGTTACCTGAGAGAAGAGAAGCTCCCCTGGCTACACCCTCCTTTCAGGGAGTTGTAGAGAGCCAGGTCTCCCCTCAGCCTCCTTTTCTCCAGATTGAACACCCCCAGCTCCCTCAGCCTCTTCTCATAAGTCTTACTCTCCAGTCCCCTCGCCAGCTTTGTTGTCCTTCTCTGGATCTGCTCCAGCCTTTTGTTGTGGGAAGGGGCCCAAAACTGGACACGGTACCTGAGGTGGGGCCTCACCAGTGCCCAGTTCAATTTCATCTAGTTTAAAAATTCAGAATACTTGGGGTCTTTTAAAACATCAATTGGCACCTACAGGGTGAGAACGTGTTTCTGTGTCAGTGGATGTGAACTGCCCTGTGTGGTTATGGGCTGCATGTCAAAACACTGACGATCCTTGGTATCACTGACTCAGGCCTTGCCGATGTGTTACCTGCAGTCCTGAGCAGCTCTTCCATCACGGGTATTTCCTAGAGGAAAAAGGACAGACATAGAAACTCTTTATCTGCTTTGTACCCTGTTATCAGAGGGTGGGGGACAAGCCTTTAAATACCTTCAGTTGACTCAGACAAGCCGGAAGCCACCTGCGATGGCCCGGATTAGTGTTCTGGCTTCTCTTGTCAAGTTGTTGACAGACTTAACCAGCAGGAAACTGCCACTTCCAGGGTGAAAACCAAATGCTTTATCCTCCCAGCTCCTGTGGACTAATCTAACCTTTCTGATTCGTGATATGTGTTTAAGTAAATACGTCTCCAATCGTGTTTATGAGTCGATTAGATGTGGTGTGGAGGGATATGGTGAAGAAGAGAACTTTGTAGAACGGGACTGATGGTTGGACTCGATGATCCCGAGGATCTCTTCCAACCTGAAAGATTCTATGATTCTACATGAAGCAGCTTTTTTCCATTATCTTCTCTCACTCTGATCCACTTTGTTCACGTTGATATAGATCAGGAGTAACGCTGTTTGAAGTAAGGCAATCACAGAGCAAAATATTATCCCTTTATTTGTGGAAGTAGTCCCTCCAGGTACCCTGTTGGGATACACACTGAGGAGCCAAACCATAAGGCAGTGAAAGTTACGGTTTGTTGGCCCAAGTTGTATTTCTGGTGGGAACAGGTACTGCAAAAATAGCATGTAGTAACAAATGTGTTATAGTACTTAAAGCTGGGGACTGTCATAAATACTCCCTGTCTCTCTCTCCTGCCCCTAGGCAGTGGAAAGTAGAGTAAAGAAATTAGTTTTCCACATTGAAAAGAGCAATAGCCCTCCTAGGTATATCATGGAGCCAGGCTGGTGGGACTCCCCGGAGAAATTCTTATCTCTGGGAGGAGTAAAGTCGCACTTTGCAGACCTTTGTACGTTTTCAAGAGGGCTGTTAAAAAAATTCACTCTGTGCATTCAAGTGCTGGGGCTCTGCAGATCAATGGTCTTTATTACAGTAGCTAAGAAAAAGAGCTTTATCAGGTTACCTTGGCTTTGCTGCAGCTGGTTCTTACATCTGCTGGATCCAGCACTGGCTGGAAGGACGGTCCCAAAGGGTGGTGCTCAATGGAATTAAATCCAGCTGGCGGCCGGTCACAAGGGGTTCCTCAGGGCTCAGTACTGGGGCCATTTTCCTT
>VZTM01011668.1:166215-183386 GCA_013400555.1 Jacana jacana
GCAAGAATTGTTCCCAGCAAGAGTGGTCAGAGCCTGGACTGGGCTGCCCAGGGAAGTGGTGGAGTCCCCATCCCTGACTGTGTTTCAGAGTTGATGAGATGTGGTGTTGGGGGATCTGGTGTAGGGGAGAACTTGTAGAGTGGGGCTGATGGTTGGACTTGATGATCCCAGGGGTCTCTTCCAACCAAAAAGATTCTATGATCTGTCTCCGTTAAGCAATTCCCCATTTGCTGGAAGGGCAGCCCAGTGCTGAGGCTGGGAGGGCAGCTGTGTGGTACCATGAGCATGGAGGTGCTGCACAGGCAGGAGTTTGCGTTGAATGATCTGGCAAGGGATCACCAGTGATTCCCTCCTCCCGGCTCTTCACATCAGGCTGTGCTTTTCCCGTGCCAGGGTGCTCATTTGAACCGGCCCGAGCATGCGCAACGCGAGAAAAATAGTTGAAAAACGTCAAAATGCTGCTGTCAAACACAAACTGACTGTCCTTGGGGATGTAGAAGCCTGGCTTGGGAGAGAAAGTACGTCTTTGTGAAAATATCTTATGGACCTGCTAAAAATCCCTGGGTTCTCCTGCTTGCTTGTGGTCAGCTACGGAATGAAAACAGCAAACCGCCTCTCCTGGCTCCGCTGTGTGCACCAGCCCGTTTTAATGTGGGTGTTGGTCATTCTTCATACTCAAGGAACGAAGAGAAAGATGAAGGCTGAACTCCAGGCTTTTTTTTTTATGGGTATTGTAATGTAATTGTAAATTGTAAATGAAATGAAGAGAAATAGAGAGTGGCAACGGCATAAGGAAGAGGGTCTGCGCTCTGACTCTAGAAAGAAAACAGGAAATTCAGATGGCTAATTCTTGTTGGTCTTTTGCACACACCAGAATACTTGAGAGTATTGCTTCTCGGTGCTGAATTTTACAGAAAATCTCACTAATTATTGTACAGAACTGGTTTTCTCTAGCATACCTGTTTCCTAAGCCTTTTCCCTTATAGTGACAAGATTGCTTAATTTTCAGGTTTTGGGCCTGATCAATGAAAAGGATGGAAAGTGTAAAAGTTGGTTTACTTTCTTTCAGTGTCACCTCTGGCCAGAAATACATGATATTGCAAAATGAGAAGGAAAGAAATATAAATTAAAAAACAAAAGAGAGAGAAACGTGAAAGCTCTCGGCGTTCTGAGTGGAAGCCCTGCTCCCTGAAGGAGAGAGCTATTTCATGGTCCCCTTTTCAAATGGAGCATTACAGTATAATGCAGCAATTATTTTCTTGGGTAGGTGTTTCATTACCAACCTGGGCCTTGGAGGTGATGGGAGAAAATTTGTCTTGACCTTCCAGGGAAGCCATAAAAGAGAAATGATGTCTAAATAATAAATGTCTGGGAGAAATGTGAAATGCCTAACGGTGTTGCGCTTCGCTTTCCTGACATCTGTGCATTGTAGTATAAAGAGCTGCTATAGGGATCATTTCAAAAGCAGGAATATTTTCTATTGTTCCTTTGCATTTTTGACCTTCCTCCTTCTCCTGCTTCAGTCCCTCTCGAATGGGGTTGAATTGTTTTTTCTGCAGGATGCGTCTTTTCCTGGTTTTCCCTTAGGACTGGAGCAAACTACAAAAAGCAGATTTGGGAAAAAAAAAACAAAAACAAAACCCAAGCCCCAAACCTGAAGTTGATTCTGGAGTGAGGTTGATGGGCTCAGATTTTTATTTCCTGTGCTTGTGGCCATATGTGTGGCAGTTGGTAGCCACGGCAGAACGAACCTTCCCATCTCCCTTTGCTGACGCGGTGACAGCGTGGAGGGGACACGCAGCGGGGAGTAGCTGCTGTGACATGTGGCCCTGCTTTGCCTTCGTTCTGGGTATTGTGGGGGATTTTTCTTCCTTCATTTTTCCAAATTTTCAATGTCATAGTTTTAGCACCAGCAGTGGAGGTTGTTGTCACTCCCCAGTTCCGAAAGGTCTCATTCTGTAGTTGTGTTGACTCCCTTACTGAATAATCATAGCCCTTTCTGTGCTTCTCTTCTTTCCAGTTGCCTTGGGAAAGGCTGATTTCCTCTCTGATAAAAATGATTTTAATGGAAAAACAAATTGCCCTGGAATAAACAGTCCGTCGAATGACCTCATTTTTAAATCTTTCCTTCTCAAGTATGAGCATTGCTAGGTGTTTTTCTTCTTCTTTTAAATTCCTCTAGATGTGCTAGAGTCTCTTTTGCCAAGCAATTGTAGTGCCCCCAAAGAACTGCTGATCTGGCTGGGTAAAGGATGGTTATGTTGAGCTGTATGAATGTTCCTAAAACCCCTCGTGTACCCTTGTGGAGGAGTAACTCCTGATGGTATCTGGCTGATCTGCCTCCTTCACTGTGAAGCTTTACATCCTCAACGATTGCAGATACCGATCGATGAGCTGGTTTTCTGTGGGTGCTTGACTGTCTTTGTTTTGCTCTGAAGTGGTTTTGTTCTTGGCTCAAATGCTTGGGTAAAAGCAATCCTTTAGAGAAGTGACTGCTGAACATCTTACCCCCTGCTTTGATGTGTCCACACTTGTGTCAACCGAGTCTCTGTCAGACTCTGTAAGATTTGCAGGAATGCTTCTGGACACAAGAGCTTTGCCGTGATTAGAAGAGGCTCAAAGGAGAGGGTGTGGGCAGGTCTTTAATGCATAAAGCACAACTCAACAGCCAGGAACTTAAGCTGGAGCATCCAAAGCCATTATCTGTGAGAGGCAGGAGCTCCCAGCTGCTGAGCCGCTCCCTCTTGCAACGATAAGAAATTACTGATAAGGAAATAAGCAGGATCTTGCCTCTTTTTGAAGGCAGTTTTTAGCTTTATGTTCCCTTTGGGAAAGAAAAATCTAATCTGATCCCTTGGTCTAAAAACGTTTCCTGTGCTAACTCTTAAATTGGAGTCTAAGGAAGCCCCAGTGATGCCCAACCCTGTCCAAAAGACTCTCCCTGACCCAGGAGGTAGCCACTAGCCCTTTACACCGTGCTGCTTTCTTTCTGAGCTTCCTCTCCTCCAAACCTCTTCCCCTCCATTTTCAACCTCCCTTTTCCATAGTATTTCCATAGAGTCCTAGTGGCTTTCTCCTCAGCCCAATTCCAAACCCACTGTGCGTTTGTGCCAACTGAGTGCCCTTATCTGAACCCACCTCAGGGACCTTTCCTAAACCCTCATTCCATTCTTCCAGCTCGCTCAGATGCTGTTCCCCTTCCTTCTCCTCTCTCTTTGCTCTCTGAACTCTTCTCTACCTTTCCATTGCTCCTCCGTTCCACATACTGGCCTCTACTTGCTGCTTGATGGTGTTCTTTTTCTCTTCCCTAATAAGGCCTTTCGCTATTAAGGCGCCCTTGGTTAATGTTTATGTGAAAGATGCCTGTTATAAAACAATTTCGGGTAGCTGCCCTGTCCCTCTGGGTGTGGGTGGATGGCGATGATGGGCTGCTCCGCTGTGATTCCAGCCATGGTTGGCACTGCTCCGGTTTGGACTCGGGCCCAACAGCGTGCTCTCTGAGTCCTCTTGGCTTTTTATTGAGGAAATGGTTATCTGAAGCGATGTCATGAGCGCTGGTTTCTTGGAGGCTTCAGATGACTCAGTGTAATGCAGGTCTGGGGGGAGCGGGAGCGTGTTCCGTTGTTTGCAGTAGCAGAAACTCGATGAGTGGAGAGGACACGAAGGATGATTTATCTCTGAGTTGTTGTTACTATAATAAACCTGGAAAAATACCCCAGGAGTGGCTGTAGCTTTAACTCAGCTGAGAGCTGGTTTTGAATGTAGGGAAGCGTGCCAGTTCTTCTCAGGGCTTCTGGAGAGCCTTGATACTGTTTTGACATCAGGATGACTAGATGTAAGAAGGCTTAACAAGACTGTCAGTGTCAGATATATATGTACAAATATGTATATGTACAAAAAAGACTTTAAACTCTTCCTGTGATTCTTTATCTCAGACAGATATATCTTGCTGTACTGTGTCTCGGGAACAATGTCACTGCTGGAATGTTTTCTCTGCTCTTTTTCTGCCTGTCAGTGCTTAAGTTTTGCCATAAAGAGGTGGTTTAAAAAAAAAATAATAGTTTTTACCGATGTCTGTGTTTAGATTATGACACTTATGCATGTTTCCTGTCGGGAGATAGGTGAGATAAGCGAAAGCATGTTCCAAATTGGAAGCTGGAAGGAGCAATCCTCGTTGCCCTTCAGGGCTGCAATGGCAGGAGGGACCATGACAGCAGCATAGTAAGGGTTTGGTTGCTTTCTTTTTGTCTCCAATCAAATTGACAGTGATAATACCATAGGATGGTTAGAGTTGGAAGGGGCCTTAAAGATCACCCAGTTCTAATCCCCAGCCCTGGGCAGGGACACCTCCCACCAGACCAGGTTGCTCCAAGCGCCTTCCAGCCTGGCCTTGAACCCCTGCAGGGATGGGGCAGCCACAGCTCCTCTGGGCAACTTGTTCCAGTGTCTCACCACCCTCCCAGTGAAGAATTTCTTCTTGAGATCTCGTCTTCTCTCTGTTCCGGTTTGAAGCCATTTCCTGCCATCCTATTGCTCCACTCCCTGATAAAGAGTCCCTCCCTCCTCCATGGCAAGGGACTTCCCGTAACTCTTTGCCTGAAGTTAGGAGAAGGTTCAATCTCTTCATCCATGTGCTTTATTAACAAGAACAGAAAATCCCAATGTGCAAGACGTGTGTTTTCCTGCATTTCTTAAAATGTAAGTCCCTGTTTCACAAAGCTGCTCGCTGCAGGGTCTGTGTGATGTATGTGCCATGAATGTGAAGATGTTTAAGATACAAAGATGTTACTCAACTTTGACGCATAGAGCTTAAGAAGAATTAGTCACTTCCTCCTGAATTACAGATATGAGGAAGAAGTGCCATAATGACTATGAACCTGCTCTCTCTGAAGCCCTTTAGGCAGGTAATGTGGAAGTTAATACTGGGAGCCAGATAGTGAAATACACTGCAAATGGTTCAAAGCTGTCTCTATCTCATGATAAAAGAGTTGCCAAAGCTCAGCTGGGCTGACAGCCCTTACTCTGAACTGTCAAAGGAAAATGAAACTGTCATGGTGTATTTTTTCAGCCCTTTTTGTCAAACTGTGTTACTGCTATGGTTTAATGCTAGAGACCTCTCTTGTCTTTCTCATGGCTGCCGGTGGTGGACTCAGGGGCTGAGCCCATTTCATTTGATTTAGGTGAGTGCAGGGGAGTCAGAGTCTCTGGTTTGAGTAAGAGTTGCAGAGTTTCACCCAGGAAGAGAGACTATATGGAGTCTGTCCATCCATCCGTACCCAAGAGGGATGCAGGAGCCAGTGCAGTGGGGGCAGAAGTACCATTGTGGGAAGCTCAGATGAGGCCACCTGGTCTCACCTCTGGGATCTGGCTTCCTCACTAGTAAAGATTTTGGGTTCATCTCAGAAATGCAGTAATGATTGCAACACCACCCCCCANTCTCCCTCTTGCCCCCCCCACAGAGACCTTCAAGCACCATCTTGACGTGGGCTCTGATCCAAGATTTTTTCCTAGCAGATAAAAGTAAGTGCTGGTCACGTGCAGGATTGCTCTTAGGAGTTTGTTTCACCTGTGAGTCTAACCAGGGCTATTCTGGATTAAAGCATCTGTTATGAATTAAGCTGTTTCGTGCAGACAAACCCCCTGACTTTGAATTCTGTTGTTACTGGTTCTTCTGGGCTGTGTGTGCATCTCTGTTGATGGTAAGTGCCCTCCGCAGCATAGGGCTGCTGAAGCCTGGTGTCAGCACAAAAGCCACCCTGGAGGATAAGATAAAAAAGATTCTGGGTGGGCAACTACATAGGAGGAATCTTCAAAGGAGTGATATGAAGAGCATCTCTTGAGACTTAACTCTCCTGATGAACTAAACAAACACGGGACCAGTTAATCTTTCTGGCCCACTGGTGGGTTTGGTGTCTTTTAGAAGTTTCTGGCTGAATGCAAGTAAGAATCCTTGAAAAAGAAGCCTCAGATGTGTCCTCCCTTGTGTGCTTGCTGTTGTTAAAGCTTTAGTTGACGTTACAACACAAAGTAATCCTGCCTCAGACGGGAAGCTCTCGGTAGTTGAAGCGTGGCTTCTGTTTGTAGGAACCTGAGGGCCTGGTAAGGGCCAGTAAACTCTGGGATGGCAGCCAAGAGAACTGCTGGGGTTGTGTCATGTTGCCTGTTACCCTTCCAGCCCTTCTGTTGGGGCTGGTGCTTTCCCTTCAGAGGGGTTAATTTTGTCTCATTCTCTGAACACAAGGGAATAAAATCTAGCCTCTTTATTCTTTTGTTCCCCCTCCGTTGCCCACGTTAATTTAATTTGACAGCCTGGAGAATAGGATTTGTCAAATACTGTAACCTTAAGCAACACAGATATCGAAAACTGTGCTTTAAATTTATCTAATCCAGATGTGAGAACCAATGAAATGCTCAGATGAAATGAAATGTCAGGCTTTGTCGGGAGAGAAAGGGAGAAATACTATTTGCCACTTCCCTTTCCGCATGGCATGAAGTGCAGAGCCGGGTTCAATCAATTACAGTCGTCTCCAAGAATAGAAGCAGGTTTTGTCATTTTGGTGCTGGTAGCTAATAGTAAATATGATGAATATCCAAATGCTGAATCTCACAAGACTTGTTAAGTAAGAACAGTTTAGTGTTTGGGCAGTGAAAAGGCCAGTTTGGGTATTTACGGTTAAGGTGCTGAGGTGATCTTCAGCTCAGAGTAGTGACGTCTCATTAAGCAAATCCTGTAGTATCATGCATGAAATTGTTTGCTGACCTCTTCCCAACAACACAAGGCAGCACTCTGAGACAACGTTTCTCTCTCTGAAAATCATTCAATTGGTGGCTTTTTGGTAGTACTACCAGTCTGCAGGAATTTGCCAGTTGGAACCAGTCAAAGAACTCCAAAAGAGCGGGTGGAAGTAAGCGTGGGAGCTGTTGCTGCATGTGCTGCAGTGTCCAGGTTGGGGATTCCACTTGCTCTACAAAATACATTCTCAAATACTGCATTTAAACCAGCTGCAGTTTCTGCAATATTTGTTCTCCTGTACGTAGGAAGAACCTGAAAGATGCATAATAATTAAATTAAATCTCTCTGCTCCTTCTGGTGACCTTTCTTTGGCAGAAGAGAAGAAATACTGAGTACCACTGGGCAAAACAGTTCATTCTCCAAAGGTGCAATTTAGTTTTAGCTAAAAACTGAGTATTCATCAAATTCAGAGCATAGACCTAATAGGTAGGATTAAAATTTAATTTTTTTTTTACAATTTAAAAAGCAGAGATTTGACTATTGTTTGTCACTTCAAATTTGCCTGCATTTAATATAAAAGCTGAAGAACTTTTCAACCAAAGCAAAACAATTTTTCACATTTTAGGAATAATTTGTTGTTGAGCCAGAAGTTGTATGTGTAGCTCAAACAGTAAGTGAATGCTGGTGCTGAGAAGACAAAATTGATTTGCTTGTACCATATTGTTGTGGTACGAGGAAATAAAGTTGGACTTCTCTAAGACTTGCTTCCATTCCCCACCCTATGAATTAGGTGTCCAGAAATAGGTTAGAAATGGAACTGTGTTTAAACCACCACCCTCAGTTCCGCTCCTGGAAAAAACACCTTTTGTGTTTGCATGAAGTTAGACCTGAATCAAGACCATCTGTGGTTTTGAGCATAAGCAATCAAGACATGTATGATTCCACACCCAACCCAACTACCAACGTTGCTTGTCTAGAAAAAAACCTCAGAGGTTTTACTGGGAAAAATAGTACAATGAGAAAATATGTGTCTTAGAAGGTTTTCTTCCTCATAAGACACCAAATTGGAACAGCTGGGTGCCTGGTGTCAGCATGAGAGGACAAGAGGAAACGGCCTCAAGTTCCTCCAGGGAAGGTTCAGATTGGAGATCAGGAACAATTTCTACACTGAGAGGGTTATTAAGCCTTGGAATGGGCTGCCCAAGGAAGGGGTTGAGGCATGGTCCCTGGAGGTATCTAAAAGATGGGTTAACATAGTGCTTAGTGACGTGATTTAGTGGATTGTTGTTTTTGTCACAGGTTGATGGTTGGACTAGATGATCTCAAAAGTCCCTTCCAACCTAGACAGTTCTATGATTCTATAATTAATAGAATTAACCACTTATGTTGGAGCCTTGGATGTTGTAAATTGAGTCATGTGAAGTTCATAGAATCACAGAATGGTTAGAGTTGGAGGGGACCTTAAAGATCAAAGTTCCAAGCCCCTGCCCTGAGCAGGGACATCTCCCACCAGCCCAGGTTGCTCCAAGCCCCATCCAGCCTGGCCTTGAACCCCTCCAGGGATGGGGCAGCCACAGCTTCTCTGGGTAACCTGGGCCAGGGTCTCACCACCCTCACAGGAAAGAATTTATTACTGAAAGTTTGTGTCTTAATTAAGAGAGTGGGACACAGCAGACCTTGGCTGAGTTTTTTCAATTACTTTGTGCCTTGTCTTAGCACGGAATTGCCTCTTATTCTTATATCTGTAAGCCAAGGCTACTACTTCTTACATCCAAAGGGGGATTTCTATTTTATTTTATTTTTTTCTGTTTGGGAGCCTGATGTGCTGTCGTTTGAGAAAAGCTTCTTTAGGCTGATGGAAAGGCAGAGCTTTTATCAAAGATAGTTGTTGGGTTTTGAGTTTGGGGCAAAGCCTTTGGTTTCTGCGGGAGTCTCCAGGTCTCCACGTTTAGGACACGTGTTGTACGCAGCCAGCTTGGAAGTTCAGGCTGATATTCCTACTAAAAGAGCAAAATGTGAGCAGATAAAACATCGTAGCCCTGGATATTTCCCAAGAGAAGTATCCTGGTAGAAATGCCAGGTGCCACAGTTATATTTGAGAGAGGGAATGCTCCCCAAGTTGTTCTGTCCGGAGCTTTGGGAGTGCTGCCAGGGAGACATTTTTGCCTCAATCACAGCTAGTTCAGACGGAGGCAGAGCTGCCCAAAGATGTCAGCGAAGGCGGATCCACGTTGACAAATTCCATGGTTTTTAAACAATGCAGTATCTGTCTGGATTCTGGCTCCTTGAAACCTTGGGATAACCTAAGGAGCAGAAGTGGCATTTAAAGAACTCGGTCCGTTGAGCCGATGGGTAGGCTCTGGCCTCTTGGCTTCCTTTGATTCCTTCATTAGCTGTGTAATCCCTTCCTTTTCTCTGGGCTTCCATAAATCACACGCTTGCCAGAGTAGGGAGAGTTATTTGAAAGGATGGAAGAACCATTAAGTAGAAATGAGTTTATGTGTAAAATGTTCTCCCCACGTAGCTTTGGGGGGGGAGCGGAGGCTGGGAGGGAAACGAGCACCGACCTCTCTACAGCCTGGAGCGGAAAGACCCGCAAAACCTCAGCCGTTTCCCCCGGTTTTGGTTAACGTAATAAACATGGGCCTGGGCTATTCCCAGCAGGGACACACCGCAGCTTCCAAAGCTGGGGATCGCTTTCTTTCTGTCATGCTCAGCCGTGGCTTTGTATGTTTTTCCTCCAAATTACAACATGGTTTTAATCTAAACAGACGTCGGTTCCGTACGCCAAGCACATCAAATCTGTATTGCAAGGATAACAGAAGGGAAGAGAGCAACACGGCTCAAGAAGTGACCGCGTGACGGTGCGGGGAAGAGGAGGGGGAGCTGGAGGAAAGGGCTGAGCAGGGAACGGACCCTCTAACTCAAAGCAACTTAGGGAAAGAGCAGTCAATGAATAGAGGTATTGTATGGAACGTTGTGAAGGAGATCCCCCGGGGAAAGGTTAGGTTCCAGGATAAATGAAATCTCCCCTCAAACGGCCGTCTTCCCTGTCGGGACACAGGCATGACTGTTGCTGAGTAAGAAACAGAATTGAAACTATTTATCATTTCTGTTCTAATTTACCCATTCTGCAAGCGTCTTATTTTGGCCTTGATTGGAAGGGCTGTGTCATCAGGACAGTCTGCTTCTCCAGAAGGTATTTCTTCAGAAGGAGTGGTCAGTCAGTGGAATCAGCTGCCCAGGGAGGGGGTGGAGTCCCCATCCCTGACTGTGTTTCAGAGTAGATTAGATGTGGTGTTGGGGGATCTGGTGTAGGGGAGAACTTGTAGAGTAGGGCTGATGGTTGGACTCCATGATCCCAAGGGTCTCTTCCAACCTGAATGATTCTATGATTCTAGAACCTCTCAAGAATCTCCTCCAGCTGATTTTTTTTTTTCTTCCAACTTTTTATACTTGGTGGAAGGTGTAGGATTGTCCCACAGTCGCTCTAAAGCTCTAACTAGAGAACCAGAGTCACCACAGTTTGAGTCTCCAGAGCTTGGTGTCTTTCCAGCTTCTGGGGGCACCAGGTAGCTTTGGGGAAGAGGGTGTGAATGGAGAAATGGTGGCTTTGGAAGGTTATTGGCCTGGTGTGTGCTCACAAATTAGTACAGATGGGGGACACACAGATGCTTAAAAAGGGGCTGTTGTGAAGAGGACATGGGACCGAGGTGGGAAGAAACAGATGGGACATCTCTTGCAACCTGCTCCCAGGCCAGAAAGCTGTATGATGTCATGGTGTCATTACTGTGACACAGTGGTAAGCTCTGCTGCTTTGACAGTTGTGTTTGGGGTTGTTTGTTTGATTGCTCTGTAATTAGAAAGGCACAGGACAGTTTTGGTATTCACTATGAAAGAAGTTGGGGTTAGCTCCTAAGAGAGTGAGAAGTTCTACAAACACGGAGTGTAGTCTGAAAATGCAGAAACCTGAAGGTTCCTGACTCTTAGTTGGAATAATATCCCAGAATTTTATTTTTTTTATCCAATTTATTTTATGTTTATGGTTTCTCAACTCCTGAGTGTGACCAACATTTGAAGTAAGTAAACATATATTAGCCTGAGCGTGGTGCGTCAGGCAGTGGTTTCAGCTGTGTTTAGTTGGTGTTTACATTGTCCTCCTCCTTTGGAAACTCACATGGATGCTGGACAAAGTGCACTCCGGCCTTCTGGGCTGCTTCAGGGTGTTCAAATCCTGGTTAGTTGTCAAACACAGAGGTATGGTCATCTGTGGTCAAAGGTATCGAACCAGAATTGTCTCCAATTGTCACTAATACAGTTACATAGAAGGTCTGTGATATTTGCATTGCTTGTAGAAAATTTTACTGAACTTTTTTGGAAAAAGACAGATGACAGCAGTGAGAGCTGGAGAGGGACTCTGTGTCAGGACAGAACAAGGGGTAACAGCTTTAAATTGGAAGAGGTTTCAATTAGACACCAGAAAGAGCTTCTTTGCTGTGAGGGTGGTGAGAGCCTGGCCCAGGTTGCCCAGAGAAGCTGTGGCTGCCCCATCCCTGGAGGGGTTGAAGGCCAGGCTGGATGGGGCTTGGAGCAACCTGGTCTGGTGGGAGGTATCCTTCCCCAGGGCAGGGTGGTGGCACTGGGTGATCTTCAAGGTCCCTTTCAGCTCTAGCCACTCTGTGAGTCTGTGAATCTTGCAGGGAAACAGACTCAAGAAAAAAAGAGCCGTTCTGAGTGAGAGTGCAAAGGAAGCGAACTACATGTAGAAGGTATAGAAATTATTCTAAATAAATAAATACAAATTTCAAGCTGAAACATGTTCTCTTTAGTAAATGGCCTCAGTCTCCAGCTGCTCCTTCCCCAGCCAGGCACGCAACGCTTTCCCTGGGCGCTCCCCACGGCCTTGGCGTTGCTTGGGCTGTCACGACCAACAACAGCACAGCTCCGCTGAAACAGACGGAGCGCGAGTCGAATGGTGCCAATAGGCTTTACAACCTTACAGAGTTTTTCCCCAAATAGAAGGATCCTGCACCGAACTGCTTTATGTTCAGGCCTTTTTTACAAATCTCCACCTCTGACTTCCAGTTTTTGAGATGCGTATTTCTCTCGCGCTGTAGTTTTTCAGAGATGTTGCACGTCCTCAGTCTCGTGCTTTGATATACTCTTATTTTGACAGTTGCTTCAAAGCTTAAGTGGATTGGGCTCCAGGGGGTTGTAGATCCAGACTACGGTTTCAGATGGATGGGGACGAGGGAGGGAAGTCAAGTATCAGAACAGGATCTGAACCCTGGGAGGCAAATCGGTACTCGGTAGCAGAGCCAATAAGATAATATATGAGCAGAGTGCTGGAAGTGGGATTACAGGACAGTTGGGACTATATCACTTCTCTCTAACTATTTTCTCTCTGGAGCTCCTTGGGTTTGTTTTATAGAGCAATGGAAATGAGCTAAACTCAAGACTAAGGGGAAAATGTGGAATTTCAGACATTGTTCTCGCACTGACTCTCCCCTCGTGGCCACAGGTAAAATGTTGTGCTTCCAGCCCGTAAAACGGGTCCGGTATTTCCTTCCCCTCCTCAGAGAGATGATGTGGGAATCAGTTTCCATTTACAGAGTATTCAAATGTGCTGTCTTTCTTTATGGTTCAGAATGGACATTGAATGTAGAGATTTTTCTCTGTGGTTCAGAAAAGACCCCACCTACCACATTGCTCTCAGCTTCATTCTTTTGAGTTACCAGAAAAAATAAAGCAAGCTAACAAATTGGCATGAGCTCAGAGGAAGAGCAACCCAAACGACTCAGGGACTGGCTGGAGGGGTTAAATTAATAATGCAAGATTAAGAGAGATAAATACATGTAGTTTGGTGAAAGCTGTTCCCCTGGAGTTAATTATACCATATTATTTTAAAGATGGAAATGTTGAAGGATTTGCTTAGCGGGCTCCAGAGAGGTAATTGGCAGAGAAAAGAGGAAGCCAAAAGGAACTTCAAGTTGAATACCAAGGGAAAAAGAATTTCCTGACAGTGGATCTGTTGCTCTGTCAACCAGGCTTGCGGGGAAGCGCTGAAAACCCTGCTGTTTGAAACATGGAAGTCTTCTAAAGTCCTGAACTGAGATAAAGATGAAATCCAGCGAGTCTTATCTGCTTCAATTGCTGTAATTGGAGAGACTCAGATACCATTATTGATACAGCAGTGATGCCCAGGAGCTCCAGTCAGAGGTTCACACTGGAGAAACACAGGATCAAGTTTTCCCTATCTTAGAAAATCTGGATCTAGATCCCTTCAGAAGTCAATCTTGATGGGCCGGGTGTGGGTACTCTACCTCTTCCTTTTCCTCTCATATAGAGGCACAAAGGCACCCCACTGGCCATACCAGTGTGTCCAGCAGAGCAGAAGTGGTCTGGGCATACCCCAGAGTGGTGGCCAACAGCTCCCACTGACTCATCCTCCCTCTGCCATTCCAGTTCACAACCATAAATACACTGCCCCAGGTTTCCAAGCTCCTCCTGAGCTGGAATTGTAGGAACAACTATGGGAAAGTTCAGAAACTACAGCAAAAACTCCGGTAGGAAAATCCAAGAAACGTGAGTTTAACTTCCCTGTCAATCGTGAACATCTTTTTTCCCTTTCTTAGAGGTGTTTATTTCTCCAGATTCCAGGTGTTCCCATGCTGCAGCATATACCAGAGCTGACCTGAATATTTGAGGAAGGATAGTCTTGGTGCCTTGGAGTTTCCTTGCAGGCAAATTTATCCCAGTAGTCCTAGCAGGGTATACTAACCCCTGCTATTGCAATTACTGTGCTTCCAGATTAGATGTGGTGTTGGGGGATCTGGTGTAAGAGAGAACTTTGTAGAGTAGGGCTGATGGCTGGACTCTAATCCCAAGGGTCTCTTCCTACCAAAGGTTTCTATGATTCCATGACTGATTCTGGGAGTCTGGGCAGAGGAGGGGATTTCTCTGGGCTCTTTTAGCTTTCCTTATCCGTCCCCTGCCATCTGGTCATCGGAACGTGCTCTCTGCATCCCATCACTAACACTCTTCCAAAGAGAATTGCTGTGATAATGAGTAGTAACTTGGCTGTCCCATTCATTAGATATATTGTGACTTAATGATAACGTTAATTGAATTGGCTGAATAAGTGCTCTTTGGGCGGGATGCCAGCGTTTCTGGGAGTTTGTGTAACAGCCACACTGCTGAGGAAGGGAACCAGATATGAACCCATCTTACAGTAGGTACTGATTTGGTGTCTGTTCCCACAGTTCCCATCCCTGGACGGATGTCTATACAAATATATGGCTGGCCATGGCCGTTTCCACTACCTCTGTCTTTACCTTCTGCCTTTTTTAGGTCTCCATCAAAAGAGAGAAGGCAGGATAACTTTCTGCTTGTCTCTCAGGGATGTCTAGCAGCAGGTCTGCCATTACTCTTTTCCACACTAGTCCTGTGTGTTGTTCCCTGCTCATCCTTGGAGCTTTTTGGGGCTCAGCCTTCCTCCGAGACTCCCACCACATCGATAAAGGTGGGATGAGCTACAGCAGTGACTGTGCTGATATTGGCATTGTTAAAGCTAAGGGAGAACTCCTTCTGATCTGGGCTAATGCACAGTCTATGGATGTTACCAAAATCTGAGCTCTTTCATTGTTTAATCATAGAACCATAGAATTGTCTGGGTTGGAAGAGACCTTTAAGATCATCTACCAACCGTCAACCTAATTCTGAAGTTAAAAGTCATTATTTTTATTTAAGGATGGGTATATATATTATTATATATATATTTTTTTTTTGTAATTCTTACTGCTTCAGTTGGTTAGATGTTCCTTGGCCCTAACTAAAAAACCTTATATAGAGGTGACAAGTATGTGTGTTTGTAGCTGAAGAGCCAAGGGTGGTCTCTAGGTATCCTGGTGTGTTTTGAACATGGATTTATTTTTTTTTCCCCTTCTTTTTTCCCCCTTGCTCCTGTCAAACTTTGAGCTTCAGCAAGCTGCTTCTAACTACTAACATATGTCTGGGGGTGGGGAAAGAGATGCAGGAAGGAATACTCCAAGGAGTCCGGTAGCATTTCTGCGTTCAGTAAGTTAGTCAGCAGCTCCTTCGGTTGTGACGCAGAAAAGAACATGAATGATCTGTAAAGGAGCTGTAAATCTGAGTGAGCAAAATGAGGCTGTTCGTGCAGTGATTGGACAGAAGACCCTAACTGGAGTTTTTACCCGGTGTTTCCATCACGAGGAATCTCTCAGCACTTCAGCTCTTTGAAGTAGGGAGATGTTTGTTGTCTCCACTGTACAAAAGAAAACACAAAAATCCAGACAAAGCGAGATCTTGATTTTCTTGATTCTCGACAGCCCTTTAGTGCTTTCGGTGTGAGCTGCTCTATGGAAGGAGCTCTGAAAAGTCAGCAAGGAGCGATCGAGTGGGAGATGAAACCATGTCTGAGGTGGAGGAGAAGGACCGAGATCTTTTGCTTCGTAATATGTTCTTTGAAACTCAATATCGTCTTTAACTTTTCTCTTCAAAGTCAACCTCCTGTCTGTTCACCATCAGCACTTTCCTGCTCTAACCGGGCAGGGCCTGTTCCCACTTGAACTTTTAGAAATCTCTCCATGTCCTTGCCCTGATGGTGATCCCAGTTGACTTATCAGAGTTTTAATGCTTTGGTCTTTTACTCCACAAACCATGACCTGGAGGCCACCTCACCACCTCATTTTCTCACCTCTACTTCAGAACCCTTGTGAACGTTCTTTCTATTTTCTACCCCACCCAGAATAAGGACTTTTTTTTTTTCCCCCCCTGTTTTAAGTATGACAGATGTGCATTTTTACTTTAAGTCATTAAGGAGCATAAAGTTGTGATTTAATTGCTGTGTCCTGAGTATATCTTGGGAAGGCAGGTAGCTGTAGAAATAAGAGCACTAACAGTGGTCTTTTAAATCAGATTATTATAACGTACAGTTTGTGTGCGGTCAATATCTCCATTCATTTTTGGTCTCCTCTTACATTTGAGTTGCCCATAAAACCTCTCTGACTGTTGCTGGGAGTGAGCCAAGTGCTCTGAGGAGCAGAAGTGCCTCCTCCATGTAATTGCCATCGGGTTTGAGGTCCGCTGGTAGTGCAGAAGGTAGCTTTCTGCTTCTGTGTGTTCCTTCACCGCTGTCACCTGGGTTTCAGCTCGGGGCTGAGGCTTTGGTTCAAGTCTCATCTTGAACACATGCTCTGTCTGTTTTCTTTTTTTATCCTTTGTGTTTGCTCAGACTCAAAAACCTTGGTTACAGATCTCGGCAAACGAGTCCTTTTGAGCTCTGCCAATTGTTTGTGGAAGCTAATTACTGTGTGTTAGTAAATGAAGCGGGGAGAAAGAATGTTAAATGTATCAGACTTGCAGCAACAGGTCTCCTGTCAAAAGGAACAACTCTAACCTCTCCCCAGCCTGATGTGATACCAGCAGTTCCAGCCACCAGCTGGGAGGAAAGTGAGAAACAGAGTAAACCAGGACAAGAGTTGGCAGTGTTATAAAGTGAACTTCTTCAGGTAGAAGAAAGTTTCTGATAAGCAGAGATGGAGGCTGTTTCCCCTCCCACATGCACGGTTTGGTGCTGGTGGTAGGGTAAGGAAAACCTCTTGTCTCTTTTTCTCTTTCCCTTTGCCCCTTCCAGGCTTGGTAACTGCTGGAGAGGAACAGGCATTTGAATGCTGACTCAGAGGCATCGGCACGTCTTCTCTCCTGGTGGGTTTGGTTCCTGCTTTTCCAGCTACAGCAGGATTTCTATGAGTGAAGCTTCAGGCTCTCAAATGCATCCGCTCGCCTGGGGTGTGTGTTGGGGGGGGATAACGAAATCCAGAACGTAGCAATTCAAAACATTCCTGATTCCAGACCAATCCCCTGAGTCACTCGGTGCGAGGGACGCAATTTAAGAGTGAGCTCAGTTCAAAACAAACCTGGAGCTCATTATCAATTTGGGCTGATTTAATCTCACAGCCTTTTTTATTCTGCCTCTCTGGGGCTCACCGAGGTGAAAGTTGTTGGATCCTCCGCCGCGGAGGGAAAGTGCCCCAGGCCAGAGCCACGCGGCGTGTCCTCACCGTGTTCCTCTGATGAACTCCAGGACTTTACAGAATCTCAGGGATTGGAAGGGACCTTGAAAGCTCCTCCAGTCCAATCCCCCTGCCCGGAGCAGGAACACCCAGAGCAGGTCACACAGGAACACCTCCAGGCAGGTTTGGAATGTCTCCAGAGAAGGAGACTCCACCACCTCCCTGGGCAGCCCCTGCCAGTGTTCCCTCACCCTGAAGAAGTTGTTCCTCATATTTAACTGGAACCTCCTCTGTTCCAGCTCCCACCCATTGCCCCTTGTCCTGTCACTGGACGTCCCGGAGAAGAGCCTGGCTCCATCCTCCTGACACTCACCCTTTCCATATTGATCAACATTCATGAGGTC
>VZTM01011668.1:183597-273387 GCA_013400555.1 Jacana jacana
TGTCCTTATCTATATCATTGATGAAAATATTAAAAAGGAAAGGTCCTAGTACTGAGCCCTGAGGAACAGAGGAATACTTTGCTGAGGAATACTTTGCCCCTGGGCCTCACTGTATGTGTCCTTCAAACAGATCCTGTCACCCCTTGTTTTCCCTGCCTCTGTGATGTGCCACGGGAGGTGGGAGCTGCGTTGAGCAGATGCTGGACCAAGGTAGCAGACGCTGGGGGGCAATATCAGGTGTCTGCGAAGTTCTCTCAGAGCCGGGCCCTGTAAGAGTAGAGCCAGGAGTGAGTCCTCTCAGGTGTCAGCAGCTGCACTGCATAATTAATTATAACTTTATATGGCAGGGAGAGAACGGGAGTAGTGCTCTCCATGTGTGTTAATGGGAACCAGTGGATCTGTTTACCAAGGATCTATGTCACAGTTCAATTTTTTTATTTCTTTTCTTTTTAAGAATCTTTCCACTGGTTTATCGTTTCGGCCCGAGTTTTCCATTCATTAATTAGGTGGTAATTAATCCTTGTTGCTGTTCCTATATCTGTTCCATCTGGGTGAATTTGTCTTACCTGGGTGACTAAGAACAAAGTCATTTATGAAGTCCTGTCTGTGCTAAACATGACCCCCAGCTGAACTGTGGGTTCATCCCGTGGGTGTGGGTCGCTTCTGCCACTGTGAAGTACATTTACCTGCTCTCATGGGAGATGTCCCTGCCTAGGGTGGGGGTTTGGTATTAGATCTTCAAGGTTGCTTCCAACCCAAACCATTCAATGCTTCTGTGATGCACTTTTGGTTTCCAATAATATGTATTTTCCTTTCTATATGTGCTATGAAATTCTGTTCAGTTCATGCCTCACCCAGCCAGGCCCAGGGTATTTTTGGTGTTGGGGAGAGGTGGGTGCTTTGGCAGGGGGTTGGACCAGATGATCTCCAAAAGTCCCTTCCAACCCTGTATCATTCTGTGATTCTGAGGTGACACAGCGCCTGCCCCGTGGCTGGAGTCACAGAGGATGTAGGGTTTCCTCCACCCACAGTATAGACTGGAAAATCCAGGGGCAAAGCTGTCATTCCTGCTGGCACTGGGTGTTCTTCTGGGCTGGAAGTTTGTGCCAATTCCCACGCACGTGGTCGCTGGTGAGATGCAACCTGCTGGTACGGTGTGGTTCTTCTTCCACACGAGCAGAAGGGGGTGGACATGGTTATGAGAGTGTTGTCTCTGAGCTGTAGCCTGGGAAGTTGGAGGTTGGGAACCATCGTGGTGTTTGGATCTGGTTGACTCCTGGCAATGTGGCGTCTCTTTGCTCACCTCTCCCTCTGTGAACACCTCTGAGATGCACTCCATGTGTCCAGGAGTTGGAGAAAGTGCTAAAATACAAAGCTGTTTCACTTTGAGCTCCAAAACTGTCCATGTTTTCCAATTGTAACCTAAGGATGTCATTTAATCTCGAGCCTCCCCAGCTGCACAGTAACCATGAAAGCTCAAGTGAGGGTTTTACTGTCAATGAGGAGGGGAGGGGGTCTGTATTATTCATGAGGCAAAACGTAACGGAGTAAAGCAGGTATTTGTGTTTTCATTCAGGTCAGTTATTTGCCTCTCAGAAAAAAACCCAGCAAGTAATAGGTTGGGTTTTCCCCCCTCTGCTGATTACACTTGATCCTCTTTCCTCATACCCTTCTTATCTATTCTTAATTCTCAATAGAAATGCTTCACTGAATGTGTCAGATGTTTAGTATTCTGGTGTTCTCTGCACGGGCTCAGACCTCTTAAGCAGTTCCTTTAGAAGTCCAATAAATTGATTTACTAAATATGAATAATCTTAAACTGTTTCTGCGTTATCAAAAATAAAGACACGGGAATTGAAAAGTTCCCAGTTAAAACTGGAGCCTGAATCAGGAGTTGCCTCTCAGGATATCGGAGTTGGGAATGTTTCTAGTGCAAATGCTGCATAGTTAGATTTTGATCTGATTTAAAACCCTGGTGAGCCTTTGATGTGGGTGAGGTTACGCACGGCTGGCTTTGCAGCCTCTCCCCCCTCTCCTCCTGCCAACACAACCCAGACTCGCCGTCTCTTCAAGGTGAGCAAATGGGTATACTGGGAAATTCGCTTGGTTTCACCGAGGTTTTCCCCAGCTGAGATGTGTAGGGAAAGGAGAAATGAGTATCGGCCATCAAAAGCAAGTAAGATGTGTTGATCTGATCTGGAGGGTGGGGATGTGCAGGCATAGTCCCGTTCCCCCGTTGAACAGTGGGGTAGGGGAGAGTCAGTTTCCAGAGGAAAGAAAAGAGCAGTCTTAACCTTTTTTTGTCTGACTGGTGACAGTTACCAAGCTGAGCTGCACCTTGTTACTGGTGTTTCAAGGTAAGTGATCTGGAGGCCGCTGGAGCTTTAATAAGCACGTCTGCAGATAATGGCATGTGCTGCAGAGCTCAACTGCTGCCTGTGCTCTTCTGCAAAGCCTTTCATCTGCCAGAACAGTGTCTGAGTCTTACTCTCTTTTCGCTCATACTGGTGTCGGTACAGAAGTTGCACAAGTCCATGACATCGCAGCATCCTGGTGTAGGCAGGAGGAGCCACAGGTCTTTGACTCCTTTGTTACGTACAAGAGTCATCTCTTCTCAGCACTGCTGCCTGGGTAGTCCTGTTGCAGTGGGCTGGCCTCAGTGCAATTATAATAGGGCTAATTAAACATGTCCATGGTTCCATTTGGTTCCATCTGTGGTTGTGGCTACCCCATCACTGTAAATGTTCAAAGCCAGGCTGGATGGGGCTTTGAGCAACTTGCTCTTGGTGGGAGGTGTCCCTGCCCAGGGCAGGGGGGATGGAACTAGATGGTCTTTAAGGTGCCTTCCAACCCAAACCATTCTAGGATTCTATAATTTGGGGTAGTTGAGGCAGAATGTTGAAGAGTCCAGTGTGCTGTGTTGTTACAGTGGAGAAAGGACCGTGGGTAGTTTAGCTACACGTGGCTGCAGGTGTACAAAAGATGGGCTGTTACATGCTGTGAGCAGGACCTGCCCATCATAAGCTTTCTGCCGATTCCAGAGCTCACTCTGGGCACTGTTTCTGTACATCGTGAACCTTGGTGCAAGGCATATTCTGTCCAAAAATACCTTGTGGTCTGAGATGAGCTCTGACAAGCTGCTATAACAACCTTTGAAGAAGAAATGGGTAAAAAAGGTAGATGGAGGTAGCCAAAGGAGAGGAGCAGAGGGGCTGCATGTACAGAGAAGTGGAATTATGGATGCTTGGTTTGGGAGAACCTCTCAGGTAACTTATACCGATAGGAATTGGTCCTGTCTTTTCCCTGGCTGTGCCGTATCCCTTGACTTGCCAGTGCTTGTACTGAAAACGTGTGGTCAGTACCACAAATCCAGCTCCATCCTCTCACAGGGAAAGTTGGGATTGCTGGAAAGAGCATAACAATTTGGGGTTTGCTCTTGTAGCTTCTGCATGTGGCCTTTCCTCTCGGTCTCCCGTGACTCTCGAATGCTCAGAGACGAGACCCCGAAGCCCTGGGGGCTGCTGATGACACCAGCCTTACAACAGGGGCTGAGAGGCAGAGCATGTACGTGGGTTTGCTTGTAAAAAGAAGTGGAGCATGTTTTTAAGGAACATATTTCCTTTTCGGCCTCCCCTCCGTTCCTACAGATGTTATTTTGGAGAAAGCTGCACAACTCCACTGGTCTGTAGGAGCTGGAGACTCCGCCGTTTCCTGAGACCCACATCTCAGTCTCGTACATCCGAGCCGGGTATACACTCCTGTAACTCAGAAGGGCTGTTCTTATCGGTAACACAATGAGATTTATTTTCTGGGACTTACTGGAAACATTATGAGGGAAGACTCCTTGCTAGTGACCCAGCTACGCTGTGTTTTTTCTGTCTGTTTTTTATTATGCTTGTGGTTTTCACTAGATTTGCTTCAGCTGTGATTTATTTTAATCTTCTGCTTTGGCATTTACTGTTTAAGCTCGCCTATTCCTTGCATTCTGTTGAGTGTCACTTATTTTCTCCTCTCTCCAGTGGTGGGGTTATTTTGGGCTGACATCCAGGCCTCTCTCCTGAGTGCCTGGCACCGTTTGTCCAGATTTCGGGCAGAGACGGATTCCGGATCGGCTCAGCATCTCCTGATCGACTTGGAGTTTTTGCTGCCTTTTTCCTGTTACTGTTATTTTCCTGAACCTGAAAAAGTACTAAAATCCAGGGCCTTCTGGCTTTGAATAATGTTTTGCATGCTGATCACACAGTGATTTAGCATGGAACGCTTGAAAGCTACAGAGAAACTGGGAGAGAGAGTGTCTTTTGAGGCTGTTGAAAGGATTAGGCAGAGCAAAGGCTGAAAACAAGAAGTACTTTGGACTGCAGCTGCCCTGTAAATGCTGAATTTGTGACGTGTCTGTCTTAGTTCTCACGTAGGGGTGCTGTATCTGAGTGCTCTTGGTGGAATCTGTACCTTCTGCAGGTTGCACGTAGGAGTGGAGCTTTTACAGGTTTCGGCTGAAAGGTCAACCCACACTGAGCCGGGTGGAAACGGCTCGAGCTTCCAAAGAGCAAAGGGCTGTGCCAGTTGGGCTGCCAAAAAACCGCTGCCTTTCCAGGGAGCTGAAAGTCCTGCTTTGAAGATGGGTTTTAAGCAGAAAATATGAAGCCAAATCCTCAGACCTGTCTTCTCCAGGGACTTTTGTTTGTTTGGGGAAAAACAGGTAGAAAATGTGATTTTTAGTTAAAGTGTTTGGGGATTTACTTAATGTAGTAAATAAGAGTTTGGTGATGTTCAAAGGCATCTGAGAAGATCCTTAAGTCTTTTTTATTTAATTCATTATGTACAAGTTCTGGGGTGAGTTCCCAGCACAGAGACTGTGGGGGAAAGAGGAGCCAAAGTTTTCTCTGTAGATTTGAGGCGGTTCTGTTGTCTGAGAGAGAGAAAATGTGACATTATGGAGACTGTGATGTCTTTCATTTTTCTTGGTTAAATATATCTGTTGGGGGCTTCCCTTTTATCAGTACCGTGGGCCTTTCCCACCTCTCAACCAAGACCTGGAGTCCAACACCGCGAGGGTTGTTTGGGCAGAAACTTCTCCTCTTTACCCTGTGATTCACAGTCTTGCTGTGGTACCAGCTGATGTCATACATGTCCTGCTCCCACGCCCACGGAGCTTGCCTAAATCCTCTACTTTGCTTATATTTGTTTTGTTTCTTTTGTAGTAGAAAGGGTGGCTGGAAGCCTTGGTTGTGGAAAGCAAGTGTGGTCAACGATGACAAGGGTTTCTGGCTTTCCTTCCTCTTTCCCTCCTAAGCCAGGATCCGATTACACTTATATCCCCACTCTCTTCCCCAGCTTCTGACACAAACCTGGTTATTAATACAAGCCTTATGTGTGTTCTGTGCCTTCCTGCAGTCTCCTCTACCAAACTTGCACAGAAGACGCCGTCCCTTCTGCCAGCACTTCAAATTCAACCGGGCTGGCTCTTCGTTTAAACAGCTTGTGCCCCTCTTGTGCCCAAACTTAACAGTTTTATCCCCAGGCATTCCTGTGCAGCAGGGAAGGGAAAATTAAACATTAAGGTTGTTTGCTATGGCCTCTTATCTTGGGGCTTCAGCTTGTGAGTGTTGCCTGCTTATAGAATTGTTTTGATTGGAAGAGACCTTAAAGACCATTGAGTCCAACCGTTAACCCAACATTGCTAAGGCCACCACTAAACCATGTCCCTCATTGCCACATCTACATGCCTTTTAAATACCACCAAGGATGGTGACTCTGCCACTTCCCTGGGCAGCCCATTCCAATGCTTGAGAACCCTTTTGGTGAAGAAATTTTTCCTAGCATCCACCCTAAACCTTGGGGTGCTTGCTCCTTATCTTCAGTCAACCAGCTGGCAGTCATTGAGGGCAACTTAGAACCAAAGCTGCAGCCCTGGTGATGGTATGGGTGCAACTGGTCTGAGCCACTTGGCCAGGGACCGTGCTGTGGATACGGCCAGTGTCACCTGTCAAAGGTTCAAGGGGAGATTAAACTCCGTGTCCAATTGCTGGTTTTTGGCTGAGTGTCAAATGTAAAGAAACCAACCCAAACCCTTGGCAGACAGCAGGATGCCATGTCAGTAGCTTGTGCCCACATGGGTTGGTGTCTGCCTCATCAACCAGGGAGCTGGCACCCGTAAGGAGATCCAGCTTTATATGTCTGGTAATAGACTTCAGGAAAGGGTCTAAGTACAGATATACTGGTGGCCCTGTGTGAATTCCCATTGAAATTTGATGGATTTATTATTTCAAATGAAACTGTGTAATCATTTAAACCACTTTATGGTTTGCAAGGCTCTGTCCCTGAGCAGAAGGGTGGAGGAGCAAAGCGTTAGGCAGAAAAATGTCACTGGTAAAGCATAAAAACTGGAGAAAGAATTCAGAGTGTGAATAACCCTTTCCCTCCCCTTTCCATGAGGCTTCAGTATTTTTAGTAGGAGGGGGGTTTCTCCATTTCTTTAGCTGTAATACTTTCTTTTAGCCCTTCAATTTATTAATGTTTAAAAATACGTAAAGGGTGAGTGTCAGGAGGATGGAGCCAGTGACGTCCAATGATAGGACAAGGGGCAATGGGTGCCAGCTGGAACAGAGGAGATTCCAGTTAAATATGAGGAACAACTTCTTCAGGGTGAGGGAACACTGGCAGGGGCTGCCCAGGGAGGTGGTGGAGTCTCCTTCTCTGGAGACATCCCAAATCCACCTGGAGGTGTTCCTGTGTGACCTGCTCTGGGTGTCCCTGCTCCAGCAAGGGAATTGGACTGGAGGAGCTTTCAAGGTCCCTTCCAATCCCTGAGATTCTAGGATTCTGGGATTTGGTATTACCAGGCTGTAGGCTTTTGTTGCCTTAAGAAATGTGAAGGGAACCACTCTGGCATGGGGTTAATTTTTCAGAAGACATGGAGAAATCTTTGAGAAACTGTTTCACTTCTAGTGGCTGCCTTAATAGTCCTGACCCGAGTGACCCTGTGGGGCCTGGTTGGTGGGAGGCTGTATGAGAAGGTGGTGGATCTCCTTGGCCGGTATGAACCAGAAGATTGTCCACTGAGGCTGATGTAAAACCGCTTTGAGTTGTGAGTGGTATCAAGCAGAATGAATCTAGTGCTGTACTGCTGGTGTCTGGCATCTTGGGAAAGGAAAGCAGCAGGTTTAAAGCAAAGCCTCCAAAATAAAGCATTGGGGGAGGCAGGAGTTCCCTGTGCCAGGGAGAGCAAGTTTGGCTTCTCCTCTCCTAGATGCACCCTCAGACAGTAATGGGGTGAAGCTGCAGGATGGCAGAGTTACAGTTCCCTTAGCAGCTCTGATTTATTATAATTCACATAAAATCGATCTCTTTCTGCTGGAAAACGGCAAATGATCTTTAAAATATTATTCTGTTATTATTTTGGAGCACTGGAAATGGTGATAGCACAGCAAGGGCTGCCTCCAACCCGCTCCCTCAGCCCTGGCTTCCCGTGGTGTGAGCTACAGCTCCTGCCTTGGCTCTTCTCTTGGTTGGGTTTGTTTTTAAACAGAGCCATCCAGGCTTTCTACGTGGCAGGATGAGCTGGTTGCAATGATAGGCTGTAAAACAAATTAATAATAATAACAACAACAAAAAAGAAGTTCTTTCAGGCTAGCTGACGTGGTGTGATTTATGGGGGTTCCAAAACTCCCTCTGCTTCCCTGGTGCAGGATCAGAAGGAAGAGGCTGGATAGCAAAAGGAACAAGGAATGTTTGTTTGAATAAATAAAAACAAAATCGGTCTGTGCAGCAGCAGTTGCCTTCAGGTTGCTCAGGAGAATGTCTGAACGTTGCAAAGAGATTAAAGAGGCGTTAGGGTGAGCCAAGAGCAGGGAGGGGAAATGCATGCGTTGGGGAGTCTGGCTGTGAGCCTGCCAGCCCTTAGTCATGGCCTTGTGAGAGGGTGCGGAGAACCTCAACTCACCATTTCCTCGCCTTTGATTTTTGGAAGGAGTTGGTTTGGAATTAAAAAAAAAAGTTAAAAAAAAAAACCTGTCTCTTTTCCATGATGAAATGCAGCGTGTTTCCTTGGATTTGGATAGTATTTAAGGGGACGGCTCTGCCCGTCGCAGACTTGGATGCGGTTCAGGCTCGCTCTGCCAGAGCCCCCCCCCCCGAGGGGAGGGAGCGATGGTCCCAACGGGGGTGATGGTGTTAACGTCAGCCGAGGTTGAAGTTGCTCAGAACTAGGCAGGGCATGTGGGAAGAAATAACTTCTATTTAAAGATGACAACTGAAGTCATGAGCGAGGTAAGGCAGAGAAGCGGCGCAGTTTCGGTAGGGGATGGCTCCGTGCGAGAGGGTGACGGTGGAGCACGTGAGTGGAGCTCAGTGTTCGGAATAGCTCTTGGTACCTCCCGGTCAGGCAACGGTGGGGAAAGGCTTTTTCCTCCCCTCAGAAGTTAAATGGATCACATGCTCCGGCTGGAAGCCGTGTGGAGTCGTTACTCATTGCAGAATTATGGGAAACCATCCTCTCCAGAGCCTTTCCTCTCTGCAGGAACCTGTTCTCCTGTGGGACACTCTCTGACTTGTTCCTCATCAACCTGAGGCCCTTCTTCCAGGATGCTCCTTTCCCATATTTTGCCTGGCTTGGCTGGTGTTTGCAATCAGTATAAATATGAAATGGCTAAAGTTTTTTGAATGGAGAGAAGCAGTGCTGCAGAAATGAGCCTCACATGGGAAGAACATATTCTCCCATATCGAAAATGCAACTAAAATGCAATAAAAACGCCCATATTATTCCCCAGTTCCTAAATGTGGAAAAGGGGGCATGGAGTAAAAGGTCCCAAAGAACCTTGAACAAAAGACCCATGGGGGGATCTAATCTGAGAAGATTAATGTCCTGTTTCTGTGTCTGGAAAAACCTCCTTTTGTCGCCTCCCTTGTGCTCGCCTCCTGCAAGGGGAGCCCTGTGCTCACCTCGTGCTGCAGAATTCGGAGCTTCAGACAAAGTGAAGCTTTGTATAAAGCCCAAAGTGAAGATGCCTGGTGAAGCCATGCGTCTAACCAAGAGCAGATTGATTTATTTGTTATCCTCCCTAGTCAGATACTGGCAATAAAGAGAATTTCCTGTGTGTGTAACTGGTGATAGTCTAAGTCATTTGCCTGCTCCCACTGGCGTGCCCAGGCTTGCCTTTCATCTCCCTTCAGCCTTTTAAAGGCCCAGGAGAGAGCAGGCAGACTTTTAACCTTATCTCATCATTTGTTGTAGAAGAGAATTAATTTTTTTTTTCTGAATTAATTCATTTGGAAAACTTTTTATTTTTTCCCCCTATCCATCTTAAAAAAAAATAAAGATGGGATTTTCATCAGGTCACAGCTACTGCCACAAATGCCCTGGGCTGACCTGGTGGACAGAACGTTTCCAGGCTGTTCACTTGCACAGGCTGAGAATTAAGGGGTTAATTGTGAATAAATTTATTAATAGTGAATAAATAAGCTTCTTGCTTTTTTCAGGTTGATTGTAGTGAAAGAGCTGGTAGCTTTGCCATGTCCGTGTCTGTGTGGTTTCTCCACCCCACCAGAGTACTCTGGAGGAGAAAAAGGATTATGAAAGTAGCCTTGCTCTGAGGCTGATAGGTTCTGTTTCATGGAGAGCATTATGGTTTATATCAAGCAGCAAACTGGTCCTTGGCCTCTCGTCTCGGAGGATCGTGGGGTTTAGTGTCCGCGGCGACAGGGCCTGGGGAAGACTGAGAGCTTTTTGTCTGCCCTGCCGCTTCCTTCCTCCGCATCTCGGAGCGATTTCCAAGCATCTCTGAGGCCTCGTAAGTGGGAAGTGGGATTGTTAACTGTTTAACAGATGAGAAAACCGAGGGAAATGCCTCGGTCACACGATTTAGTGGCTGGAATTCATTCAGTACTTCTGCTGCTGGCTCCCAGGAGCTCTGCACTAAACCTTCTGATGCCTTTACAGCCCACTAAGTCTTTTCCCACCATAACCTCTGTTTCGGCACGATCTTACAGTTTGTAATGCTGCCTCCAAATAGTTTTCCTTCAGAGAATAGAGAAGTTTTTCTTCAAAATACCTACCCTCCTCCAGATTTTTATTTTTAATCATCCCCTGCTGAAAAACTCCACATCAATCTGATCTGGGCTTGTCCTTCCAGCAGGAGAGAGGGGTTTGCATCAGCCCCATCCAGAGCTGGGAATGTCAGCGCCTCTCTGGGTTATTTAAGATACATCCACGATGCAATAAATCTAATGTTGTCATTCTAATGGTACAATAACTTGGAAATGAAAGTAGTCAGCTGGGGGAATATGTGTGCGCTGGAAAAATCGTCCAGAATACTGTGCTGGTTTGGATATTGTTGTGGAAAAACCTTGGACACCGTTAGGCTGGTGCACAGAAGCATGAAGGAAAGCAGTGAGGCTCGTTTAATGAAGGGGGAGAATATGAGAGAGGCAGCAGACTCAGCGCATCCGTTCCTTCTAGACTCTCTTTTTGTGGCCTCGCAGGTCTCGTTGGCACTAACCCCTTAGGAGAAAGTGACCCTAAAGAAAGCAAGCTGGAGGGGAACTAAAAGAATACTGGAGTAGACTCTAGCATTGAACTGATTTATTTTTTTGCTGTACCTCCCCGCTGAAGACACTGAATAAACTATAGCCATGTGGAAATGCCTTGAGCTTTTAGGCTGTCAACCAGATCCCGTGTCCTGCATTGCATAAAACTGCTCGGTGGAGATGTATTTCCCTTGGAGACTGCCCTGTGTTCACCAGTAACTACACAAACAGGAGAAGAATGATCAATAACCGCTTCTCTTTTCCCACCCTTTTCCCTGGAGCGTGACCGAATTCCAGAGCACTGGATTTCCTGCTCTGGCACAGCACTGGGGAGCGATGCTGGACAAGGGCTTGGATATGTCCCTGCCTCCATTTCTGCAGCTGAAAACCAAATACAGTGATATTGATCTTCCCTTTGTACGGGAGCTGGGGGGGCTGAAAGAAAAAATTAGGTAGGAATTGTTTAAAACTTCCACTTCAGTTGCTGACCTGCTTTAAAAGGAGGAAGGGCTACATTGACTGAAATACCTAAATGAGTGTTCCTCCAAAGAGTGGCTTAGGTCTATTTGTTACATCCCAGAAGAAAGGGTAGGAGGAAAAAGGCTGAGGGAGCTGGGTCTCTTGAGCTTGGAGAAGAGGAGACTGAGGGGTGACCTCATGAATGTTGATCAATGTGGAAAGGGTGAGTGTCAGGAGGATGGAGCCAGGCTCTTCTCAGGGACGTCCAAGGACAGGACAAGGGGCAATGGGTGGGAGCTGGAACACAGGAGGTTTCACTTCAATATGAGAAAAAACTTCTTCAGGGTGAGGGTGAGGGAACCCTGGCAGGGGCTGCCCAGGGAGGTGGTGGAGTCTCCTTCTCTGGAGACATTCAAATCCGCCTGGAGGCGTTCCTGTGTGACCTGCTCTGGGTGTTCCTGCTCTGGGCAGGGGGATTGGACTGGAGGAGCTTTCAAGGTCCCTTCCAGTCCCTGAGATTCTGTGATTCTGTTTTCCTGGTTTATTTTTGCAGTCTATTATATGAGAAGAGATTCAGAGAGACCTCTTCCTTCCTACTTAAGCACTGCAGAGCGGGAAGCAGTTCCTAAAGTTCCCAGTTAGACCTGAACCTCAGAGCTTTAGCCATGGTTGAGTTGATGATAATGTCTTCAGTGAAGCCTAAATCTGAACCCAAATTTGTCAAATGTCTTCGATGTGTATAGTGGGACCATGTGCTCAGGCTTTCACGATAGCTTGGAATCCCATCCTCAGGTTCCAGGCAGTGCATAGGTGTAGGTCAGAAAACGCTTTCCTTCTCAGTGCTTGGAGAGAAGAGAAAAGCTAGTATCAGTAAAGTGCACTTCCTTTCCTTATAAAATACAAAACACAGCATTGGGAGTAAAACCTGATGCAACAAATGCACTTCACTTCTATTTGTGGAGAAGACATTTGGCAGCAGAAATCAAAGGCAATGCAGGCTCTTTGAGATCGATGACCTTTGTTTGCCCTGTAAAACGTTCTGCTTTTCATTAGCGATTAGCTTATGCGATGTATCTATACGGTATAGACAAAAAGTTATAGAAAATACAGACCCTGGTATGAATCAGACCCAACACAGACCTTGGGGATGATGCGATGAAGCTTGTAAGAGCCAGGCTCCGTGTGGTTTGAGGCAACATGGTTCTTCCTCAAGTCGCTGCATGAGATGATGAGATCACTTCACTGAAATCAGTGAAGGCCCAGCAGTTTCTGTAAGCAGAGCTGCAAACCTCTGTCACGTGTACTGTGGAGTCCTATTTTTCCACCTGGGGATGCCCTTGGTGTTGATGGAGGCATCTGATAGGGAGGAAACGTACTGATAACTTGGAGGGAGCCTCTTCATCCCGAGCAGATAATTAATGATTTAATGAAAACCTTAGCTCGGATACTAAATGCTTTTCCTTCATTGTTGTATCCTGGAACTTCCCCCAGCCCAAAAGGATTAAGAGATTATTATTTTTATTTTTTTTTCCCCAGAATGTTAGCTCTGGTGGGAGATTAATGGGAGATTACTGGAGCTGTTTAAGAGGATTCACCATTGTAAAAACTGAATATTCAGAAGCTGAACCTCATTTTGGGTCTTCTTTCCTCGGAAAGCTCCAGTGCATACGGGGCGGGGAGAGCTGGAGAAGGTAGAAAAAGTCTTTCCAAAAAATCCATTTTGCATTTGCCTAAAGATATTCCACATGAAGAGGTAACGTTTTACCAAACAGAGTTTATGTAGAGACAGAAAGAAATCCCAAAGCTAAAAGATCTTGCACAGAGGGTGTCAACAAGTTTCATGGAAACCCGTGTCCCCGTGTCCTGACGTGTGCGTGGTATCAGGGAGCAGAAGCTTCTCGTGTGTGAGCAGAGAATTTCCTCCTTTCTTTTCCTCAATTGCAGAAGTTTTTGCTTTTTCTGTAGCATAACACTAATGTCTTGCTTCCCCAATATTAGCCCAGAACTGCAACACATTGGTCAACACATCAGGGCGGGTAATGGTAGGGATACTCCGAGATCACATTTTCCCAAACCGCCCCATAACCTCAGCCTTCGGGGCCGAATACGGAGGCTCTTAAAGAAGCACCACAGGTTAGGCCAGAAAATGGAGAAAAGTTTTTAAACTACACGTGTCACAAGTGAATTAAAGCAGTTGGGAAGATGTTGTTCACATAAAACTATCGGGATGTTTCTTTAAAATTTCAGTTTTTAGAAAACAAGTGACATGAGCTTCAACAGTGGGTACCTCTGAGAACATGGTGTGTGAAGTCACCACCTTGGTACCAAAACTGATCATTCAAAGTTGGGAAAAAGCAGCCTGTGGGTTGTGTGTGATTCTGTAGCGTTCGTCTCCTCAGCAGGCGTGGTCATGCTGAGCCACAAGCTGGAGAGGTCACTTGTGAACCCTCTGTCTGCACAGTTAGGTGGAAGTTTTGACTTTCATTTGAAAAGTGATGGTGGAGGGAGTCAGCTTCAGATTGTGTCCTCAGGGACTGGAGCACTACAGGGACTTAGAATCACAGAATGGGACCTTAGAGATCATTGAGTTCCAACCCACCTGCCCTGGGCAGGGACACCTCCCACCAGCCCAGGTTGCTCCAAGCCCCATCCAGCCTGGCCTTGAACCCCTCCAGGGATGGGGCAGCCACAGCTTCTCTGGGAAACCTGGGCCAGGCTCTCACCACCCTCAGAGTAAAGAAGTTCTTCCTGATACCTCATCTAAATCTTCTCTCTTTCCAGTTAAAACCATTATCCCTCATCCTATCACTATGTTCCCCTATCAAGAGTCCCTCACAGCTTTCTTGGAGCCCCTTTAGGGACTGGAAGGGGTTCTAAGTTCTCCCCGGAGCGTTCTCTTTTCCAGGCTGAGCCCCACCCAAGTCTCTCAGCCTGTCCTCACAGCAGAGGGGCTCCAGCCCTCCCAGCATCCTCTGGCCCTGCTCCAAACAGGTCCATGTCCTTCTGCTGTTGGTGGCCCCAAAGCTGGAGGCAGCACTGCAGGGGGGTCTCCCCAGAGCAGAGCAGGAGACAGAATCACCTCCCTGGACTTGCTGGCCATACTTCTTTTGATGCAGCCCGGGATGTGGTCAGCTTCTTTGGCTGCCCGCTCATGTTGAGCTTCTCAATGTCTGCCTGGGTGAAGAGAGTCTGACATGATGAAGAGAGTCTGCCCAGGGAGGTGGTGGAGTCACCCTCCCCGACTGTGTNGAGACAGAATCACCTCCCTGGACTTGCTGGCCATACTTCTTTTGATGCAGCCCGGGATGTGGTCAGCTTCTTTGGCTGCCCGCTCATGTTGAGCTTCTCAATGTCTGCCTGGGTGAAGAGAGTCTGACATGATTGCTCTCTCCTACAGCTTTTAGGCCAATGCTAAGACCCTCAGAGCCTCACTGATACACTTTGGCAGTGGGGATGGAGCACTCACGGCAGCCAAAGTTCTGGTCTTGCCAGTAGAAGCATTGGCAGGGCCAGCATGGGCACCGTGACAATGAGCCTAGACTATTCCATGCTTCCCACCTCTCTGAGTGTTTCTGTGGGGAAGCAGAGAGGAAAGATCCTGAGCAGGCCAAGGCTGTGATGAGCTGTGGCACTGGGGAGTGCTTTGGACTTGCTAAATGCATGAGACCGGCCATGATGGGTTCATGAGAACAACTGAACAGTTTGTATGGCTGTGGGACAGTAGTTTTCCTTTCTGAACTGGTAGGACAGCATGGCTGCGTGCAGGCAGCTGCTGGGTTCTGGTTCCTTTCACCCCAGCAATGGCTGTATCTCCTTTTTCCAGGAAGGAACCACCTAGGAACTACCTTCTTTAACGTAGAAGAAAGCTCTTTTGGGTGCTTGAAGATAAAAGGCAGCTGTAGCACTACTTTGGAATTAATGGTGTCATGCCAGCTCCATCAGAGAGTTTATGAGTCTTGGCTTCTCAGACTCTCATAAAATAGGTAATTTATCAGTTGTGCTAAATGAGAGAAATCACCCTCCAGGTGAAGTCGGGAAAAGGCAGGCTTTGATTGCAGCAGGAGAGGAGGAGAACATCCTTAGATGAGCTGTCATTGTAACTAGGTCAGTCCTGTGTGTTGTTTTGGAGCAAAATTGTCTAAATATTGAAAAAGCTCTCTCTAATTATGAGCTTGAAAAATAATTAAGCGTCAGCTGACCTTTGGGCATGTGCTGTGTTTTCCTTGTTTAAACACACTGCGAATCCCTTGGCAGCTGGCACTATACTGAAGTCTAACTCGTCGTCAGCCCCAGTGGCTCGGTGGCTTTTGGATTGGAGTGACCTTGCATTTGTCCTTCTCTAAGCATGAACCAGGAAGGCTCAGGTCTGAGAACCAGCACATTCTGGATGTGTCAATGAGAAATGATTAGAATGCCCTTAGAATCTGAAGATGTTTTAAAAACAAACACGCACCACATTCCCTCCCCCCCACACACACCCCAATAAAAACCACCCAAAAATCAACCTGAGGTGTCAAAAGGAAAAAATGTCTTTATTTCTGGTTAAAGACGGGAAGTTTAGAGGCAGAGGTCCCACGGTCCTTGCTGCAGAGCCAGGGAGAGAACCCAGACCTCCTGCAAAACCATTTCTCCCGGCTTGTTGTACCAAGCAACTTGCTAATTTAAGGGTAATGTTCCAGTTCTCAGGCTATCTCAGCTGATGTAATATTTTGGCTGCAATCAGGTGGATCATAATACATTTTCTGGAACTATTTCCAGTTCTCTGTTTCTTTTCTTATAAACAAATTCTTGCACTTGGCAAATATGATTTGTCTCAGAATGCCAAAACCGTGGCTAAGTTTTCTGCTAATTTCTGAAAGTAAGTCTTTTACTATTTTCTCTAAAAGCAGATGAGATTAATTGAAGGAATCTTACTTAATTTCTGATTTTTCAGTATTTCAGCCGTTTGTATTACTTGTACAAGACGCGGTGGCAACGTGAGGGTGTGGATTTGCGGCAGCTTAAGCTGAACTAAATTGGGGTTGTTGTGGTCTCACCCATCCCCTTTTGCCCCCAGATGTGTTCCCTCTGCCCCTTTTCTGCCTGCACCTGCATTTCTGTGTTTACACAGCGCTGATGCTGAGGAGAGGAGTTGATGTGGCCAAAGTTAAGCCTACAGAGAAAGAAGGGAGAAAAACCAAGAAAAGAGACGTCCCTCTGTTTCCTGAAACGTCTTATGATATGAGGGTGCAGATGCCAATTCTGACAGAAGCAGAAGCCAAGAACACAAAGCTCAGGGTCAGAGCAGAGAGGCAGGAGCGTAGCTGCTCTGATTTTGGAGTGATTACAGTTCAGTGGGAGTTGAAAACAACGTAGGCGGTTTAATGAGAGTAAGTACGAAGCCTTCAGCTCCTTTTTAATGCTCTAGGTCTCTTGGAGGTGCTACCTCTTATCTGTGTCAGCCTGCGTGGAATGGGTAATGTGGAGACAGAGGGGTGCAGTCTGGCCTGAAGCAGGTTAGAAGGCTGATCTTTCATCAGGTCAGCTCTTTGGAGAGGGCGAGAGGTGATGATTCAGTCTCCAGACGACAGGTTTGACAAGTGCCAGTCACTCGCCTCTAGGGTTGGTTGAGGCAGAGCTGTGATTTGAGTGTCCCGTGCTGTGAGCACCACAGGGGGGGTAAAAAACACAGTTTTACCAACTCAAGTGTCCAGGCACCTCATCTAAGACACAAACACAGGGGAAACGTTGCTCTTCTCTCTCTCTCTGACAATTTTGGACAAGTAATGGGCACCTCCTTTGCAGCTGGGAAATGAGACGAGTTGAGGTTACAAGAGCTGCAGGACTTTGATGGATTTCCTACTCTCCAAAGCTGCAACTTTTGTCACCTGTCAGAGACATGGTGCATTTTTAAACACTATATCACATAGTTCTCGCTGTGTATATAGAGGGGTTGGACTAGATGATCTCCAGAGATCCCTTCCAACACCGTATCGTTCTACGATAAGGCCAAAACTGAGAGGTCTGGGCTTGACTCCCAACAAGGTTTTCTCTGTGTGAACCAACTTTTCTGCTGTCTGATGGTTTGGGTCAAACTGCAGTTGCCAGATTTGATCCAAACATCTGCTTTTTGCTGCTGGCTTTGTATAATTGTGTGCTCCAGCAACACCACCAGGTAGTGAGAAATCTTTTCCACCCGGTCCTTGGTGAGCTGTCTGTGACCTGCTGGTTTACTGGTAAAAATGGGATTACAGGAAGAAACTCAAAGGGGAGATTGGAAAAAGAAATCTCACTCCTATACTCTGGAGAGAGTTTGACTGGCCCTGCAGTGACATTTCTCAAGGTGGGACGAAGGAGACGGGTTGCTTACACCCAGAAAATACAGAGTAATAGTGTGGCTGGTGATCAGGATTCCTCCTGGCTTTACACAGCACAGAGATTTCCCCATTAGTTGCTGTCAGCTTGGAGACCCCTTGACATTATTAGGTCAAAGAAAGGTGCTAATCCATCACAGAAAATGGCTCAGCACTTGATTTATATTCATTTATCTCTGCTCTGCACAAATGCTTTGTTCCTTATCCTTCTTTGAATCGGGCCAGCCTAATATATTGGCATCTCAATCATCATTTGGCTCCTGCTGAGATGAAGAAGCAGTGGCTGGGCCTGCGGGGCCGTAACAGTAAATCAATGATTTCTAAGTAAGAGTAGGGCAGGAAGGTGAAGAGGATCTGGAAGAAAATAGGTAGTTTGGGGACTGTAGCAATTTCCGTTTGTGTTTGTCTGATCATTCGGCCCTGAAGAATTGTAGAACAGCAAAACTAAAACAAACCCAAGTATCTTCAGGTTTCAAAGCAGGTTTTCAAATGCTTTTGTCTTTGTATCTTACGGGGATCTTGCAATGAGCCTGTGAAGGTACATGTGGAACCAGAGTGACTTTTCCCAGGCAGCTGTGGTGGGTATGGGGTTCCGTCGGGATTGGGAAGCGGAATGTCCAGCTCTGCTGGATCACCCTTCACTTGTGCCGTTTGCAGGGAAGGAGGTGAGGGGAAGGGAGACAAATGATGCTGGGGGTTAAAGGATGTAGAGTGTTATGAAGTCCTCAAGACCCTGAATGTTTTTAGGGAAAATGAAATATTTCCAGGATAGGAAAGCAGAAGTGGCTCTTACTTATTGGACTGTTTCCCAGTGCTTTGCCCATTCTTTCACCAATTCCTTTGTCAAGAGAATGTTTGGGGATTTTTAACTCTTGCTTTCCCACCATCCTTCTTCCATCTATCTCTTTCCAGCCTCTCTGAGTCCCCTCTTGGCCCTTTGTTCTTCCCTGTTACACCCCTGTGGTATTTCTTTTAGGGGAAAAAGATGGAGTTGAAATTTTACTTTAGACCCAAGTAAGTTTTTCACCAGGGATTCAGATCTGAGAGATGTGTCCTGTCTCCTATTCCAATCTTTACTTCTATCTGCATCTTGAAATTCCCTGAATGAAGCTGTAATGCAGTCGCGTTTTAGCCTTCACCAGTTTGTCCATGTTTCTACAGAACAGTCCCTCACTCAAACTGTTGCTTCCATAGTTTGGTGAAAGGAATGGAGTTCTGTTTGGGGACAAAGGTATTCTTAGACAGTTGAGCCTCCCCCGACCTGCATCTGCTGTGGTTCTGGCTTTTTGCTTTCCTCCATGACAAATTTAAAAAGCCTTCTAAGATGTATTTTTTTCTTGGCAATATTCAAAGCTATTAATGTTACTAGGATATAGTGGTTGCCTCCAAACAGCTGGATCCAGAAAGTCATTACTGATGTGGGATGGGATTAGTTCTGTGGTACGAGCCCATGCTTTAAAGTACTTCCATGCTGTGCATCTCTGCCACGCAGCAACGGGGACACTGCGCGTTGTCATCAGAGAGAAAACCCCGATGTAGAGCAATGAGGTCTGGGTTCAGCAGAGAACCAGCAACATTAAAAATACGAGTTTTATCTTATAGCCTCCTGAATACAGAAGCTTTATAGACAGAAGTAAAGCTATGATTGTTTATTAAAAACAAGTTTTTTCAGCTATGTAAATTCTTGTCAATGAGAGCCAATTCTCCAATATTTTCTGAAGAATTGTAGGAAGGATCCCTGCAATCTTAATCTTTACCACCAGTGTGTGAGATGCATTTATATTTTATATATTTTATGCCTGTTTTTTTGTTCACAGTCAGCTTGTGTCATTTCTCAGATCATCTCTAGTGAGCAGGTTGCTGTGGTCCTGCTGTTAGAGTAGCCCCTGACTATGACCACAGGCAAGTTATTTTAGCCCTGGATAATTCAGGATTAGAATCACAGAATGGTCAGAGTTGGAAGGGACCTTAAAGATCATCCAGTTCCAACCCCCCTGCCCTGGGCAGGGACACCTCCCACCAGCCCAGGTTGCTCCAAGCCCCATCCAGCCTGGCCTTGAACCCCTCCAGGGATGGGGCAGCCACAGCTTCTCTGGGTAACCTGGGCCAGGCTCTCACCACCCTCACAGCAAAGAAGTTCTTCCTGATACTTCATCTAAATCTGCCCTCTTTCAATTTAAAACCATTATCCCTCATCCTATTGCTACGTTCCCTTGCAGGAAAGAATTTCTTTCTGGTTTCTAATCTAAATCTCCCCTTTTTCAATTTAAAATCATTATTCATTGTCCTATCCCTACATTCCCTGATCAAGGGTCCCTCCCCAGCTGTCCTGGATCCCCTTTCAGGTGCTGGAAGGCTGCTTTGAGATCTCCCCAGAGCCTTCTCTTCTCCCGGCTGAACAACCCCAACTCTCTCAGCCTGTCTTCATAGGAGAGGTGCTCCAGCCCACTGAGATTTTTTGTGGCCTTCTGCTGGACCTCCTCCAACAGCTCCATGTCCTTCCTGTGCTGAGGACTCCAAAGCTGGGCACGGGCTTTTGAAAGATACTAGATTACTTGGAAGATAACTTCCTTCCTGATTTTGACAGGTATTTAGAAGGCCACAGAGTTGCAGACGAGCAGGTGAGCACCAGCTCATCTCCACCTCAGGTCCCACGGAGTTTGCCAGCAGCGATGGGGACAGGGGCTGAGCTAAGGTGCAAGAAATGCCACTTAATTTTGCAGTTAGCCACAAGGGTTCCATAGGGTTTAAAGAAAATGATGTTGGTTCTCTCTCGGGGAGAAATTGTGGGCGCAAAATCAGGACATTGATTTTGCTTATTGTCTGTGAGAAGAACCACTTCTGTATTTGGAGCTGTTACAGCACAAGTGTGTTCTTTCTCCCAGCTACGTGGTGTTATTCCTCCTGGGGACGCTGGCAGAGTCCTGGTGTTTGTACCAGGTTGTATAGCAATGAGAACTTGTCGTGCTCCAAAAAAAAACCCCTCTCCTTTTTACTTCTGTCATAAGGCAATTTTTCACATTTTTTTTCATCACATCTCCCCTCTACAAATAATTATGTTCCAAGTGTCAGGAAAATCATTGCGTGCTGTGAAACGGCGTGATTGACCCTCACGTGCCAGAAAGCTTTCAGGAGGTAGCAGACCAGCAAAATCAATGGGGTGGAGAGGCTGAATCCATTACAGATATGGTGCATGGTGTAATGAGGAGATCAACATGTATTTTTCCCATTAAAAAAAAAAACAACAACATAATAGAACCTCAATCTCTCATGATTTATTAATTTTCATCCTCTACACAGATGCCGTGTTAAAAAAGTGAAACATGTGGAAGAGTTTGCAGATTCTTCAAAGACCTGTGGCCATCCAGTCTCAACACTGTAAACATTGCTGCTTGTTCTGCTGATGCAAAAAATATGCTCTTCTAGAATAAAAATATAGGCAATCTGGTTTTTCTTCCGAGCTATTTAGAGTTAGAAAACAATGCTTGGGGATCCCTTCATCTGAATGGTTTCCTGACTAAGTATTCCCATCTTAATGTAAATATCTATAAATATTGCAATGGCAACAGCATTCTTTTGAGAACAGAATTCAAAGAGGTTCTGTTTGAGAAGTGAATACTTGCTGAGGGCAGTTATATTTAGGGCTCTGATGGAAGTGTACAAGTTATGCTTATTATACAAACTATAAATGGCTACAACCAAGAGCCTTAGACTTGGAAATGCATCTGGTGCTCATGCAGTGAGAGAGACAGGCCAGGGCCTTGTCCTGGAGTTGTTGGAATGGTGGGTTTTTTTTCTGCTAGTTTTATGCTTATTGCCAAATTCTTACAAGGTTGCTACCCCTGGAGGGTAACATTCAAAAATAGATATCATATCTCCTCGTGTTTGTAGCTTGGGTTGAGCCTTGAAAGGCTGAATGCTGGAGACAGCACAAAGATGATGATGATGAGCAGGAGGAGTAGGTGAAGGGGGGATGAGAAAGAAGAATGCAGATGTGAAAATAGAGAGTAAAATGGGTGCTAGAAGCCAGAGCAAGTGGCAGAAAAAAATCCAAGCGTGAATGTAGATGGTATGAGATGGTCCTTCAGTGCCACATGGAATGGGGGGAAACAGGCCCAGGTGTTGCAGAGATTGAGGGCAAGAATTCAGCTGTTGGTGAATAAGTGGAATTCCTCAACTCTGCTTCCGAGTCTTTAAACAAGTTGCTCGTTGTTGAAAAGCTCTCCGGGAGGCTTTGGTGTCAGGAACCAGAAAGTTGCAAAATGCTATCACAGAATCACAGAGATTGGAAGGGACCCCAAAAGCTCCTCCAGTCCCATCCCCCTGCTGGAGCAGGAACACCCAGAGCAGGTCACACAGGAACGCCTCCAGGTGGGTTTGGAATGTTTCCAGAGAAGGAGACTCCCACCACCTCCCTGGGCAGCCTCTTCCAGTGTTCCCTCACCCTGAAGAAGTTTTTTCTCATATTGAAGTGAAACCTCCTGTGTTCCAGCTTGCACCCATTTCCCCTTGTCCTGTCATTGAATGTCACTGAGAAGAGCCTGGCTCCATCCTCCTGACACTCACCCTTTTCCATATTTATAAACATTAATAAGGTGGCCTCTATCATTAGTAAGAAAATTATTTGTTTTATTGTTGAGGGGGGAAAACTGCCTAATAATTCCAAGTGTTTGGTTGAGGAAAGAAAAACTAAAAGAGGAACAGCTTCTGTTCCGAGAGAGACTTGTTCCTGGTCTTCAGCACTGTCAAAATACTCCCAGAGAGTAAACCCTGTCCAAGAGCGTGTGTCAAACACAACCCTGGTTCTCTGTGTGCTGGACGCTGGGCTTTATCCTTGTCCCAAATTCTTGTGCTCCCTAAAGCACATATTGGGCTCCAGGCAGTTTTGGGGATAAGAAGGACAGAGCTTATGATTCGTGAGCTACTCGCTCACCCCAGGGTTGGTGTGAGTGATTTACTGGAGCTACGCCCACAACAGCACTGGAGATGAAACTCCAGGTATCAGACCTACAACATACTGTGGTTTTTTCTCGTGAGCTGCCCAAGATACACCCACCCCAAGCTTTGTGTTGTCTGGCTGGTGACTCAGGACCTGAATCACCTCTGTCTGCAGGCGTGGTCTGCGTGGGATCTTCCCAGCGAGGCTCCAGGCCTTGCCCTCTTGAGGTCAGACTTTATGGTCCCAGGTCTGGGCTGTGCTTCACTTAGATAAAATTTCAATTTTATGTTGAGTGACAGACATGTATTTCACCCAGATGAAATCCCAGCTGGGGATCTGCCCCAGTTTGACTCCCCGGGCTGTAGTTAACGTGTCATTAAGAGCTATGGTTCGGTGACACCTGCCCTCTGATGCCCAGTATCCGAACCATAGCTCTTATGGTGCTCTGATGTTTTAAGTTATCAACTGATGTGACTCCAGTCTTGATGTTTAATATTAAGTCATCACAGTTTCTAAAATTGTACCATAATGACATGTTAACTACAGCCTGGAGAGTCGAACCGGGGCAGATTTTACCCGGCCAAAGCCTCACCTGTATAAAGAAGCTGATGGGTGGGGGTCATGTAGAGCCAAGCTCTTTCAAAAGATTACTCTGGTCCTTCTGAGAAGGGATTTCATGGGATTATTCTGGAGCGCTGCCCTGGTCAGATTCTCCATCTAGATGTCCTCTAAGCAAAGGAACTGGGAGTGACGGAGGATGTAAATTTACGAGCCTCTTTTTGTGTTTGGCAAGCGTACAGATCATGGGATGTATAAATAGGAGAATTGAAGGCAAGTAAAGAGAGGTCATTATGGCATGTACAAAGAGCTCAGTCAGACCACATCTGGAGAACTGGGCATGAGTCAAAGACCATATTTCAGGAAGGACAGTGAACAATAAGGACCGGATTAGAAGAGGGTATTGTAGAGGGTACGAGGGCTCTAGCTGGTGCCTGCAGTTGCTGTGGTCCCTCTGGTTACTCTAAGCTAAGTTATTTTTACTGTAAAAGCACCTAAATCAGAGACTTCTAAAGAATTCCAAGGGAATGGAGAAAGTGATATAAAACTCTTCTCCCTAAGGTTTCTAATCCCCACAGTAACGCTACTAAAGGACTCCGTGTTTCTGGAGTTGCCGTTGTTTACCTGTCATATCTCTTGTTTTTAAAATAAGGTTTGGTTTTGAGCTTTCATATATTGTTTCATATATATATATTGTTTCTTTATAATTTTATAGTACTTTTGCTATGTTTGTCAGAATATCTCTCCCAATATCGTATCCTCATCAGAACCTTTATTAGGGTTAAGTCCACATTGCCTTTCTTAACCTTCTCAGCTGGGTAAAGGTTCTCCTCTTGTATCATAAGGCTCCATTCACCTCCAGTGAGGTGGAATTCTGCATTGTGAGAATATTGTGTCCTTTCACCTCAGAAGTAGCTGTATCTCAGACAGCTTTGGGATTGCTGAAGGTCAAAAGGGATATGAAAATGAAAGATGGCCTGTGGCTAAGGGATAAAAATGTACTAGTGGCACATACTGGAAATGGGGACTCTGCCGAAATGTTGGGTTGCATGAAGGAGTAAGATGAGGACAAGAAATGAAGCCAGAACACTGGTGCTGTCATACCACCCTTAACAGGAATGAGACAATATCCCTGTTTTCCAGATAAGTAGACTGGGACACCGAGATTGAGTCAACTGGTCGGGGTTTACACAACTGGTTAATGCTAAGTTTTCTGCCTGTTTGGACCATAGTCATTTTTTGGCACAGGATTCTGGCTTTGTACTTCTTTCACAGTGTTCACAATCTATTTATACTGTGCCTCATAAAACTTTCTCTCTGTTTTTTTTCCTTGATATTTATAGCACAATATGGGGTTTTCTCTTTAATGTGTCTGACTGGATCCTGAAAAGAAGAGTCCTGGAAATGTAGATGGTTTTATCTCTTTACAGTCTTTTCTGGCTCTGTGCCTGTCCTCAGACCCTGTGCAGAGCATGCAATGCCTGAAAAACCACATGTGCAAGATTGTAATGGATCAGCGTAGTCTTAGGGACGTACTCATAGAAATGTTAGCACACCCACTCACTCATCCCCCAAAATAGTTGTAGTTCTAGGAATCATTTACAGCTTGTACTTACAGTTCACATTCCTAGGTCTCCTATTCTGACTTCTAGGTAGCGTAGTTCTGCAAGCCTAGGCTAAAGCCTCATGGTCATGCCATTTATCTCAAATCTCCTGATCCAGGTTGTGAGAGCCATGGCTCTGTGTTGGCCAGTTTCATACAGGTGTAAGGTCTGGTGGCACAGGGATTCTGAACTGGGAGAGCTGGACTTTGCAAAGAGCTGGTTCTGATGCATGGCGTTGCTGCTTCTGCTTCTCCTCCTCCTTCGGTCTCTGTTTCTCCATCTGAAAAATGGAAATGAGGACAATCACCATCTCATAAAAGTGCTGATACCTTTTATCTTGCAAAGTACACTGCTGCTGCTGCTGAAGATGAAACTTGCTGTGTTTCTGGCAGTCATTAAAATCTGAGCCAAGGATACGTTCCCTTGAGCTGATGTTCAATTAAGGCCTTGGGGCCAAGCCAGGTTAGTGGTTGTCCAGAAGACCACAGGGAGATGGAAGTGGATTAATGGCTCAATAAATACTGACTCGGTACTAAACCAAGGCCTTTCTCCTACATGTATAGTCATTTGTGATCCTGTACATCGCAGCTGCATTCAACTATAATAGTTGTTATAGAGGAACTCTCTGCTTTCACTGCCTTTGGACCACAAGTGCTGCGGTGACCTGCACCCCTAGAAAGGGGTAGTGGGTTTTGAGAGTGCATTAAAGCTCCATTTTGGGGTATTTTGATACCCTGTAGAGTCCAGAAGTGTCCAATTAGGACAGCAGCTTGATGGAGAGATCCAGCCAAGCACTTGCAGAAGATTTTAAAGATCTCTCTTGAAGCTCCTCCCTCTTCTGCTCTTCCTCCTGGTTTCAATTACGGAATTACTGTTTAATGTGGATGCAGATACAAGCAAGTGTGTTTGATTTTTTTTCTTACTGCTGACAGAGACAAACTGAAAGAGATGCCTGCCTGCTTTACAGCAGAAGCCACAGTATTTTCCTATATGTTAGCAATTATAGGCATTGTTTCCTGATCACAAGTCTTTTCTCACAATCTATAGCATGACTGTAGCTGATTATCGAGCCTGATGTGTTTAGATTTGAGTCAGTTCTATCAGGAAGACTTTGGTTGCCTGGAGGGGTTTTTTGGGGGGAGTGGGTGGGTGGGAGGGAAGCCTTTGTTTATATTCTGTCCAAATGATTCTGTCTCACTTAAGAAAATAAAGGAGAATTGAGATTTTTCTAGTGACAGCAAGAGGAAAAGAGAGTTTCAGGAGCTGGCAGTGATTCTAGGTGGTGTCCTGTCCTCTGAACTTGGCTGGTGAGAGGGAGCTACGGGGCATTGTGTTGCTGGGTAGAATGGGAAACAAAGAACATGGAGAGCCTTGAATGCTCCTTGCCATGAAGAATTACAGGACTTTGTGCAAGGTGACAGCCATCCCGATGTCCCAGCCAAATCCCGGTGTGGGAACAGTGGTTGCAATGGGATGAGGTTTTTACCGGGGTCCATTGACAGCGGTGGGATTTGGCCGCTCACTGCAGCCGGAGTCAGGTCATCGCTCTCTGCCTTCAGAATGTTGGCCTTCCAAATCACAGCTCCGTTCAATGGGACCAGCTTGTGTTCTCACCTCCCACAATGTCTCTTATGGAATTTATCACGAGCCAAAAATTGCAAAACTTGACTCATGCTGGAGAGCAAACCTGATTTTTTTTTTACTTCTACATTTCTGCAGCACATTCACAGCGGTTCCGATTTCACTGAGGTGGCTTTCTCCAGTATTAGGGGCTTTTAGAAACAATTTCTAACCTATAGAACAATCCTGAATTTTCTGAGGGGTTTCCTTTCTGGTTGGTATGGCCAGATAGACACTTGTTTCCTGTCCTTCCAGTTTGCATCATGGAAGTGTCCCGTAACGATGCACCACTGGTTTATGTGCAGTGTGGACACAATGCGCAGAGCGAAGAATCCTTGCCTAGAAACCTCTCTTTATTCTGGCCAAAGGAGGAGAAAGGGATACACATCGTATTTTCTCATAGACTTGACTAGGTTTATCCAAAAAAGGCATTTTTTTTTTCCTGGGTCAGTAATTTAGAGCCATGCCCTTGTCCCAGTAACACTCCTGATTCTTTGCCTAACCTGTCATGAATAAAGGCAGTGCGTTTCCGAAATGAGGGAATTAGCATCCTGGGCAATATTTGTGAGTAATCCCAGACACTGAACTCAAGTGCTTTCCAGACAGGTCCCCTTGGCCCTTTGCCACTTGGGAGTGGCCCCATCAGAACCTCCAGCCATCATGCAAGCATTGAAAAGTCATCAAATGGCTGATGAGTTAATCACACTAGGAAATTGTCTCCCAACACAAAGGATTTAGATTAATGTAGAGAAAGCATGGAGAAAAATCGTTACAGCCAGGTAAAAATGAGGGCTGGCCCTTTTTCATCAACACAACGTGCAAACAGCCTGGAGTGCCAAGCAAGAAAGCTGGGGAGGGACTTCGTGCAAGGGCTCATAGTGATAAGATGCGGGTGAATGGCTTCAAACTGGAAGAGAGGAGATTTAGATGAGAAATCAGGAAGAAATTCTTTGCTCTGAGGGTGCTGAGAGCCTGGCCCAGGTTGCCCAGAGAAGCTGTGGCTGCCCTGTCCCTGGAAGGGTTCAAGGCCAGGCTGGATGGGGCTTGGAGCAACCTGGTCTGGTGGGAGGTGTCCCTGCCCAGGGCAGGAGGTTGGAACTGGATGATCTTGAAATTCCCTTCCAATCCAAACCTTTCTATAATTCTATGAATTATTATTGGGCATTCAGGGTTCCTTGAAGATCTTGCCTTGCTTGAGGACCAGACTGATTGTCCAGCTTGAGGAAAGCTCTAGACAGCCTTGTTGCTTCTGGGGTCAATCACGATGTGGTCAAAGCTCTCCCCAGAGCTTTTCATAGCACAAAGATGTCCAAGAGTGCAAACAGACTTTTCCCTGGACCTAGCTCAGGCCATGGAAACATTTCCAGTTACTATGAAAAAGCATCAAGTTACAGACAACAATTTCAAAATTTTTGGGTAAGCAGAAGAATTTGACTTTAAGGAACTGCTTAACTGGAATTTCACCCAGATCGTTGGCAGCAAGTGCCCGCAAACAGGTTTTGTGTATTGGCTGAGGTAGAATAAATATGCCCTTATTTCCAGCTGCTGTTTCAAAGGCCAAGGAAATACCAGAAACAAATTGTTATCCAGCCATGGATGCCAATGGCAGTGCCACAAACCTGCTTTCTGCCGGGCTGCTGCAGGGTTGTTGCCTCACGCCCTTCGAGAGGTGACTTCTCAGCTCCTTCTGCTCTTGAGGTCTGCTCAAATGAATAGGTTCTCACTAACTTCCCCTGGGCTTGGGGCCTGTACTTTAAAATCCTGGTTAATTAAATAAACAAAGCAGGAGGACTGGAATGCCGGGGTAGGGCCAGGGATGTTGTAGGAAACGCAACACCTCTTGGCTGCAGGCTTCTCGGCTGGGGTGGGAGCAGAGCAGGTACAAGCAGTGTCTGAGATGCAGTTGTCTCTGTATTTAAACAGTGGGCTTTTAATAGGCATTGAACCCCATTCCTAATGACAATATCAGTGGGTAGAGCTCGACTGCAGATGTCCTTGTGCCTGAATTTCTCATCTCAAGAGCAAAAGAGGATGGTTTTCCATCTCCTTGCAGCTACTAGAAACATATTGGAGTGGAAATCTTCATTAGCGTCTTCAAGACATAGTAAGGGTGGGGTATGTTCTACTTTGCTCCCTGTTCGGTTGCTGCTGTCCCTCTGTCTCCAAAACAGTGTCAAAAGGGGTGTTTTCTCATTCCCAGGCCTTGCTCCTCCCTAATTGGGACCTGCCAGAGGCAGGGAGCCTGTGTGAAATCCTCCATGTGTGTAACGAGGACCTGAGTCACACGAGGGGAAATGCCACCCCGGGGAAAATTCCCAGTGGCATCACCGGGCTCTGGCACGTGGCCAGAGTCTGGGAAACTTCCTCATCTCTCCTACACAGGGGATATTCCTCATCTCTGCCGAGGCAGATGAGAACAGAAATCTTGTCTGCAGCTATCTGGTACGAGAGTCATTTTTCCACAAGGAAATAAATCACCCCCCTTCCCTCTTCCCCGCAGCACCTGGCAAACTGTTAACTGAGAAACGGAGAAAACCTTGTCTCATTCATGAGCCAACTTAAATCAGGCTACAAATCTTTATTTTTTTAATTCCTTGTTAGAAAACAGAACCAACTGAAACTGGCTGGCAGAGGAAATGTCCCCCCCATTTATTTCCCCCCCCCTTCTTCCTGGCTTAGTAACGTAACTGCCAGTTTCTGTTTTCGCCTCTGTAGAATTATATGCCTCTATTTGAAGCTTTTGACAAATCAGTCTATTTTCATTCTCCCTCTGCCATAAATTCAATCCATATGTCTTTAAAACATCCTTTCACAGTTTTCACTTGGAAAAGGAAGTGGCTCAGGCTCTGTTAGAGGAGGCTACCATGTATTTAAAGCAAGCTCTGCTTCTGCAGGCTCGTCAGGCTAATTATTCAGGTTACAGAGGGCACTGGCAGAGTTTTCCCCAGTAACGAACAGTGATGTACAGTGAAGAAGCACAGCGGGGCTGAAGCATTCCCTTACCCTCCAAAATATCCAGGAAGTTTTTGATGCAGCCCTTGGCCTTACCCACCAAGCAGGATGCGAAGCGGATGTGAAAAGGGTAGGAGAGCTCAATTCGGCGTAAAATTTCAAAAGAAAAGAAAAACCCCCAGACAAAAGCAACAAAGCTCTCACACAATGCCCCGCCGTTCAGCTGGCAGGGCTTTGTTTGCCAAGAAGCCACAGCACCTACGTGACAGGAGGTCACTGCAACGGGGGTGAAGTGTCTCCACATCTGAGGCTGAACCGGGGTCAGAAGGTGAGGCTGGGAAGGAAATGTTGGGTCTAAGCTGGAAGACTCTGGCTGTGCAGGGATCAAAGCTGGAAAATCAAAAATACAGGATGCAGCAGGGTAAGAGCATGGGCAGTCATGGCTGGGAGTGTCCTCATCTGAAAATTTATCATAGAAAATTTAGGCTGGGGCATGCCCAGATTGTGGGATAAACCTGAAATTAAAAATACGGGAGCAACTGAACGCAACTGGGCTGGCACAGTTCAAGAAGGACACAAAACTGCTGGAGAGAGTACAGCTGAGGACCTCAAAGATGAGGAGGAGCCTGGAGCATCTCTCCTATGAGGAAAGGCTGAAGGACCTGGGTCTGTTCAGTCTGAAGAAGAGAAGAGGGGATCTGATCAACACCTATAAATACTTCAGGGGTGGGTGTCAGGAGGATGGGGCCAGTCTGTTTTCAGTGGTGCCCAGTGACAGGACAAGAAGGAACAGGCACAAACTGGAACTTAGGAAGTTCCATCTAAACATGAGGAGGAACTTTTTTACTTTGAGGGTGACAGAGCCCTCGTTGCCCAGAGAGGTGGTGGAGTCTCCATTTCTGGAGACACTCAAAACCCACCTGTACAACCTGCTGTGGTGGGACCTGCTGTGGCAGGGGGTTTGACTAGATGATCTTCAGAGGTCCCTTTCAACCCCATAGCATTCTGTGATTCTGTGAAATATGGTAGCAACAAGAATAGGGAAACAACAGCTGAGTGAGCTGCAAAAGGCTTTTTGGAGTCCTCCTTTGCTGGGTTTCTTCAGGTCTGTGCTCCCAGCCCAGACTGGGTCACGTATTCACACTCCCCATCTGCATTCCCACCCTTCCCTTGGTGCTGCATGGAGCAATCATGGCCAAAGACTGACAAAATTCAGCTCAGTAATTCAAAGAGAATCAACTCTCCACCTGAAAGGAAGTTGTAGCGAGGGGGGATTGGTCTCTTCACCCAAGTCACAGGCAATAGGACAAGAAGAAATGGTCTCAAGTTGCACCAGGGGAGGTTTAGGATGAATTCTAGGGACAATTTCTTCCCTGGAACAGTTAGCAAGCATTGGAACAGGCTGCCCAGGGAAGTGGTAGAATCACCATCCCTGGAGGTATTTAGGAGATAGGTAGATATGGTGCTGAAGGACATGGTTTGGTGGTGGTTTGGGCAGTGGTAGGTCGGTGGTTGGACTCAATGAGCATAAAGGTCCCTTCCAACCAAAATGTGCTTCTTTTCTGGAGGAACGCAGGGGAGGTGATACATTTTTGGCTCTCTGCATCCTGCTGTCTTGCCTTGTGGCTGCAGATCTGCCAGGCTCAACCAAAGAGGATGGGTGAAGAGGATGCCAGGGGAGGGCTGAGTGCCCCTTCTAGACACCGCCTGCGTCTTCACATGGAGCAGCACGTTGAGGTTCTCGTAGCAACCCCTGTCTTCGCTGCCGCTCCCAGCCAATTCACCCAAATGGTCTCTCAGTAAATGGGATGAGGTCCCATTTAACGACTCCCCCAAACTGCTTGTGAATGCTTTGTCCTCCTCAGTTACTGCACATTACTGTCCCAGTCTGCAAGGGGAGAAAATGGAAGGAGTGTGTGTGTGTGTGTGTGTGTGGTGAATTCGTGTGCGCCGGGTGCTTATCTTTCTAATCTCTCTGCCTCACAGAGGGGTGAGTAATGGAGATGAAAATATCGCCAGCCTTAAAACCTGTGGGCGTAGTTTGGCCTACCCTGAGGTTGGCGCATGTAGAAACCGCCGTCTGCGCCGTGGTTCAAAGCCCTGGCACAGCCCCTGGTTTTGTTTTCAGAGCTGGGGAGATTTGCAGCTCCCAGTTTCCCTTAGATGGGCTTCGAGGTTGATCTCCCACACCTCCAAAAATCAGGCCTTTCCAGCGAGCCATCTGCATACAGCTGTGGGGAACCCGGCTGCCTGCGCGCGGCCGCGGTGTTGTATAAACAGCGTTAGAGGCTTCGCTAAAGCGTTTCATGTAGCTTTATCTCAACTGCAATTTGTTTCTAGTTTTTTTTTTTCAAGGCTGTGGAAACATCCAGCCTCACCCCCTGGAGCCTAGTTTCACCCTTTCAGCCTTTCCAATGGTATTTAAAGCACTGTTTGGCTTTATTTGAACTGCTTAAAAGACCCTCAAGTCCCCAAAGAAAGGTACAAATGTGTTCAAATTCTCTCTCTCTCCTATCAGTGAGATATTTACTTTTTGAGTCCCGTGACTTCAGATGTAAGAGGACTTTTCCTTGCTCTTGTCCCCAGGTGTCCTGTCCCTGCCTGCCTACTTCAGCCCCTACAATGACGGCTCCGTGAGCAGCGATGGACGGGCTGATGCTTATGCCCAGCTGGAACTCCGAACTTTAGAGCAATCACTGTTGGCAACTTGCGTTGGAAGCATCTCCGAACTGAGTAAGTCTTTGGGTATAAGCCACCACGGGGTTCTCTGGGGGAAGCAGGAGAGCCAGGCCCGTTGCCCTTGTTGACAGTTGTGTAAGGTTTAATTGTCTGGTGGTGCTGTTTATGGAAATCAGGTCGTTTCATTAGACTACTTCATATTTAATTCCTCTTGGAGAAGTAAAAGATGTGGCTTTTCTAGCCTTCTGGTAGCAGTGGTGGTGCCAACAGAAGGTGGATGCCTTTGCTTAGATGCCTCTGGAGGTTCTCGGATACTTTGGTGGAACACAGCAGTGGCACCTCCCTCTGATGGCAAAGAGGGTTCTCTTTGTTAGTGTTTGTGCGGTGGAAGTGTCCAGGGTGCAGGAGGATATTCAGGGAAAAGCTTTTTGGTTACTTAAAAAACAAAAAGCAGAGGAAAAAAATAATAATCTGAGAGCACTTTGGTAACAAAAACTCGTTCAGACCCTCCTAACCCTTCTTTTCTTAATGCTAACCAAATGAAACGTTCCATTCCTCGACTACTCAAAAGCCCCTTTAAAGTAAACAAAAATGATTTGTGTTTTCCTGGTCTACTTTCCCCTTGCAACATTTCTGCTGGCATTGCTCTCTCAGTCTCCACCATCTGAATGCTAATGAAGGTCAGGGCCGGCGAGGAGTTTGTGGGTTTCACCATTTATTTTGCAACCTGCCTTAATTTGAGGTTTTTGGATTCCTTTAACACACCTCTATTTATCCTGGAACACAAGAGAACGTTTGTAGCGTGGGCCCAAGATTGAATACAGCTTCCTCTCTCTCTCTCTCTCTCTCTTCCCCCGGCCCTGCTTTGGCCAACTTGGTCATTACATCCAGTGAATAGATCTCCTGATACAGTTGCCTCTTTTTTTTTTAAAGATTTAAATAAAAAAATAATAAAAGTTGCAGCACGCTGCCAGAAAAATAAAGTGAGGGAGTGTGTGAAGGAGAAGGAACGTTATTCTGAGCTGAAAATTGGAATTCCAGGTGCATTTCTATGATAATTGCACGGATTTCTGCGTTGGTACCAACGCTGGAGGATTCGTGATGCTCTCCTAAAATGTTGGGGTCCTGGGGAGTCGGGAGCTACTGAAGTGGGAAGGCAGAGATGTTGGAAGGTTTTTCTGGTCTGAAGTGGATCCTCAAATTGAATGTTGTGGGCAGTGAATGGGCAGCACGGCTTCACACTGCAGAGGGAGATACTTTTAACCCTCTGTCGATCTGAAGCACTAATGATGCTGGCGTGGTCAGACCTGGAGTAGCTTTGGGGGGGGTTCTCCCCCATAAGCTCAGCTGCAGGTTATTTGGCAAATTCATTGTATCACTGTTGGATATAAATGAACAAATACTAACTTCCTAAGAATTTTGGAGGGAGGTGTGGCTAATTCATGCATGGCACAGTGAAGTTCAGGTCGCTTTCTCAGGAACCAGCTTTGCGATGGGGCGACTGTTTCAGTTCCATCCTTTCCCAGTATTGTAACTGTGGGACACAATAGAGTAGGATTTCCTCTGAGAGTTTTAGGGGATTGTAAACCATAAAGCAACAGAGGATTCTCCCAAGGAAAAAATAGATCCCAGCTATGTATCTACATAATCTATAAGTTCAGCTCAAGTACTCCCACTACTCAAAGATACAGTGTCTGAAGCTATTACTGCAAAGCTCTTGAGAGTCTGTAATGCACCCACAATCAAAGGAGAGCAACCAGGCTGTGCCCAAAGCCAAGCTTATTGCACAACCACCAGCTTTATGTGCCTGCAGCACTGCAGTCCTGGGGTCATTTACAAATCTGTGGTCTTAAAATCCTTTCCGAGTAGGAGCTGTGTAATACTGGTCGCCTTCTTCCAGGCCACCCAAAGTCCCCCGGTGCTGTGACACACAGGCAGGTTGGCTGCAGTTTAAAGACCATGAGGACTGAGCAAACTCAGAAAGCTCCCGGACTGAGCTTCTTACAAGGCTCAGGAGCACATTTCTGGCAAGTTGTGACAGTCGGCGTGACAAAGATTGGCTTTTTAATGGGAGAGTCAGGCCTTGTTATCCTGGAGAAACCTCCAGCCAGAGGAAGAATGAGAGAAGCAGACCCCTAAAAGAAGGGATTTCTCTATTGAACATAACCTCATTAATTTGTCACAAGTGCCTGGGTGGGAGGCTAAAAAGTCATAACCCAGTTGAAATAAATGGGAACAATCTCTTAACACAAAAGGGTGATGCTATAAAGTATTTGTACTGGTGGTACTGGCCTTGCCTTGTGAAATCTGTGCTCCCAGCCTGGGCCATGGGCATTTTACAAAGATATCAGCGGCTTTTGTAGGCAAGCAAGCAACTGGTACACGTTGATTGGAAAGAGGAGAAAACTAGCATTAAAACAGGGTAGAGAAACCACTGTAAAGCTGTTGTGAATGTATGGTGACTGAAAGAAGTTTCATTCTGTGTTTTCTAACCAGTCATTGGAAAGAAAGTTAAATTTCCACTACCAGAACCTGCAAAGTGGCAGCTGGAGGATAGATTATGCCTTTGTGGAGGACAAAAAATATGTACAATATGTACACACAAAAGGCTTTTCTCTGAGCTGGGAGAGATTTTATTCAGTTCTAGAGGTGTACTGGATGAATAATACTGAGATGCTTTTGCCTTCTTCCTCTTTGTGCAGGTGATTTGGTGTCCCGTGCAATGCACCACATGCAGTGCTTGAACACCATCCGCCCAGGAATGAGCCCCATCCGGCAAACCCGGCAGCAGCAGCCCATCTCCTGGTCCCCCGATGCTCTCCACACCCTCTACTACTTCCTCCGCTGCCCTCAGATGGAGTCCATGGAGAACCCCAACCTCGACCCTCCAAGGATGACCCTGAACAACGAACGGTACGTAGGGGTTCGGCCAACTGGTAGTAGACCAGGAGTTGGGCTGAGAAGGTCGCCTTTTGTAGAGTCTCTGGGTGTGTGTGGGCAGCTCAGGCCTCTTTGTGGGATGCTACCTATCAGGCATCAGTTGTTCCTGCAGTCAGGCCAGGTTATGTTGTCAGCCCTGCCAAGTTTACGAAGCCTTGGAATTGGAACTGGAAAGTGAGCTGTTTCTTCGTGCGATCTTTCCGAGCGAGGCATGTACTCTGTGCTGCCAACAAGGCTCGTCTAGAGACGCTGCCAAAAGTCCATGTGGTTGCCTAAAGCAGTAAAGACCTTCCCAAAGAAAATGTTACCTTCTGAATGGCACCAATTAACAATTGTCATCGTTCTCGGGGAAAAGCAATGTGGAGAGGTTCGAAGGGATTTATGAACATCCTTCTGAAGGATTACTTCAGTTGATGCCTCGTGTCTGGTACAGAAAGAAAGTTATACAGGAAGCCAATAACTAAACAGAAAATTCAGTGGGTCTCCCTACCTTCTGCCAGCATCGTAACTGACTCTAAAAGTAAGCCCATTATTAGAGCGGGTCAGAAATTTTCCAGTGGGATGTTTTTTCTGTTAGAAACCTCCCTGATTTCCTTCCTGCCCAGCTCCTTGGCCATCTGCCTGACAGACTGGTGGCAGTGGAGAGCTGAGGAGCCCTTGGAGCTCTGACCACAAGTTGAGTTCCTTGACGGGTCAGGCACCTCCTGCTCCTCAGCTCAAAGGCAGACCGATAGCTGTCCGCTTTCCACTTGTATCCTGAAGGGACACCCAGGCCTCTCTGCCCTTGTTAGGCTTCCCCAGCTTGAAATGCATATCCAATCACGTAATTCTTTCAGAATAAATGGGAAATTCTGGTTTTTGATTAACTCTATCTATTTGTAACCACTTCCTCTTTGGCTGTCGTTCAGCCTGCTGGTCATCAGACCGATGGTTCTATCCTGGTCTTTCCCAAAAGCAGCCCACGTTTGGGAAGTTCTGTAGTGTAGTGGGGTGTGGGACAAACCAAAAAAGCCAGGTGCTTGTTGGACAGGTGAGGAGGGAAAGGAGAAACATCTCTGTGTGGTTTCTTCTTCCCACCTTGGGCTCTACTGAGCCACAGCTTTTAAAGCTGCTGTGAAATCACAGTAAAGTACAAATAATCAGTTGTTAAAATTAATTCTAAAAAAAAACAACTACCAAAGTTATCCCTCTTCTTTTCTTCTTCTGCATGTGGGGGGATTATGGTCATTTTTCCTGTGCTCCATACTGGGTGGCCTGTTTTGGGGTGTTTTTTTTATTGAGACACTTCCTGATTGCTCTCAGACTTCACTGTCTTTGGTCCTTGCCTTTCTGATACTCCAGGTCAACCCTTGCTGGCTGATTTCAGCAGCTCTAAAGGCTTCTCATAGCTGCCTTCACCACCATGGGAGCTGTGGCTGATGGCTTTGTGGCCAGAGGTTGGCTGGTCAGGAGTGAGAAGACCTCATGCGAGTAATAGTAGATTTAAACCTCATGCAAGTAATAGTAGATTTGTCTCCTTAGGCTCTGAATTAGCAGGCCAGGGTGAAGAAAACCATACTGGACAGGAGATAACCTCTATAATCTCAATGTTAAGGGTTAAGGGAAACTTGAAATAAGGAGAAAAAGTTGTCAGTTCTGCCCCAGCGTTTTGCACGTGGCTGCTCTGTGTAGTTGCCTCCACCCATCACTTGTTTCCATTTTCTCTTGGTTCCTGAACCATCTTTCTCCTCTTTCCTGGAGTTTGCACTGGGCCGGCTCCTTTGAGGTCTCAGTAAAAAAGGTTGTGTTTCTGTTTGTCTGATCCTCCCTCAAAATCCTTTCGAAAAGAACAATCTGTGAACTGTAGCATCAGAGAGAGGGAAGTGCTGGACACCTGTGGAGAACCAAGAGGAATTAAGTGAAGTTGAACAAACTAGGACTAGGAAGAAGCACGGCTGCACGACTCTGAGCCTGAGGGTAGCTCTGGTTTTTGGGCTCACTAGTATTAATTGAATTCTCTACCTAGCCCAAGCTGGTTTATTTTGCATTTCATGTTTGCACACTGTGCAAAAAAACATGTTTTTTTTGTGGGGCCAGGTTCTGTAAAGTTGTACCACTAGTTCCCACCCTCCTGCAGCTGAACAGCTTGTATTGGAAGTGTAGACGAAGCTATTTTGTGTTGGGTGCTTTTCGGTGCTCTCAGTATGATGATGTTACTGCAGCTACTTGTTTTGTACCTTGGGGATAATCCATGGGTTAAATCAGGAGTGCAGTTATCTCTCCAATTGCTCCCAAACAATGCTCTTCACATGGGTCACCCGGGGGGTTTTTGGAATGCAGGCTGAGACTCTGTTCTGTTTGAAAATCCGCACTCGAGCCTGTAACAGCTGGTGCAAGGGAAATTTCTGCTGCTTTTTTTCTGACCAGTGCTTAGCTATAAAGGAAATTAAAGAAGATATATTAAAATGGAGCAAAACCTGATATTGTGGGGGCGGGGAACACAGAAAGGGAGGACTATCAGTTTAAACAATTGTCTATGCAAAGTTTATGAAACCTGGAAATAAAGTGAATAGCGCTGCTTGTAGCACCATTGAACACCAAACCCTACCTTTCAGTTGTTCCAGGGTGTATTTGTCTGTGTCTTACTGCATTGACCTGTGCACTGGTTATTTAGCATAACCAACAGGATAAATACTGCTCAGAGCCTTTTTTAGAGGGAATGGGTTACTCTTTCCTCGTTTGAGAGGAGAGGTGGCTGAGCGTGTGCGACGCCAGACTCATGGCGTGATCGATGAGGGCAATGCTTCACCCTGATGCCACTTGGCAAAGCTATGCAGCCCAGGCTTTTTTTAATTCGTCTCCTGAGCTGTGCTAAATTGGCTGGAAACTCTCCCTCGCTCTGTGGTGCGTTTATGTGCTCTCTGGAATACACTTGGTACGTGCACTGCGGTCCCAGGTTGTTGTCCTCTGCAAAAAGAAACCCATACATATCTCGGTCTCAAACAAGGACAATAACTCTGACCTGTTCTGCATTTTGCTTGTGCTTTAGTTTCTAGGCTGCTGTGTGAATCTGTCAGTGTTGAGCACCAGTCTGGAAATTAGCAAAAAGATCCTGTTAGGGCTGCAGGCCTGGGAAAACCAAACCTTGGGAAGATCTGAGTCGTGTTGATTCAGTGGAAGGAACCGTAGTTGTTGAGTACATCTGGAGACCTGACAACCTACTGTCTGTCTTGTTTGGCTTTCTGTGTGTCACACTTGCCATGCAAAGTGCTCTGAAAATCCCGACACCGTAGGGTCTGGAAGGTCTTTACTTACTTCACTTCAGCATGAAGGCACGCGTAGAATTCAGGTTCTGAAACAGTGCCTGGTGGAGGGTGTCCTGTGCCATAAAGGGCTGTAAAAAGCATGAGCTGGGCTTCTGAACATACCCTGCAGCAAAGTATGAGAACATACATGCTTGCAGTTAGGTGTGAGAGGCACCCCAGTGACCAGAGAGAGCTTAAACTCATATAAACTATGTGCCTTATCCACGCTAAAGACTAAAGAACTGGGGCGTGTAATCTGTAGAGTCCTGCAGGAATGGGGTGGATGTTGGTGTCTCTCTAGAGGGGTTGATAGAGGGGGCTCTCTGTTCTGGCCTCCAGAACGAATGATTTGTGAATGTGCGTGATGGAATGTGAATGATTCAATAGCTGGGACTGTTGAGTTTGAGGAAGAGGAGGCAGAGGGGAGACCTCATCACTCTCTACAACTGCTTGAAAGGACATTGTAGAGAGGTTGGTGCTGGTCTCTTCTCACGGGCAATGAGCGACAGGACAAGAGGGAATGGCTGGAAGCTGCAGCAGGGTAGGGTTAGGCTGGCCATGAGGCAAGAATTCTTCCCAGCAAGAGTGGTCAGAGCCTGGAATGGGCTGCCCAGGGAGGGGGTGAAGTCACCATCCCTGACTATGTTTAAGATTAGATTAGATGTGGTGTTGAGGGGTATGGTGTAGGGGAGAACTTTGTAGAGTAGGGCTGATGGTTGGACTTGATGATCCCAAGGGTCTCTTCCAACCTAAATGATTCTATGGAAACTCTGGAAAGTTTATGGGTTGATTTTATCTGGTTCTGATACTTACCTCCAGGTAAAGGCACTGCATCAGGAGAAGGAGAAGAGACAGAATTAGAGAGAAAGCACCCAGGTTTCACAAGCAAAACATTCAAAACATTTCCACAGGCAGCTGCAGCTGCTTCTGTGTGACCAAACCACAACCCACTTGGAACCCCAAAATGACCGTGTTTGCTGCATGGCCAGTAAACCATCTGCTGTTTAGTGTCAAATAAGGCCACCTGAGAAAGTGTTCTGCAGATAGAGAGTGCCACTTGTGCAATACTTTGGCAAACAAATTAGCCCCCGAGGTGAGAACAAGCTGCTTCACTCAGTACCGATACACCTGAGTGCCCCGGAGGCTGAGAGCCCAGCTGTGGCATCAGAGAGCACATCTGGCTTCGGCGCTGCACAAAAGACCCGTCTCTGCTGGGCAATAAGGTTTTTTTGGAGCTTCTCAGAGATTACAGCCTGTGTTGTGTCAGAGGTCAGACACTGTGGTTTTGGCCCGTGAAGCATGAGCAGGCGTGTGGAACTCCTTCTCTCGCTGCTCTGTTTCTGCTCTGGGATTTTTCCCGTGGCTTATGTCAGGCTGTCTGAGCTCGGGAACGCTCCACGGTGTGAGATCATGTCCCGGAGTAAGAGAGCAGGTTTGCCGGGATTGTTTGGGATACTGTGACATGAGAAGGGCCATCCAAAGGTAAATAAAGATTCTTTTTCCTTTCTTTGCCTTTTTTCCAAGTGGAATATAAAGCTTTTGTGTTATTTTTAATGGCCTGTCAAGGCAAGAGTTCTCTCTCCAAGATACGTATCTTGGGCAGTATTTATCTGCTCCCTATAGAGCACAAATCAAGGTCAATATTATAGTCTCATTTTACAGCTGGGTGGAATAGTCTGCCCTTGGCCAGGATGGTGGTCCTAGGAAAAACCTAGGAAAAGGCACCATTGCCTGCCCTCGTGCTATCTCTTTGGTTATCGTGCGTACAGCGTTTGCTGTAGGGAAGTTAACATGATCTAATACCCAAGAACGGGCAAAAAAATCTGTATGCCTTTGGTAGGCTGAGCTTCCTCCTCTTCCAGCTACCCTATAAAAAACCCCAACCCTCTGTAAATTACATTTGCCTATTGTTGATCTCGTTGGCCTGTCGAATGTTCCGAAAGTAATTCCGGGCTTGTTCATCAGAGCCGTGTCAGACCTTTCCGGGCTATCCACGCTGCAGACGTGCCAAGTTTTACTCATTGTCTGAGTTTGCTGGTGCAGTATTTCATTCCAAATGTCAATGAGTATAAAGCAGTTTGCATCAGCAGAAGCACACACAGACTGTACCCATCTGACTCTGTTCCTGAAAATCCAGTAAAAGCACTAATGAAATTCCAGAGGTGACGCGGGGTTTGGCGGCTGCCAGCGGTGAAATCCAGGGCCTGCCAGTTCGATGGAAATACATGGCTCTTCAGCTGGAAAAGCTGTGGACAATGCAAGAAGCCGACTGCAGGCCACCTTGGAAGGAAAGAGAGCGCTTTGTTCTGGTTTTCCACGTGCAGGCATCTAGAAAGCTTCCCTCAGGATTGCTCCTTCCACAGAGGGGTCTGTTCTGTGATGCGATGGTAAAGCTGGGGTTGCTCAGTCTCCCCCTTGTCGCATGAAATCCTTCAGAAAGGCCACAGCTCCTTTCAGCTGGATGGTGGCTTTTATCTACAAGGTTCAAAGGGGACCTAAGATTCTTTTTCTTCTTCCAACGGGAGTCCTCCCACTACATAGAATCATAGAATCATTTTGGTTGGAAGGGACCCTTGGGATCACCAAGTCCAACCATCAGCCCCACTCTACAAGTTCTCCCCTACACCAGATCCCCCAACACCACATCCAATCTACTCTGAAATGCAGTCAGGGATGGGGACTCCACCACCTTCCTGGGCAGCCCATTCCACTGACCACTCTTTCTGTGAAAAACTTTTTCCTAATGTCCAGCCTAACCCTACCCTGCTGCAGCTTCCAGCCATTCCCTCTCCTTCTATTGCTCATTGCCCGTGAGAAGAGACCAGCACCAATCTCTCTACAATGCCCTTTCAAGCAGTTGTAGAGAGCGATGAGGTCTCCCCTCAGCCTCCTCTTCCTCAAACTAAGCAATCCCAACTCCCTCAATCGTTCCTCATAACCCTTATTCTCCAGGCCCTTCCCCAGCTCCGTGTCCCTCCTCTGCACTCACTCCAGCACCTCAATATCTCTCTTGTGTTGAGGTGCCCAGAACTGGACACCAGACTCAAGGGGTGGCCTCACCAGTGCTGAGCACAGGGGGACAATCACCTCCCTGCTGCTGCTGGTCACACTATTCTTTATGCAAGCCAGGATGCCCTTGGCCTTCTTGGCCACCTGGGCACACTGCTGGCTCATGTTCAGCCTCCTGTCGACCAGCACCCCCAGGTCCTTTTCTGCCAGGCAGCTCCAGCCACACTGCCCCAAGCCTGTAGTGATGCAGCATCTGGCACCTCCCATGACCCAGGGCCCACAGAAAAGTGTGCAAACCATATTTTTCTATAGGGTCAAGCAAGAGCAACCATCTAGTCTCTGCCCTCCTGTGCCACGTCAGCTGGGCAGCAGGAAGGAGCTGAGCTATCTACTTGGGGTTTCTCTCCACGGAGCTTTTCCAGCAAAGCCTGCCCTGAAAGAGTTATTTCTTGGGAAAGGATGAGAAATGCATCTCATGCTGCCAGAAGAAAAGATTGTAGCCCTTTCGTGATATTTCTGAGTGCTGTTTACTTAAATACTTATATTCTTCCAATATTTGAGCTATTGATACAAATCATCATTAACTAGAACACTCAGTTATTATTTTTTTTGTCTTGTGGCATATAATCCAAATTTACTGTAGCTGGAATGGGAACCACAGATGGGTCTAAATCAATAGTTCCTGATACGGTGTCAAAATCCCATCCAAGCATCCCTTCATCAACGGTGATCAAGTTTGCATCCTGACTCTTAGACTTAAATGCTCAAGGTCAGACCAGACCTAGTGGAGCAGTGGCCTCGGGACCTTCTTTTATCTTACGTACTTTGTAAAATTCACTCTGTCCTCAGATAGTCAGGGACCTGCCAGTGACTTGTACTGAGGGAAACATCATCTCTGAGTAGTGTGTGCGTCCCCTTCCTCAGAGCCCTCCTTCCAGGAGCCTTCTGTGACTTCCCTATGGAGACCCTCGCAGTGATTGATGCGGAGACCCCTGTTCTAGGGCGATTTCTAAACCCCCAGTGACCACCTGATAAAGACGGGCCTCCTCGTCCCATTTTCTCCATTTCATGTTTGGACAAAGCATCGCTTGGTGGCTTTTTACTTGCTGATCTCTAGGCTGCATCGTTAGAAATAATTAGAGCCTCCAGCTCTTTCCCTCACAGTTAGCTGCTTTCTTCCCCCGTGTTCAAAAACACAGGCACAACTAAGTCTTCGTTTTGAAATTGCTTGAGACGGGGGTGATTTGGTCACGTGGATCAAATTCATACAGCGAAGCCGATTCCTCTTAAAGAGAAGGCTAAGATTGGGGTTATTGGTGTGAATTGTCTCCAGAAAGTCTTTTCCTGTGCCACTTGGGCAGAAAAGGGAGGAAAACCAGGACTAACCAGCAGAGCCTTCTGTGGAGACCTGTGTTTGCCTGAGCTGCGTCCTCGGCATCGTTGGGAAGTATCTCTGCTTTCAGAGCTGGTTCAGGCTTTTCAGAACAAATCTTTTCTCCAGATGGATGTTTCCAGACTCTCACTGGTCTGTCATGAGGATTTTTTCCTTTTCACTCTTTTTAACTGCAGGTTTATGGAATTTTATGAAGTGTGATAGCTACATCATTGTCTGCCTTTTAGATTTATCTGTGGCCTTGCCTTTCCTAATTCAAATTTAATACATTTATGTCTGAATTCTTTTATTTTATAGCCATATCCCATTGTTACCATGCTGCTTTGGGAACAGAACTTGATACACTTAGTTCAGTGAGCTGTGTCTTTGGAGAGATCTGCAGTAAAATAAGTTCTAAGATTGTAGATTGATTCTCACCTGAGAAATCCCAGTGTCTTTCTATCCTGTCTGTGGCTGCCTCACCAGTGAAGAGCAGGTATCTAGGAATAGTAAAAGTAGGCCCTGATTCAATTGCTTGGGAGAGAATAATGCTGTAATCATTCATTTACATTTAACAGTACTTAAATCCACAGAGAGTATCCCTGAAGCCAAGGGGGTGCTGACAGGAAGAATCGAGGTGAGCGTATTCTGGTGCAATAGCCCCATTGAGCTGTAGATTTCTATTTTGATCTAAATATAACGATTAAATACAGAGAAAGAGAAGGAAGCCTTACATTGAACAGTGCAGTTATGGTGTTGCTCGTTCAGGGTGGGCATAGAAATGTGTCCCTCTGTTTTAAAGAGGAAAAAGCTACTTGCTCTCGATGAAAGATTCGTTTGGTAGATTTATTAGAAGAACAAAAAGGCTATAAACAGTTAGGATCATCTTCCTTCACCAACACTAAGGAGAGAAGCTGTTACCACGTACTTTTGCTGGTGTCAGACTTCTGACTGGACTTTATTGTGCTTTTGAGATGCTCATTCAGAAGGAAGATGGAGTGAATGGCCCTGTTTCCAAGCACAATGAGCTACAATCAGCACGCAGCTATTGATTAAAATGAACCTTTCATTGCCTGTTCCTGACCACCTTGGGCAGGATTATGCATTTGAGCCCACACTAAATAGTTGCAATATATTGTGAATATCTTCTGCAGTTTGGGGAATTGAGAATGTATATTACTGAACAGGAGGAGCCAGTAGCTTTATCACACTTGTGGGGAGCAACCTTCACCTTCCTGCTCTTTATGGTGACATCTCAGCACTTCTGAAGGCAGTAACATCTTGCCAAAAAAACCCCAGAGCTGCTTAGGAACAGAGTCAGGTCCCTGCTAGTGGGACTCCTTCCACACAGTGCTCCTGGAACCCTCACTGCAAGGCTCAAGAGAGATCCAGGATGAAATGTTCATTTATTACCCCGTGTCCGTGCACGCTCCGAGCCCCCCAGCACTGGGTATGGGAAGTGAATCAAAACCAAGTTACATTAGAGGTGACAGACAGTAGTTCTGTTTGGGTTCCTGGAAATAATCCTGCCTTTGCCTGGCACCGTCTACTGCGGTATTTTTGAGGCTCTTATTTTATTTTTTTTAATTGTTCATTTCTTTACAGTTCAAAGGTTTTGCAGAATTGGGATGTGAGGGGCGAGCTTGGCAGTGGGGAAGGAATTAATTGCAAACCCTGAGGATCGAATTCATCCAAGTGTAACTGCTGGAACTGGCAATGCAGACTGCTCTGAATTAGATTCCTCCCCACCACCACCATCTTTTATGTTGTTTGTATAAACAAACCACTGCTGAATTCGGTTTTAACTCCCTGGATCTCGCACCTGGGACAGACTGGCCTTTCTCCCATGTTACTGGCTGTCAGCAATTTGTAGTTGTTGGAGTGGTTCCAAGGCAGCCTGTATCCTCTGATCTTTCTGTATGGGAGCAGAGGCGTGGTACAAACAGAGATTATTTAAATTCTCTGCAAAATCACGAGGAGGGGAGTCTCACCGTACACCAGCTGGAGCAGCACAGAGACAACTTCATGGAGAGCAGAGTGACTGCCTTCCTGTGCCAGCCTTGGCACGCAGGGAAAGCCTTGCAGGTAAAAAAAGAGCATACACAGGGAAATAAAAATTTGATACTAATGGCTATACGTGAAGTTCTGGGCCAAAAAGCCATGTTCTTAGTCTTTTCTGAAACCTTCCTGCTGCTTCTTGCACTGGTTTCCGTGGTCAGTGGTCTGAGAAGGCTTCGATGTCACAGACAGAAGCATGCAGGGGGACAGGACACCTGAAAAACTACTCATTTCACCTGGTCCTGGACAACCTGCTCTGGATGAAATCATCTCCAGGAGCATCACAGACTGGAAGAGATCATCTCCTCCAACCCGCTGCAAGAGCAGGTCCACCCAGGACAGGTCCCACAGGAACGTGTCCAGGTGGGTTTGAATGTCTCCAGAGATGGAGACTCCACCACCTCTCTGGGCAGCCTCTGCCAGGTCTCTGCCACCCTCATAGGGAAGAAGTTCCTCCTCATGTTGAGGTGGAACTTCCTGTGGTGAAGTTTGTGCCTGTTACCTGTTGTCCCATCACTGAAAAAAGACTGACCCCACCCTCCTGACACCCACCCTTGAAGTAGCCTATTTATAGGTGTCCTCCAACCTCAGCTCTTTAGCTTCTATGGTTCTAATTACAGTGTTTGTCCCTAAAAGCTGTTTTACTCATGTCAGCCTGGTAACATCCCAGTCATCGATAGGTGTCAATGCCATGTTTCCCAGAACTGGCTGTTGATGGAGCCAACAGGCAGCAGCTGATCCTACCTAGAGAAATAAGAAGGTGTTTGACAGTCTTTATCCTGTCAGGTACAAACCATCCCTTTGAAAAACACTATTTTCTGCTTTCACAGGCATTTTCCAGTAGGCTGGAAATCCCCAGAAAGACTGTCCTCCACCTGAGCTGCTTCTGGCAAATGCTTCCCATTTGCAAAAAATGTTTGAAAATGAGATAGATGGTCTTTGGCTCTCGTGTTTAGTGGTGAGGAGATGACAGCCATTGTGTGTTTGTGTGTGTGCTCCCACCCTGCAATTACTGTAACTACAGCTACAGTAATTACTGTAGCTACTGTAAAGATGTCCATGGGAAGTTCTTGGCTTCTGCTCTGCTTGAGTTTCCATCTGTTCAGATAAAGAAGAAGGTGTAAGAAGATGAGAGCCTGGCAGCTTTGGTGCCTGGATTCCCAGGGCTGGAACAAACGGTGCTGGTTGGGTGCCTGTAGGACCCCCGTGCTGGGTGGTGTTTATCGTTTGCTGTTTGCCAGCATCAAAAATGAAGGAAAAACAATCCAGGGAAGCTTTAAACAAAACTGTTACAGCGTGTGTGACTAAAAAGGCATTATAGAAAGAGAGAAAGGGAGAAGACAAGGTGTCCTGGTGTCTTTTGTCACATTTTGGACAGTCAGTGGAGGACTGACTGAGAGTCTCAGTTTCTCTACTTGACTCTGGCTGCTCTGCTGCCAATTAATATTGGCTCGTCTCCATTTTTCCTAGGCAGAGATCCTTAAAGACAGCCTCGTGATGCCCAGGTAGTGCTGATGTAACTATCATAAGCAAAAAGCAGTGACTCTGTGGATAAAAGCTTCTGAGCCTATCGCAAAGAACAGTGATGGTAACGAGCCAACAAAGTTTACTCTCTTTCGGCAATCGCTGTTTCCAATTGCAGTTGATATTATTTCCTATTGGACTAAGTTGCGGACCTTCACTTGCAGAACGTGCCTGTTTCCTGAGGAAGGAGTTTGCTGGGCCTTTAACAAAGGCCACCCCAAATAAAGAGACAAGTCTGAGCTCTTGCTGGGCAGCAGCCAGGGCTGGGTGGCTGCTGGGGGTTCGCTCTTATTGTTCTTGCTTTTTGTACCAGAGAGCTAGAAGAGTGAATGTTTCTGGGTATAATTTATGGTAATAGCAACAATCACTATTTTTCTTTGACCATGTGGAGATTAGGAGCTAAGCTTTCCCTGGGGTGATCCTGGACCGGTCTCTGCTTTCTTTCCTTTTTGAAGGAAACCCTGGCAGTTTGTGCTTCCTCCTCCTCCACCTCCGAGTGCATGTGCTGCCATGGCCTGGTGGTCAGTCATGGAGCTAAACTGAACTGCTTTCATCGTGTGCTTTTACAGAAAATGCTGAACTGACTGTTTCCAAAAGCGTGTCTGTTCTGCAAGACAAATCCCATTCAAATGAGGTGCATGTCTGAGCTGATTCAGCTGGGGTTCCTGGGTTCTTCTGGGGCTGAACACCCTTGTGTTGATCCCACACGTGCTGGTCTAACGTGTTTGCTCAGAGAAGGAAAAGAGCGAGCGGTGTTTTGCTCTTACAGTTTATCAGTGTAAATCTGGGGTGAAGCTGCTGAAAAGGGGTAGTTTCAGCCTGGAGTCAAACTACTGCGGACTCCGGGGCCACGAGAGTCTGAACCTGAAGTTCTTCCTTCCATGGATTAGGAAGTGTATCATAATGCCTAGAGAAGAGAGTGGGGAGGCAGGACCTGGACATTTTTATTCCTAGGCTTGCTGGAAAACCCTCTGCTCCTGTAAGGAATTCTCTCAGCCGCTCCTCACCTCCTTGGCTTCCTTCAGAAAGGCAGAAGATCCTTCCAGAGAAACACGAGGTCCTTCTGAGACAGGTGCTTCAGAAGGAAAGGATGAGTTGTCCGTGACGCAGTTCTAGGAGAAGATAATCCATCTGGTTGAGAGGAATATAAGCACATTAGCATGAAATTAGAGCAGGTCTAATGTAACCTGCTCAGAACCTATCTTGGTGTGATTATACTGTTTCCAGCCTCCAGACTGTGTGATTATGAGGTGCCTCTGCAGCGCTGCGCCCTGCCAGGTCATCAGCTCTCCCTTCCCTGCTGGGGCTGCCAAGTTCTTCTGAAAGGATCTCTCTGAAGAGTTGATGTGTTAGAACATCACAGAAACATATGTTCCTTAAATGACTTTCCAGCTGGGCATCCCATTCATCCTTATACGAGTTACCAGAGTTTAATTAACTCACTTTGGAACCTCTTCTAGTCTGCTAAACTCTCGGTGTGGAGACACTCAGTAAGGTTAAAGGGAAGTGGCCAAATTAACCTGACTGTACACGTAGATTATTCACAGAATCAGGCCTCAGAGGTACCTGCCATGAAGAAAGGTAAATCAAAGCTAGTTGATTTCTCAAAGAATTTAGTTTCTTCACTTTTTCTGGAGGCAAGAGCTCTAGAAAGAGACATACCTGTTTCCCATGTTTCGTGTTCATCTTAACGATTGCTCCTCCTTTGTGTTTGGAATGCAAGAGCTCTGGGGGTTGATAGAAAGGTTTATTCTATAGGATAGTAGAGCAGATGAAGATTTTTGCATGCTATTTCTTCTCTCAACAAGCTGGAAAAAGTGATTGTGCACATTGTGTTGGTGTTAGAATTGGTGCCTGTTTGACTTCGTCACGTTTGACATCATTCATCGACGCTTGTGTGGTTTCAGATCTGCTTTCTGGCAGCAGAATTCGAAAGATCCTTGGTATTAGAAACAAAAGTTAGCATTTTGTTATGCTGGTCACCAGCCGAGCGGGCAGCTGGAGCTTGACGTTCCTCCGTGTCCCTGCAGTAACAGCGTGCTGCACCCTCAGCGATGGTCAAAGGGAAGCAGGTTGGACCTGTTACAAGAACAGGTTTTAGCTGTGCCTTAGAAGACTCCATTCTCTTACCCCCCAGTAGAATGTTTATCTCAGCTGTTAATATAAGTCTATTTAAGTGCACCTTTTTAGAGAGAGAGAGATGGGGTAAGAGATAACCTTGATACGGAGGGTTGTACCACAGCTGGGTTGTTAATCTGCCTCCTCGCCTGTACTGCAGATGTCATGGCTACAAACAAACGTCGCTGGTGTCTTAGTCATTCGCAAACTCAGCATAAAATCTGCAACTCTGTGGTTCAGAGCACACGAGATAGAAAAGTTCTGACAAGTTGCTTTGTAGGGAAGTGTTGATTGGGCTGCTGGCCTCCTCTTTGTGCTCGTGGTGGTGGCAACTGCCATGTCAAGATTTGAAGTGAGTGCCTTGATGTCTCTCGTTTTACAGATTGTCATTTTGTGATAATTGCCCCTACTTCTGATGTAGAAATATATGTGTATAGAAGAATGATTGACACTACCTGCCAGCTTCTGCAATGCTTATATGGACAACATTGTCATTCTGGAGAGCAGTTAGGGGAGGGTTTTATGGGCTGACAGTATTTGAAAGACTGGAGACCAGGTCATGTCTGGAGTAGTGAGACCAGTTCTAGGCTCCCCGGTTCAAGAAGGACAGGGAACTGCTGGAGAGGGTACTGCAAAGGGCTACAAAGATGATCAGGGGCCTAGAACATGTCTCTTACAAGGAAAGGCTGAGGGTCTTGGGGCTGTTCAGTCTGGAGAAGGCAGAGGGGGGATCTGATCAACACCCAGAAATACTTCAAGGCGGGGTGTCAGGAGGATGGGGCCAGGCTTTTTCCAGTGGTGCCCAGGAACAGGACAAGAAGGAACAGGCAGAAACTGGAGTATAGGAAGTTCCATCTCAACATGAGGAGGAACTTTTTTACTTTGAGGGTGGCAGAGCCCTGGCAGAGGCTGCCCAGAGAGGTGATGGAGTATCCTTCTCTGGAGACATTCAAACCCCACCTGGACACGTTCCTGTGGGACCTGCTGTGGGTGGACCTGCTGTGGCAGGAGGTTGGAGGAGATGATCTCCAGAGGTCCCTTCCAACCCCATATCATGCTGTGATTTGCCAGACCTCATGATTTTGTCAGCTATGGCTATTGGCTGTGGCATTATAATATCCATTATAATAGCAACTCTACTGGCCTTAAATCCCTAGACCTTTTCCGAAGAAAAAGCAACACAATTTTTACAGTTTGCTGCAGAAGTCAGGAGGCTGCTAATACCCAAGGTGGCGAGATCTTCTTAGCTCAGCTTTACATGTGTCCTGTCTGCACTGTTACCTGCTGGAACATCCCCCTGCAGGTGTATATTGAGTGTATTTGTAGCACTGCTGATGGTCATTGACATCCATCGATATGACCATAAAAAGCCATGGTGATAGAAGCACAGGAAGAGTTTGAAACTGGGAGGTTTCACAAGAGTAAACCCAAAGTGCAAGAGCGGAGGGGATTTCTAGTAGAAATTTCCAGTCCTTCTTCCACAGAAGGATGACTTTATCGCAGTGTTTATTTTCTCTGAATTCAGGACACGTCTGTTTATATTTCTCGTATCTGTGAGATATGAGAATATTATAAATATTACATGGCAATGTTTATTTATTTATCTAAGGCAATATGCAAATATATAACTGATTACTGTTTCCAGTAAAAAAAACAGAGAGATGTTCATTCACCACTGGTACCAAACACCTCTGGGTGAAACTGAGCTCTCTCTCCGTTTCTGCACAGCAGCCCTTCAGTGTTTTAAGACGAGACCTGAGGAACAAAGCAGAAGCTCTTTGAAGATGTAGGTGAAATATGTTCACTGAGCAGCTCACCACTCGGACAGAGTGATGTGCACTTGCAAAATAGTAATTGAAGAACCTCCAGGCTGGCATCTATTTCACGTAGCAGTGATGTGGCTCCTCCTTCTCATCTGTCATTACTGACAGACCTTACACGTCTTACCTGGCACTGACTTAGAGAGAAGACTCCTGCCTTTTCATTCATAAATGCTACCACCTGTGGGCTCGATGGCCTTTTATTCAAGAAAACGGACTCTTAAATGTTGGCTGCTTTGTGAGAGCTTCTGTGGTTGTCATACATCAGCCAGAGCCTGGGTTGTGCAGTTGTGGTACTGGTGGAGTGGGTGCCTGACCTGAGAGCACACGTTTCCTTATTGTACCCCCGGGAGCTCCAAAATCAGTTCTTTTCACCCGTGTGTATTGGTGTGTACCTCAGGCCTTCATGCTGAGTTAGTTTCTGGAACTTCTCAGGTTCCAGGAATGTGAAAAGCCAAAATATTACTTCAATTTTCGTTGAGGAAACACTGAGGTCAGCATCAGGTGAGACTGATGTTCTGAGAAGCGCCACGTGGCCCAGAAGTGTGACATCAGTCGAGCCAGGAGAAAAACACAAGTTTCATCAACTTTTTCTGAGTCCTGGAAGTGAAAAAATCATCTTTTATCCTTGAAATATTTGGCCTCTAGAAGCCATTATTTTATACTTGACACTTTCCCTGTTGTGATATTCAGTTTTGGCCCAAAGGCACGTGGGAAACGTTTCCTTATTTATTGTGAGAACCTTTTGCTGAGGACTGCCTTTGTTTAGCTGACCAAACTTTTTGCAGTTTATAATTAATTAAGCCATTTTCAGTATTCCAGAACAGCACAAAATTACTTCTCTTTCTGGCTCTTTGTTCCTGCAGCTGTAGCTCGGGAGCTTCAGGCCGCGCTCTGCCGGTGGGATGTTACAGCCGGGCCCTGAGAATGAGCGCTGTGATTGAATCTGGCAGATTGGGTTTGGCTCGAGAACCAGCATCTGTTTTTAACATATGCACGTTGGCAAATGAGATTCAAGTCCTTACTAAAAGGCCTGTTATCTCAATCCTAGCAGTGCATTTGGGAATTAAGCATAATGGGCAAAAAAAAACCCCGACGGAGGAGGAGTCTGGGCGCTGGGTAGTGAAGAGCCAGCGAGCCCAGATAAACCTGCCTGCAGATAGCACTTGTTTTCTTAAGTTTGCAGGAATGAACCACAGGAGTTACCTCTTGGTTTTGCTGCCCACAGGATCAAGGCTAATCCCAGAAGAGCAGAGAGCCCGTCCTGGCTCCCTGTCCATGTTTCTCTCTGCCTGTCCCATGGCGTGTGCTGTTACAGGCTCCTTTCTGTAGGGCCTGTGATTTGTCCTGTTCCAAAATCATACAATCATGGACTGGTTCGGGTTGGAAGGGACCTCCCTGATGCAACCTGAGGCCTTTCCTCTCATCTTACCACTTGTTCCCTGGGAGAAGAGACCGACTTCCCCCTGGCTACACCCTCCTTCAGGGAGTTGTAGACAACAAGGTCTCCCCTCAGCCATTCTTTTCTCCAGGTTGAACACCCCTGGCTCCCTCAACTGCTCCCCATAAGACTTGCTCTCCAGACCCCTCACCAGCTTTGTTGCCCTTTTCTGGACCCACTTCAGCACCTCAATGTCTGCCTTGTCGTGGAGGGCCCAGAACTGGAACACAGTAGGCAGAGCTTCTGCTCTGTGGTGGGAAGAGCCCAAGTCTCACTGACAATGCAATGATGCTCTTGGCCGGTAAGAGATGGGATTTGAGACCCAGGTCCTACAGAGGAGACCTGTAGGATTGACCTCTGCAAATCTGGTGGTACAAGCTGACACAGGTCACTGTCAGGAGAAGTTTTCTGTGTCTGATTCAGCAGATGTAAAGGCAAAGTCATGGAACCTCATGGTTCCATCTGATCTCAGAAGTGATTTAAACATCCAGCTGTGTATTAATTGAGGTCAGGAAGTTAGACCCAGAGTCACGCAAGAACAGTTCCTCTCCCAGATTGTCTGCAGTAGTTTGCAGCTTTTGGAGAGTTTTAGGATGTTGAGGAGCACGATCTTGGTGGTTTCCCTTCCTCGGCCTTCCCTCTGTTGAGGTGGGTGCTCGCAGCACCCCTGGGGGATCAAACACCTCTCCTTGCTCCTGGGGGAGGAGAGGGAAGTCACTCCCATCCTTGACCACGAAGCTGTGACCACATTGTTGTAGTTAAAGCTGTCGTGTATGTCTATCTGACTCTTATCACCAATGATTAGCAATTTAACTTGGTTCTAATTATTTTCTGTCTAGAAACCAAGAGTTCCTTCTGCCACAGCTTACAGATGTTGCAAATGTGTTTCTCTAGCGAGACACATGGCACATTCCAGAGCAGCACAAGTACTTGTTTTCAGCCTGAAAATGGAATCTTTTCTCTCTTGTCAAAGCAAAGTTTGAGAGATGTGATTATAATAAATAAACCACAGACTTGAGGATCTTTTCTAAGATACATAGTGAGTTCCTAACGATTACTTCAGGGGGGTTTTAGTGGCCTGGAATTCAATTTATACTTTGATTTCTGGTGAACATGAATTAAAACCTGTCTGATGCCGCACCTTATTTCTAAGTGTGGTTTGCAGACGGGTGGAAAAAGTGGTATTTCTGTCTGTGGTTACTGGGATTGCTAAGGAAGATCTGGCGCTGCCAGTTCTAGATTTAAACTATTCTTCTACCAGTTTATATTCTCTAAGCAGAGGAAACCATGAAGGCAGAGTCAGTGGAGAAAGAATCCCAATAAATATAACATTATCCACGTGTTTTTCATTCCCTTAGTGTCTGACTGAAGGATAACTCGCTCAACTGTGGAAGTTCGTGTCATGGCACATCCAAGCCAAGACCGTAGTAACTTGATAATGATCCACTAAAGTTTGAGAGCTTTTATCTCCTCAGATGGGAGCCAGTCGCTGTTTCAGGGGAATCCAGACCAAAACTGTCTTTTGGGGCCAGTTGGCTGGGGTTAAATTACTTCTTCCTTTTCTGTGAAGAGCTGGGACTTTCTGCCTTGAAAGATGTGGGATTTATTGAGGTGATCCGTGAATCATGCCCAGCGTGGTAATTCCTATCCTTTCTCTGTAAACATGGGAGGCTTTGGCAAATTTGGTAAAATCTTTTGAATCTGAAAGAAAAGGCTCCTGATTCGAGCTGGTCAGGTTTTGGAGCAAAGATTTTGTGTTTCTTCTAAATCATCGTTTCTGTTGTTATTTTATTCAAGATAATTACATACTTAGAGATTTATACTTTTTTTTTCCCCTGCAGCTTGAAGAGGGGTTTAGTGTTTGAGAATCCAGACTGTAAATATGCCACTGTTAGTCACCTTGACATGACATGGTTTAGGTTTTGGATACCCTGTCTCGCCTCGGAATCCTTTCCCTTCTCCAAATAAGATGACTTCACTCTGGTTTCTTTTTAACTCTGTTGCCATCCTTGGGGTTTTTCCATCTTGGTGTAAAGTTTAAACACCGTGTCTTCTCCTACCCACCCTCCTACATGGTTATTCACCGTTTTGTTGAGGATTAGTCTTATTCCCAGTGGATTTCCCCTACGTAGTTGTGCTTCTTGCATGTGGGTCTCCTGGGACCCCTAACGAGGAGCTTTGAAAAGCTGTGTAGAAGCCTGTGTGACTTCCTTGGCAATCTGGTGGCCACTCTCGCTGTCCCTTCTACTCACGTTCCTCCCTTCTCTGCATGCACATGTGCAATGTGATTTTTAAGCTTATTCCTTTAAAAAAAAACACCAAAGAGAACTGAGACTGAGCTATAGTTTTCCATAGCTGTTCTTAACTCACTTTGTGTTAGTGACTTCGAGCTCTGTCATTTTAGGATAAAATGGGACTGAACCATAGAGTTTGGTTCCAGTGTTTAACCCAAACTTTAGCCTGCTGCACTGAAAGCCTTCTTTTTTTCAGTCCCTTGGAAAAACCAAAGATTTGGGATTCTTCTCTGGGTGTAGCCTCTGTATCATTTCAGTAAATCAAATATAGGGGAGTTATCATGGTCTACTCTGCTCTGACCATCAGCATTCTGGTATTTACAGGTGTTTTGATATGCTTAAGTACACATGTGTTTAACAGGTTGGGAGATGAAGGTAAGAGAAATCTTGTTCAGTCAAACTATTGAGAAGAACATGGGAGAGGCTGGATGGGAGGCTGTCCCTTGATCTGTGTCTCGGGACCAGCTCAGGCTGCCAAGAGACACATATTTTGCCATTCTGAGCTGCTTCCATTAGGATGGTATTTTCTTTCCTGCTTTAGAAGAAGGAGGTCCTTGTTTAGAAGAACAAGGTTTTTCTTTCTTGATGTTGCTGTCACTGTTGGCTCCCTCTTTGTTTTGCTGTAGCAAAACAGGAGGTGACCAAAAATAGAGGTGGTTGCAGGGAAAATGGCTCCTCCTCCCCTTGCTCCTCCTTTCTCCAGCAAATCTTGTCACTGGGAGGGAGGAATTTGATAGAATGGCTGTTTCTTCTGGAGAAATGTACTGTTTCCATGGGGGATAGCAGGTCTCCCTCACCTCTGGAAGTCAAGCTCCAAGTGCATTGTCCAAGCATTCAATGCAGAAGAGGGATGACATAGTTTTCTAACTTCTCTAGAGCTCTTCCTTTTTTGCATACAATTAATTTCCCTCTGCCAATACTGTCTTGGCCCCAGGGTTCTTAAAAATGCTCAGAAAAGCCACTCTGGGGACTAGTTTCTTTGTGATGCACAAGTTAACACTGAAAGTTTGTTATTGTCCTCCAGGACCGCCCGTGATCTCCATGTGCCAGTCGTGTCCTGGGCCCTTCTAATCAAGTGAGTGTAGGAACATTTTCCAGGAAAAAACCTACAACTTGCTGTCAGTTCTCTTCCAAGTGCTGTTGCCACCGTCCTTCTCAGTTATGTCTGAAAAACCCCCAATGTGTTTTAGTTCAAATGAGGAAGGAAGAGCCCACGGTAGAGTCCGTTCTTTCTCAGAGCACATCTCGCCCACCTCCAGCCCGATCCCCTTGGGAACAGAGCGGCTGTGCAGTTCTCAGTGGAGATAAAATATTGCTGGCAGGAGATCACAACAGCCATTACTGAGATTCTTTACAAGGTGTACAGGAGAGGAGCAGTGTCCATGTTCCTTTCCACTGCTTTGTACTTCCCCGCTTTACACTCAAAGACAACATCATGGCAAGAAACTGAACGGGTAGCATCCTTCTTCGTGGACACGAGAGAGTACCTGTCCCCAGTGAACTTCTGCGGTGAGTGTGATGGTTTCCCAGGGCTGGATCACTTCAAGTGCAGAATGTAATGAGCTGCCAAATGTTCTCAAATGTCAGAAAGTCCAGAGAAAAACACACAGTACAGAAATGGCACAGAGAGAAGTGCAGAGACAGAAATCAGTTCTTTAGCTTGCAGCATCTCCCGGTTAATTTTCCATGAAGGTTTCTCCCTTTTCCCTCCCCCAGAGTTTTTCAGACTGTGAAATGATCAGTGTTTCCCTGGAGGCAGGTGAGCACCCAGGTTAAAGGCCAGAAGGGTGATAATTGCATCTATTTTCTTAGTGCAATGCAACCCACCGTTGGTATTTCACTCAGTTGAACTGAATATCTTTCTTTTTTCCTCGGATCATGCGATAATACTGCTTGTCTGGTGTCATGTCAGTGAACGAAGCACCAGGGCTGTTCCCCTGAGCATGGCCATGTGGAAACAGTTGGGTTAAAGAGGAGTGTGTGTGTGTGTGTGAGGGGAGAAAATAGAAAGCTCATCCTCAAGCTAGATGAAATAGAGCTTATGCAGCAAAACAGGAATTGAAGTCATCATCACTGCTGGTAGAATTGTGATTTATCCAACTTGCACAGGGGTGCGAGTGGTGGGGTTGGGACAAATGAGGAGGAAAGCAGCCTTCCTGATGCTTCTTCTTGCAATCCAAAGCCTGCTCTCCTTCAGGCAGGGGGGAAGTGGGCAGTCTGTTGAGCTGTGGGGTTTAATGCTTTTGGAAAAATGTGTTGAGATTATAAAAAACAAACGAAAGAAGTCTTTCTGCTCCCCGTGCCTCCCGAAGCAGGTTTTCCACATTCAAGGTCTGTTTGTGCCCATGTGAATTTCTAACAGAATGGAACCTTCTTCACCATCCCTGTTATTTCTGGTGCTGACTCGGTGGTCTTTTCCATTGGTGACCACAAGCTCTCACTGCCCAGTGTCTTATCATAGATTGGTCCAGGCTGGAAGGAACCTCCATAAGCCTCTTCGAGCCTTCCCTTGAATATCTCCAGGAAAGGGGCCTCAACCACCTCCCTGGGCAACCTGTTCCAGTGGTCTACCATCCTCAGAGTAAAGAACCTATTCCTGATACCCAGTCTAAATCTGCTCTTCCCCAGCTTGAAGCCATTGCCCCTTGTCCTGTCCCTGCAGGCCTTTGGAAGCAGACCCTCCCCAGCCTTCCTGTAGCCCCTTCAGGGAATGGAAGGCTGCTCTGAGGTCTCCCTGGAGCCTCCTCTTCTCCAGGCTGAACAACCCCAGCTCCCTCAGTCTTGTGTAACCATCACCAAGGTCTGGCTCCTTACCTGACCTGGGATGATCAGGAATGTGCTGGATCGACCAGTATTGCCACCATGACAGTGTCAGGGAAGCTGTGATGTGGCCTGAATCAGCTTATCGACTGTAAAAGGTGGTAGATACTTGTAAGATCAGTTTTCCAATTGCTCCGGAAATGTTCGCTCTGTCGAACTTTGCATATTTAATTCTGGTGCTTTTAGCTTACCCCTCTGTTCTCACCACCTCTCAGGAACTTTGAATCCTATGCTGCAGGCTCTGCTAAGTAATTAGTCTAAAGAATTTAGGCTCCTCCCTTAAGTACCTGAATTTAAAAGTGTAAATGCTGCTTCTGTAGGCCTGATAAGGGCCTAAGTTCTCTGGAACAGACTGCCTGAAGGGCATCACCCAAGTGCCTGTTGCAGGTTGCTGCCTTTCCCTTAGGGAAGTCAGGCATAGAATGAATCACAGAACTATAGAGTGATTTGGGTTGGAAGGGGCCTTAAAGATCATCCATTTCCACCCCTGCCTGGGACAGGGACACCTCCCACCAGACCAGGTTGCTCCAAGCCCCAGCCCTTGAACCCTTCAGGGATGGGGCAGCCACAGCTTCTTTGGGCAACCTGGGCCAGGGTCTCACCACCCTCACACCAAAGAAGTTCTTCCCCAGATCTCAGCTCAATCTCCCCTCTTTCAGGGTCAAACCCTGCCCCATCCTCCTAGGGCTCCCCTCCCTCATCAAGAGTCCCTCCCCAGCTTTTCTGGAGCCCCCTTAGGGACTGGAAGGGGCTCCAAGGTCTTCCTGGAGCCTTCTCTTTTCTTCTCGAGGGTGAACCCCCCTAACTCTCTCAGCCTGTCCTCCCAGCAGAGGGGCTCCAGCCCTCCCAGCATCTCCATGGTCTCTTCTGCCCCCACTCCAACAGTTCCATGTCCTTCTTACATTATCAACTCCAAATTGGCTGTGCTGGAGGGTTTCATCCCATCCCATGGGTCTGGGACAAATTACAAAACCTGAATTGGTTGAGGGATTCAAGCTGGACTTCAAGAAAAAGTCTTAACTAATGAGCATACAAACATGGGTGAATTTCAGAGTGACGAATGAAGCAGCCCTGATATTTTGATTGTTTGACTTGGAAGTACACTGGTAAAAGCAGTAAGTAGATATTTGGTTAAAACCTCTGGTTTTGTAGGTGCTGCAGCAGCAGAGAAGGAGCAGAGGGAAATGCTTGTTTGTAAAGAGATAATGGCAGCGTCTTGGAGCACACCTTGCAACTGGAAAAATAGAAGCAGATGGCCCATATTTTATAGAGTGGAGTTATTCCACCCTGAAGGATGTTCAAAGTCATACAGAGGGAGTTCTGCTGGCCAATCCCATTATTGATTAATGGTTTCTAACGAGATTGGTGCTGCTTACTCTGCCTGTGCTCACACATGTGTACGTGCACCGCTTTGAAAATGCCTTTCGTGGGTTCAGATCCTTTCACGAATGCCAAATTCATTTTGTATTTTCTGGTATCTGTCTGCTTTTTCTCCCTCTGAACTTTGTAAAGGAATTGGTACCTTCTCCCCTCGGTTATTTTCTTTGGAACGCTTAAATGAAAAGGGCTTCCCTCCACCCCTTCCCCAGTGCTAATAAATTTGTTACTGGAAATGGAAAAGGTATTTTCAATTACAGCTGGTGCTTCTGAGCCTCCTGCCAGGGTGGCAGGCATCCTCAGGGGGAAAAAAACCAAGCAAACAATTGATCAGTCTGGCTGTACATTGCGAGGATGGATGAGACACACGGTGTATGAGAGCGTTGTGGTACCCAGAGATTAACGGGTACCCTCGGTACTCCCTTCATTGTTATTGCAGGAGCAAGGGGGGCCTCTTCAAAAGCTGGTCCGGATTGGCTGTTGCTATGATTATTACCCTATATATATGCCTTTTATTGCCTTCATGTCGAGTAAAACCTCGCTGCATGGACGCTCTGTACAAATTAGGAATGGGGAGATTGCTGTTCCCCAAATTGCTTCCCATGTGAGTAAGAGCGTACATTTGTTCTTACACAGAGACGTCCCCACGTTAGCTGTGGCGGTTCTGATCCTCCTCCTTCCTCCCTAGCAAACCAGTCCCTGTTAAAACACGGCTGCACCAGTTCTGATGCGGCCAAGAAGGTCGGCTGTGCAAAAATAGAGGCCTGAGCTCTGCACGTAAGAAATGTAGGGTCTGAAGAGCCATCGGAGAGTGATAATGTAACATAAATATTGGTGGAGGGAGTACTGCACTAGCCTGGTTTAAATGTTTCAAACAATTAAGAATATTTTCACTAAGGGAGCAGTGGAGCAGCATGTATATATGGATTATTTAGAAATACAGCATTACAAGATAAGCCATACCCCTGGGATGAAGAGCCCTTCTGATCCAAACCATCCGCCACTGGAGCTGGGGGCCTGACCTAGAGCTGATTACAGGAGAATCACAGAATGGTTTGGGTGGGAAGGGACCTTAACGATCATCCAGTTCCACCCCCTGCCCTGGGCAAGGACACCTCCTACCAGACCAGGTTGCTCCAAGCCCCATCCAACCTGGCCTTGAACCCCTCCAGGGATGGGGCAGCCACAGCTTCTCTGGGCAACCTGTTCCAGTGTCTCACCACCCTCATAGGCAAGATTTCCTCCCTAATATCTAATCCAAGTCTCCTTTCTTTCAATTTAAAACCATACCCTTTCATCCTGTGTCTCCCCTTCCTGATCAAGAGTCCCTCCCCAACTTTCCTGGAGCCCCTTTAGGGTCCGGAAGAGGCTCCAAGGTCTCCCTGGAGTCTTCTCTTCTCCAGACTGAAGCCCCTCAAATCTCTCTCTCAGCCTATCCTCCCAGCAGAGGGGCTCCAGCCCTCCCAGCATCTCCATGGCCTCCTCTGCCCCTGCTCCAGCAGGTCCACATCCTTCTGATGTTGGTGGCCTCAGAGCTGGAGGCAGCACTGGGGGGTGTCTCCCCAGAGTGGAGCNATGTTGGTTGCCTCAGAGCTGGAGGCAGCACTGGGGGTGTCTCCCCAGAGTGGAGCAGAGAGGCAGAATCCCCCCCCTCACCCTGCTGGCCACAGTGCTGGGGTGGCAGACCAGGGTGTGGGGGGGCTTTCTGGGCTACCAGCACACACTGACTCGCAGATCTATGTAGCAGAAGGAGGTCCCTTATAATTGGTCTGACCCTATTTCCCCCAGGGTGGAATGTGTCGCACAGGAGCAGTGTTTTCCCGAATGACCCCAGTTTGGGTGAGAATCAGCTCAGATAACCAAGGCCGAGCAGTTCCAGCTCCTTCCACCCGCTGTGACCTCCCAGCCTTGCTGAGCCCAGAGTTTGCTTTTGCAGGGGGGGTATTTATCGGTGCCAGCCCCCACCCCCACAGGCACACCCGGGAAGTGACAGGGTGTGCTTTCACCGTACAAGGCAACAGGCCAACATTAACCATGGTGGAATTTTCCCTTGTTTGCACAGCCCCTTCATGCTCCTCCCGCCGCTGATGGAGTGGATGCGAGTGGCCATCACCTACGCTGAGCACCGGCGCAGTTTGACCGTGGACAGTGACGATATCAGGCAGACGGCCAGGCTGCTCTTACCCGGACTGGACTGCGAGCCCCGGCAGCTGAAGTACGTGAGCTGAGCTTTCTAAGCAGCTAAATCCATCCTAGCTTCTCACTGCCTTTCACAGGAGCCAGATCTCAACAGGCTACGCAGGCGAGGGGTGCTTAACCTTGTGGCATTGCAGGAGATCAAGAAGCGTTTGGCCAAACGCTGCAGCTTGGGGCAGAAAACTTTTTGTCTTGCCAAAAGACGGAGAAGGATTGAAATACAAGCATTTGGAGGGTTTTATGCCTCAGCCTTAATTGCAAGGTTATTCATTGCTTTTTCAGAAACCTTGATGGAAAAGTATCAGAAGCTTTTAAAGTCTTCCCCTCACGTATATATTGAATGGGGATTTGTAATTAGTGTGGTTCATTAGCACATCATAGGGCTTTTATTCAGATTTGTAGTCCTTTAAGTTGCTGTCATTAGCACTGGGTTTGATATCGGGGTGACATCTTGAACCTTAGTGCAAGGTAAATTCTTCTTTCTTGAGTGAGATTTGTGCCCCATCTACCTTTGGGTTAAATGAGTGGGCAGGACATGTTAATAACAATAAACAATACTTTTATCATGCTCTGAAGTGATGAAACATCACCTGAAAAGATGAAAATACACCTTTACTCTTAGGATCATTTTTCATGAAGGAGAAAAGCAACGAAAGGCTTTTAATCAGGAGTTTTGCACCTGGTTTTGTTGCTTTTTACCTTTTCCTTCTGGCAGCCAAAAAGGCTTTTTCTTTTTTGCTGCATCTCTGTCTCCCCATCTGTGAATTGAAGGGTAGTGCTTGTTACCCACAAAACTTACCACAGAGCTTAATTAGTTGGCTAGTACAGCGTTGCAATTAGATGGGTGAATGTTTTGCTGGCTGCAGCTGAATCCTGGTCTTACTCTCAGCTCTCCATTCCGGGATGGGGGTACCTGTCATTTCAAAGTGGGGTTAACTGGGTGATGCTCAGCAGGTGTTTAAATTCCTTGGTTTCAGACTGGGAGGGAGCAGCTGGGCTTGGACTTGGTGGCCACAAAGCAGGAGTTGGATGTTTATTCCTGGGAGGCTTTTCTTCTCTCTTTTCTCTGCCAGCCCACGGGCGCTCTGGGGCAATTAAAGCAGGCGCTGCTCTGGCTTACGTGGGGGTGGGAGGTGCTAGAGGAGGCAACTTAATACCAGCTAAATTAATTTTACCCATGTGCCTAGTGCTTGCCAAAGCCTTTGCAACTCTTTGATGAACAGTACTGCAGAAGACTAACACACAGCCCCTTCCACTCAGTTTCAAGGGTTTTCTTTCGCTCTCTCCTTTAGAAAGACTTTGGATTTTAAAACTGAATGCAAACCTTCCACTTCAAAGGGCATCCCACTCCATCTCTGCACTGATTTTTTTAGCATACAAAATATGTTAAGATTTTTTTTTAACGTACAAGGCACAGGTAGTCCCTTACTTTATAGATTGTATACCTTAAAAAAATAAACTAAACCAAAAAGAGGGCAGGGATTTGGCTGTTTGATTTTGCTGCTGCTGGAGCTACAAGGAGACACTTGGAGACAGTCTTGGTGAAAATGGGGTTCATATCAGTAATTTCAGTCTGAAGCAGTGACACAGTTGTGAGTTGAAGGTCTCAACAGAAACCCAGGAAGCCAAAATAATGTAAGCAATAAATAAAAATGAGAGCAGGTCTGAGGGACCTGAGCCCACACCATGTGAGATACTCGAGCATAGGATAACTCAGCTGCTGGGTTGTTAAGAGTTAGCAGGACTGGCCCAAAGAAGGAATATCTTCCAGGTTTCTATCCAGTCTGTTGTTATTACATTAAAAAATGGCCATTCTGTTAGAAAACTGAGATCCTTTCACACCTTTTAACTCGCCAACTGTTCCTCCAAGGGAGGTATGCAGTGTGTGTTCCCTGCAGGTGAATCAGACTCTGCTTTAAGTAACGCACGTCATCTTTGTAGTAGAGGGCACAAATCAAAGCTAAGCTTGATCAGGTCATTGTTCTGAACTGTCTGCTTTATTTCCAGACGTCTGAGGATGTTCTCTGATGTGTGGTGTGAGAAGGAGCATTCATTGTCTTTTAGCTGCATGAAAGGTTTAAACTAACAGAAAAAAACCACACGAGGAGAGAGCAGTGCTGTGGTTTCAGTGCCCATGACACCATCCTTTAAAGCTGTCACTTGTATCTGGCCATTGCAGCGTGTGTAGGGGAAAAGGAGATGTTAGAACTGAAGCCAGGTTCCCCCCCAGGGTCGCTCTGGGACTGTAGGCAACTTCCAACTGGCTTTTCCTCATGATGCCCAGGCTGAAAGTCACATAATGATAGTTCCTGGCAGCGGTGATGCATCGGGTAGGGTGTGTTGAAATCCCTGGAAAAGAAGTTGTGCATAAGAACGGCGTATAATTAGTACAACCTGAAATTCAGACCTCTAATATCTAGTCTCTAACACCGACTGCTTGGGCAGTCCAGTCTTCCACAACAGCTGATGGTGTCTTAGGGGGTGAAGCTTTCTAACAGGATACTCACTGTTTAGGTTTGCCCCACAATTTATAGACATCTCCAGCACTCGCCTGATACTGGTTAAATGGGAATTTAAGTGGGGAAATGCTGATTGCAGAGGATTCATAGACTGGTTTAGGTTGGAAGGGACCTTTAAAATCATCTCGTTCGCTCCTCTGCCCTGGGCAGGGACACCTCCCACCAGACCAGGTCACTCAAAGCCCCATCCAGCCTGGCCTTGAACCCCTCCAGGGATGGGGCAGCCACAGCTTCTTGGGTCAGCCTCTGGGCCTCACCATCCTCAGAGTGAAAAATTTCTCCCTAGTATCTCATCTGAATCTCCACTCTTTCAATTTAAAACCCTTCCCCCTCATTCTGTTGTTCCCTTCCCTGACCAAAAGACCCTTCCCATCTTTCCTGGAGTCCCCTTGAGATACTGCAAAGCTGCTCTAAGGTTTCCCTGGAGCCTTCTCTTCTCCAGGCTGAACCCCCCACACACACACACAACTCTCTCACCCAGTCCTCACAGCAGAGGGCCTCCAGCCTTCCCAGCATCTCCATGGCCCTATTGGACAGAATCATGATACTATACCAATTACCGTAATTCAAGGAGATTATTAATTGACTAGCCTAGCTCTAGGATTTATGTCTACATGTAGTATTAAGCCTGTTACCTCACTGTCCTCTCTGTGCTGTAGGTGTCCTCATCTGGTATCAGGGTGCTTCAGAGATCTTGTCCTCTGGTCAAATATTTGTACTCAGCTGCCTGAAAGATATGTCATTTGCAGATGTGTCTCCAAAGAGCTTGGGACCCCAAGACCGTCCTTTTGCTTCACGGAATCAGAATCACAGGATGATGTGGGGTTGGAAGGGACCTCTGGAGATCATCTCTTCCAACCTCCCTGCCAGAGAAGGTCCACACCAAGCAGGTTGCACAGGAACGTGGAGGGGGTTTGAATGTCCCACCACCACCTCTCTGGGCAGCCTGTTTGGGCTTTCCTGCTGTCAGTTCAGCTTCTCTGCTGACTGTTCCTGTGTCATAGTTCCTTTCTGAAACCAGCTGTGGCGAGATGCTGGTTTCCCCAGTACAATGTGACCGGTCACCAGGCCATGGTGGGGGGGAATCTTTGTTAATTCAGCACGTTGGCCATAGCATCTGGTCGCTATTTGGCACCCACCATCCATGCGAATTCAGAAGCATTAAAAAATGACCAATCAAATTAAAATGTAAATAAGGTTTGTCTGGAATCTCCCGTGAGAAGCTGAGTGGGATGCACACCCACCAGGCTCTGCAAAGTTTCCAGAAGAGGTTAACCTTGTTGAAATAATCTCCTTTTTCAAAGGAACTTGGCAGGCTCGTATCTCGCTCACTGAGGGTTTGCACAAGAGCCTGTGCTGGAAGCCAGACAAGCACTGGAGAAGGAGTTCACCCCAAAATAACATCAAAGGGCTGACCATATCTGTGCCCAGCTCTGCTAGAAAACTCCTCCAGTTTGGCAGTGTTTCTTGAGGGAAGGAGATACACTTTTAGGTCTGGAATTCAGAAGACTCTGAGTAGATAACGAGAGGATTATCAGTAATCCCTGGGCTCCTTCCAAATGAGATAAAGGTCACTTGATAGTCATCTAAAGGACACAGATTTCACAGAGCCTCACAGATCTGTTGAGACACTTCCTTTTATCAAGGAGTTGGAAAAGAGTTCAGGATGTTCCACTGCCTAAGTTTGATTTTTGATGTCATAGTATTTTCTAATTTTTATTTTATTTTCCAGAAAAGAGCAAGGATCATTATCTTCTTTCAGAAATGCCTTTCCTTTCAAAACAATATTCTGGTAGACAGACAGCATCATTGTTTCAGCCTAGAACCAGGCTGGTATTTTATTAGATACGCTTTCTCTCCACCTCTTTCTCCTCTGTGCAATATGGTTTTCATATGTTTGATGGACTGCCCTGGAACAAGGAGGAAAATACAAACACCATATCCAAAATATACACAGCTCATTGTTTAAAGGAACTGCCTGGTCGTGGGTTGGGGTTTTTTTGTGGGAGGCAGAACTAAGGAGACCCTGTTGCTGCTATAACCCAGTTATCCCGGCATCCCCTTCCCTATTGCTGGGTAGGATGTAGCAGAAGCAGCCCCTGGTCCAGAGCTACCCAGGGAATGAGGGGCTGGGTGGAAACAACCACTCCTGAGCAGGAATAAGGATTCCTTCCTGCCTTTCCCTCAGAGGAGGGCACTGATGGGGTTTCTCTACTTAGAAATACTTAGAAAACCTTTTTTTTTACCTTTTTTTTTTCAGTGTTTACATGAATTTTCACTTTCTCACTACCTCACTCTCTAAGAACTAAAACTTCTGTCTCCACTAGGAGTGAGGTTAGCCAGATTTTCCAGACACGATAAAGCAGTGGGGAAGGTATTCGATAGGTAAAATGATGAAAATTAATGAGCTTGATTTCTTAGAAGACCAAAAAGAAAAAAAAAAAAACAGGAAAAAAAAAGAATCCAGCAATTATTTTATTCTTCACAGACCTGAATGCTGCTTTAGTTCCTTCCGGAGGCTGGATGCCAAGGCTGCTACTGAAAAATTCCAGCAGGATCTGGGTTTCCGAATGCTCAACTGTGGCAGGACGGATCTGATCAACCAAGCCATCGATGCACTGGGCCCTGAGGGGGTTAACACCATGGACGACCAGGTAACACTGCCGTGGAACCACACACCCAAAACCTCTCACCGTGAACAAATCTGCACCTTCCTCTCCACGTGGTAAATGGATAGTCGAGGCCCTGAGTGTTGGTTGCTTCTCCAAGGCTTTTCTCATGCTAGCTTGTGGTTTAGTCTGAAAATGTATCCCTTAAAACCCGAAGAAATACACCTCCAGGTCAAAGCCTGGAGTGAATTGTGTCTTTATCAGCTGGAACATTGGTCTGTTCCTTGGATGGCTGTTCTCAGGCACCGATGGGAGGAGAGGTTAATCCTGGCTGCAAAGGGAAAGCCCAGTGTTGGTTTAACGCTCAAACAACGTCAAAACAAAGTGGGTTTTTGCCAAAGACACTCTCTTCTGGTTCAACAGCCCAAACGCAGACTGGGTCAGTGAGGAGTGACCAAAAGGTGTGACTGTCTGGTGGCTTCCAGGCGTGAAGTGAGTTATGTGTTCTCAGCACGGTCTGGCGTGTAGGAAACAGCCCCGAGAGCCCCAGTGGCATCAAAATCTGTCAATAATAGCATTGCTGAAAGTCCATCCCGCTCTGTGTTTCTTCATTTTTACCTGTTCCCTGCTCGGCTACGCTGAACCGTGAGGATTCATTAGTCTGGGGAGTCTTCAGCTGCTTCTGCCTGTGCTGTCAGCCCCATCAAGTAACGGCACTTTGTTCTCTGGGGCATTATTCAGTGCACTGAATTGGCTTTTAATTAAAAAAAAAAAACCCAACAAAAAAGAAACCAAGAAAACTCCTCCAAATAAACACCCGTTACAGCTGTCACAGCAATGAGAGCGAGCTGCCGTGCCTGGGAAACAGGAGGGTATTTATCAGGAGGAAGCATTGACGTTCCAGCAGGGAGGTTTTCTCACAGACAGCACTTTACAGCAGTAGCATTTCAACCCAAAGCCTGAAAGGGGGTGCTTTCCACCGGCCCGTGATCGCAAAGGAAGTGTGAGTGAGCACACAGATCCGGGCAGACACTGCAGCAGCTTCTATCTGGGTGCGGGGCTGCCTTATTTCCATCCTCACTGCAAGGAGCCCTGTGGTCACAGGGTGGGTATCCCATCACAGGTCCCCCTAACACTGACTTGATTAAAGTGACACAGGTGGCAGACCTGATAATCTGTGATTCTGTGTGATTTATACAGCGATGATCTGCCACTTACTTCCTGTACTTATTATTTTTCATAACTTTTTTGCTCTTCTTGTTTATGTAGCCCTGAGGCCTTTTGTTCTCTCAAAGCAGATTATTTTGCATCATGAACTTTACTGTCCCAACACCAAAGAGTGCCAAGACCTGTCACTTGTCACTGTGGGGTGGTTTTGACCTCTCAGCCAGCCGGCAAAGCGGGAGATGCTTGGCTTTTTTTTATGCACAAAGACCTTGTGTTGTGTAGGCAACTTGTTGGAGAGTTTGAGGAGTTTCTGCTGCTTATTTTTGGTTTCACTGTCATCCTGTCGATGTCACCCTCTGGTCAGTCCCGCTGTGAACAGGGGGGACAGAGCTGGTGGCTCTGTCATCTTTGCAGAAATCACTTCCCACACCTCCCAGCGGTGTTTTGGCAGAGGAGGGCAGGGCAGGCTCCCTCCAGAGCTGCTGCTGCTCTGGAATTCTCCACTCTAGTGGCTGTGGAGCAACTTGGCTCTGCAGCTGAGATGGTGTCCTCCAACATGGTCCCTGTCACAGGCGGAGCTACATCCAGACTCCAGCAGTGTCTCTGCCAGAGCTGGAATACGCTCACTGAGGGGCGAGCAGACAATGCCAAATGGGTATTAAAAATAAAATGTAAAAAAAAAAATTAAAGAAAGGAAGGTAGTGCTGTACAAAACTGGTAGTTTTAGGGCACTGACTGCAGCAGTAAATACAGGCTCGTGCCTGCAGACCCCACTTTGAGCGCTCGGTTATTTGGCTATAATGAGTCGATCTTCCCAAACTCCCCAAAAGCCAAACCCACCCAGTCCCCTTCCCTGCCCCTGAGCCATCTTTGTGAATGTCACCGCCTCAAAGGCAGGAAGATTGGAACTGGGGCTGTTCCAAAGAGACACCTTTGCAGATACAAGGTCAGGGCTCCTCGGTGGGAGACGTGATTCTGGTTCATGACACACGCCCATCTCGAGCTGAAGGTGTGTTAGTACCCAGCGAGCAGCAGAGGTGCTGCCTGTGAAAATTCAAACACTTGCAATAATTAGGGGTGGGGGGGGAGCAGTAGGATGAGAGCAGGAATGGATTTTACTAGGACATTTCCTTTCCCTCCTTGGCTACTTCTGGAATGAACTCCGTAAGCGAAGCTCGTTTCTCTCATAACTCATCTCTGAGCCGTCACGCTTTGCTGGTTAAACAGAGCGAGAGATTTATGGGATTGGAATGCTGAAATATTGTGGCAAAGAGGATTTTAGCGATGGGGATAAGATGCCAAACAAATTCATCTTGTGTATTTTTGTGTTGTTTTCCACTTTCGGTTCATCTGGCTACAAATGATCCAAGAAATGGTATTTCTTTTTTGGCAGCCTCGAGAAAGCTCAGGAATTGTGGACAATACACAGCTGGGATTTGCAGTGATCCCTTCTGGGGTTCTGCACTCTCATCCCCTGATGTTTTGTCCACGTCCCTTTCCCATTATTACTGCCTTGGGCCCGTGCTGCAGAGAAACCCCATGTTTTGGATATATATGTGTACGCTGTCCCTACACGCCTGCACACCCAGAGTCTCTGCCCACCCTTAAGATTCAGGCTCCCCGTCTCCCTGACAGTTTCACTGCTGTCAGGCATAGAGAGATAACTTTATTTTTATTTATTTTCCTTCTGCCTGCAGGGTATGACCCCACTGATGTACGCCTGCGCTGCTGGAGATGAAGCCATGGTCCAAATGCTGATAGATGCTGGAGCAAATTTAGATATACCAGTGAGTAACAGAGGACCCTCTGCCCATAATCAGTCATACAAGAGCAGTTATGAGATCTCTTCCAGAAATGAAGCCTTCAGTTGCTGGGAGCTTCTGAGCAGGCCACTTCTTTCAGAAATCATTGCTTCAGGGATTTGGGAGGGGGAGGAAATCCTTCAGAACCTCTTGGAGCACTTGGTGGCTCCAATTATGATTGGCATTGGCAAGTCTAATTGGCACGGTGGGGGTAAAGGGGCCTCCATCCTGCAGGAGCTGCCGCTTGGAGGAACCAATAAGCCCATTAAAAAGGCCCAGGGGGACTGGGCAGAGTGACTGGAGCTGGCGGCGTTCTCTAAATGGCCTAAGTTACTGCTCCCTGGGGTTGTCACTTCCAAAGAAAAAAGCCCGTTACGTCCCAGTCTGAAGATGATGGCAGACGGGGACGGCAGTGCTTGGTTAATGACTACCTGGCTCCTTCTCCCCCAGGTCCCCAGCACCTCTCCACGATACCCTTCCGTCCACCCCGACAGCCGCCACTGGACCGCCCTCACCTTTGCCGTCCTACACGGGCACATCTCTGTTGTTCAGGTAAGCGGAGGCAATTCCCCCTTTGGGGATTTTTACAGGAGACAAGGGAGAACATGAAGCATTTGACACTGTCCCCCACAGAATTCTCATGGAAAAACTGGCTGCTCATGGCCTGGATGAGCGTAGAATCTGCTGGATCCAGCACTGGCTGGAAGGACGGTCCCAAAGGGTGGTGCTCACTGGAGCTCAATCCAGCTGGTGGCCGGTCACAAGTGGTTCCTCAGGGCTCAGTGTTGGGGCCATTCCTGTTTAATATCTTTATGGATGATGTTGATAGGGGTATAGAGAGCACCATCAGTGAGTTTGCAGGTGACACCAAGTTAGGTGGGAGTGTTGATCTGCAGGAGAGCAGGGATGCTCTACAGAGCGACTGGGATAGACTGGATAGATGGGCCAATGTTAATGGCATGGCCTTCAACGAGGCCAAGTGCCAGGTCCTGCCCTTGGGCCACACCAACCCCAGGGATGGCTACAGGCTTGGGGCAGTGTGGCTGGAGCTGCCTGGCAGAAAAGGACCTGGGGGTGCTGGTCGACAGGAGGCTGAACATGAGCCAGCAGTGTGCCCAGGTGGCCAAGAAGGCCAAGGGCATCCTGGCTTGCATAAAAAATAGTGTGACCAGCAGAAGCAGGGAGGTGATTGTCCCCCTGTGCTCAGCACTGGTGAGGCCACCCCTTGAGTCTGGTATCCAGTTCTGGGCACCTCAGCACAAGAGAGATCTGGAGGGGCTGGAGCGAGTGCAGAGGAGGGCAACAAAACTGGTGAAGGGCCTTGAGCATAAATCTTACGAGGAATGATTGAGGGAGTTGGGATTGTTTAGTTTGAGGAAGAGGAGGCTGAGGGGAGACCTCATCCCTCTCTCCAACTGCTTGAAAGGGCATTGTAGAGAGGCTGGTGCTGGTCTTTTCTCACGGGCAATTAGTGATAGAAGGAGAGGGAATGGCTGGAAGCTGCAGCAGGGTAGGGTTAGGCTGGCCATGAGGCAAGAATTCTTCCCAGCAAGAGTGGTCAGAGCCTGCAATGGGCTGCCCAGGGAGGGGGTGGAGTCCCCATCCCTGACTGTGTTTAAGAGTAGATTAGATGTGGTGTTGAGGGATCTGGTGTAGGGGAGAACTTTGCAGAGTGGGGCTGATGGTTGGACTCGATGATCCCAAGGGTCTCTTCCAACCTGATTGATTCTATGATTCTAAGTGCAGCCCCATCGCTGTCAGCCCTCCCGAGCACGAGGTCCTCGTGGCCTCCAGGTGGTGTTTGGTGGAAACCTTCTGAACAACCAGGGAAAACGTTTGTGTTTCAAAAACGCAACCAATGCTTTTCTTGCGGAACCGTGACTTGATGACCTAATTCCCAGCAAGGCCTCGATAACAAAACACACGTTTCCTTCTTTTTCTTTGGTTTTGGTGTCGGCCCACGGTTTACCACATCCCAAACACTGCCTCACAGTCACTGCTCTGGCATTTATAGAGAAACCAGTGCTTCGTCTGGGTGGCTCCAGGCAAGCTGCTGGGTCAGGATGCTCTCTGACATTAGCTGTTAATTGGTTTCTACATTGACATGTGCAAAATTAAGGGTATGGTGATTTCTGCTCTAACGGCAGCAAGTCATCTGTGACTTCCTTTCATAATCCCCGAGAATTGCATGAACGAGACTTAAGCTGTCGTGGGAGCTGAGCCTCTGGCATCCTCCCTGCTCCCCTTTTTTTTGAGGGGAATTAGCACAGAATTGGGTAGAATCCTAGAAATTCAACTTGAACTTCAGGAGGAATTCAAACCAGCTCACAGCAGATAGTCAATTGCTGGGGAACTCAATTAGCCTTCTGCTCAAAGGGGTGTGTGGTGGGAAGCTGTAAGCAAATGGAGGTTCCACATCAATTTTTCATTTGTGTACATTTGTAAATAATGACAAAAATTCCCAGATTCCAGCTGTGAAATTGCCAGGGCAGCCTTTGGTGTGACGGAAGTTGGACAGGCCCTAATTTACATGGGAGATAAGAGCGTGGTTCTCCCAGGAGAATGAGGCCAAGTCCATCAAAGCTCCCATTGGACCACGTTACCCACAGTGTTAGAACCATAGAATTGTCCAGGTTGGAAGGGACCTTTCAGATCATCCAGTCCAACCACCAACCTACTCTGATTAAGAAAAAAACCAAACCAAAACAATGACCCATCACTAACCCATGTCTCTGAGCACTATGGTAACCTGGCTTTTAAATCCCTCCAGGAATGGTGCCTCAACTCCTTCCCTGGGCAGCCCATTCCAAGGCTTGATAACCCTTTCAACCCGTTCTGTGTCAAAATTGTTCCTGATCTCCAATCTGAACCTCCCCTGGCGCAATTTGGGGCCGTTTCCTCTTTTCCCATCACCTGTGACTTGGGAGAAGAGACTGACCCCCACCTCTCTACACTCTCCTTTCACAGAGTTGTAGAGAGCAAGAAGGTCTCCCCTCAGTTTCCTTTTCTCCAGGCTGAACACCCCCAGCTCCCTCAGCCTCTCCTTACTCCTCTCAGTCTTACTCTCCAGACCCTTTACCAGCTTCCTTCCCCTTCTCTGCACCCATTCTAGCACCTCAATATCTTTTTTGTGGTGAGGGGCCCAAAACTGGACACAGCACTGGAGGTGGGGCCTCACCAGTGCCCAGTCCAGGGGGACAATCACCTCCCAAGTCCTACTCCCCACACTGTTCCTGATCCAGGCCAGGATGCTGGTGGCCTTCTTGGCCACCTTGGGCACACTGCTGGCTCGTGTTCAGCCAACAGTCGACCAACACCCCCAGGTCCTTTCCTGCCAGGCAGCTCCAGCCACTCTGCCCTCAGCCCGTAGCGCTGCGTGGGGTAGTTAATGGGGCAGGGCTGGTCCTCACTCCATGGGAGAGGGGTAGAACCCACCACTCTGCACCTGCGAGCTCTGCTCCGGGTGGCCCTACACTGCCTTCCAGCCCTACCCCGCCATCAAAGGTTCCCATCATCTTGTAACCTTCTCCCCTTCATCCAGGAAGGGGGTGATTTCCCTTTGCTCGGGGTGTGCGCTGAAAGCAGGTTGTGTGTGTGGCAACCAGGAGACCAAGAGGCATGTCTGGCCTCCAGGGCTAATTCCCTGGAGGAACCCCATTTCCTGCACACAGCGTGAAACTAAATGAGATGGACTTCCTGTGCTGAAGAGAAACTCTGGTCACAGAGCTCTTTGGAGCTGGGAAATTACAATTGCAAAACCAAGGGTGTAAAGGAGATTTTAAAAAGAAGGGAAAAAAAAACCCAACCCAACCAAGTAGGTGATGTTCTCCAAGCTGCCAGCTGAGGACCTTTCCAGCAGACACTCACTACTGAAAACACAGTAGAGCAAAAGAAAATAAGAAAACTCTAAACTGGCATTCACAGGGAGAGTTTAGCCCTAGGCTGGGTGAGGAAAGGCATGAGAAATTTGCCTTGTAATAGATACTTTGCTTTAAAGCCTTTGAGACAGTCCCTTTGTGTGCGAGCACTCTCCATTAGGAGTCCACTGCTCTTCCCTTCTAACACACAGCCCCTTCTGTTTGGTCCTTCTGAATCACTCTTTGCTCAGCTCCTTCTCTTTTCACGTGTCTGTTGCAGCTGCTCTTGGATGCTGGTGCCCACGTTGAGGGCTCTGCCGTTAACAGCGGAGAGGACAACTACGCTGAGACGCCGCTCCAGCTGGCTTCAGCTGCAGGTGAGCTCGGGGCAGCCTCGGCACCCTCTCCTCTCTTGCTGCCACAGAACATCCACAACCAACTCATGCCTGGGTCCCCTGTCTGGGTCTGCTACGTAGGTCTGAGCTGGCCATGCGTGCTGGTAGCCCAGAAAGCCCCACACATTGTGGACTCATCTCCAGCAGGGTGAGGCGGGTGGGATTCTGCCCTTCTGCTCCGTTCTCGGGAGACTCCCCCCCTCAGTGCTGCCTCTAGCTCTGGGGCCACCAACAGCAAAAGGACGTGGACCTGTTGGAGCAGGGGCAGAGGAGGCCACAGAGATGCTGGGAGGGCTGGAGTCCCTCTGCTGGGAGGACAGGCTGATAGAGTTGGGGGGTTTCAGCCTGGAGAAGAGAAGGCCCCAGAGCAGCCTTAGAGCAGCCTTGCAATATCTCAAGGGGCTCCAGGAAGGCTGGAGAGGGACCTTTTATAAGCGCGTGTAGCAATAGGATGAGGGGTGACGGCTTCAAACTGGAAAAGGGTAGAATTAGATCAGATCTCAGTAAGAAATTTTTCACCTGAGGGGGGTGAGAGCCTGGCCCAGGTTGCCCAGAGAAGCTGTGGCTGCCCCATCCCTGGAGGGGTTCAAGGCCAGGCTGGATAGGGCTTGGAGCAACCTGGTCTGGTGGGAGGTGTCCCTGCCCAGGGCAGGGGGTGGAACTTGGATGATCTTTAAGGTCCCTTCCCACCCAAACCATTCTATAGTTGTGTGATTCTAAAACACTCATAGGAACCCCATCTGGGTTGGCAGCAACTACCAGCTCTCATGACATGGCAAGAGCCTGGTGGGCACTAAAGGAGTCTCTGCTCTTGCAACAAGTCCCAACGCTCCCCTCCGAGGCAGCTCCTTCACACAGGGCACTGTCAAGAGCCACAAACCGGCTGCTGTCTAGTCTAGGCATGTCTTGGAGCTGAACAACTTCCAGATGCAAAAACTAACAAGTTTAAATTCAGCCTGGGGAAAATAACTGTTACATAAAGAAATGTGTTTTATTAATTTATTAAATTCAAGTAGAATTCTGCGTTTCTTCTGCCTATCTGTCAGGAGAGGAGTTTAGCGCTCTGGGAACAAGCCTGTGCTAGCCTAGAAGTACCTGCTGCTCTTCCACACTTTTCATCTCTAACTGGTTTTACTTTTGATTCCTTCATTTCTCTCTGCTTCGTTTTTCTGCTTTCATGAAGCCAAGTCTCTGCCTCACCCTGCTCCAATGTTTATCCAAGAGAGAAAGTAGTCCCCTCCCAGTGACAACCGCTGGCTGTGCTGAGTCTCCTGCCACCCCTCCACACCACGTCTCATGTGAACTGTTGGACGGGAGGGCTGGCTGAATTGGGGCTGCACTGGTCTACTTAAACTGGTTGCAGACATCTCTGGTGGGCACTGAGAGGAATTCTCTTTTCGTTCTACCTGTGGCTGGTTGGGCATTATTAGGTCATTGAAGTGACTCAGTTTCTCTCTGAGATGTTTCAAGCCTGACATGTGCTTGCAGGATCCTCCAAAAGCCTCAGCTGGGAGCGTAAACCTTGCTGGTACAGTGTCACTCAGCAGACCCATGTTATTTGCTTTCAGAGAGGTAACAGAAGGGGAATAATCCCTGTGTTTCTGCCTGTTTTTATCCCAGGGAACTACGAGCTGGTGAGTTTACTGCTCAGCAGGGGCGCTGACCCGCTCCTCAGCATGCTGGAACTCAACGGTATGTCCTCCTCACTCCACGAAGACATGAACTGCTTCAGTCACTCAGCTGCACACGGGCACAGGTAAAGCTGCCCTCATGTTCCAAACAGGGATTTTCTCCCAAAGGCCACCACCTTAGAGCAGCCTTCCAGTACCTGAAGGGGCTATGGGAGAGCTGGGGAGGGACTCTGGATCAGGGGATGTAGCAACAGGAGAAGGAATAATGGTTTTAAATTGAAAAAGGGGAGATTTAGATACCAGAGAGAAATTCTTTGCTGTGAGGGTGGTAAGACCCTGGCCCAGGTTGCCCAAAGAAGCTGTGGCTGCCCCATCCCTGGAGGGGTTCAAGGCCAGGCTGGATGGGGCTTGGAGCAACCTGGTCTGGTGGGAGGTGTCCCTGCCCAGGGCAGGGGGTTGGAACTGGATGATCTTTAAGGTCCCTTCCAGCCCAAACCATCTGATCTTCCTCTGGAGATCATCTCCTCCAACCCCCTGCCAGAGCAGGGTCACCCAGGACAGATCCCACAGGAACATGTCCAGTTGGGTTTGAATGTCTCTAGATAAGGAAGCCCCACCACCTCTCTGGGCAACCTCTGCCAGGGCTCTGCCACCCTCACAGGAAAGAAGTTCCTCTTCATGTTTAGATGGAACATCTTATGTTCAAGTTCAGATCGCCACAGTCCTGTCAGAATTGTTGAGATTTCACTTAATAATTCCAATTCTCTTCTACCTCTTCAGGAACGTTCTGCGCAAGCTCCTGACCCAGCCCCAGCAACTGAAGGGGGATGTCCTCTCCCTGGAGGAGATTTTAGCTGAGGGGGTGGAGAGTGACACCTCCAGCCAGGGCAGCTCCAGCGAGGGGCAGGTCAGGCTCTGCAAAACCAGGATGAAGGCTCTGCAGGAGGCCATGTACTACAGTGCTGAGCACGGCTACGTGGACATCACCATGGAGCTCCGGGCACTTGGTGAGGTGTTTTCTTAATTTAAGCACATTTAAGGTGTGAAAAGGTGTTTCCTCTGCCCCTTTCACTTGAAGAAGAACCTGTAACCCCAGCTGCAGAGCTGTCCCAAGCCTATGGACACTGGCTGTCTAATTTAAAAAGTGTTTAAGGCTCCTCATGCTTATTCAAATTCCTGCTGATACATGATGTCCCTTATTTTTGGCTGTTCCCAAGTATCAAAAGTGCATCTCTTTGTCAGATACTCTGACACCTAAAGTTCAGCATTAAAGAGGTTTGGTCTCACAACCAAAGCTGACACCAAAGTTAAATGGTTTAAGGTGAAAGAACAGATTTAATTGACGGGTGGGAAAGAGAAGCTTCGAAGCGTGTGTGTGTGTGTGTGGACTGTTAGAGGTGACCAGGAGAGACCTCACAGCGTGGTTGGGTGGGGTTAGGTAGTCCTACAAGTTTGGTGCAAATTTAGTGTGTAGTTCTAACTGATTGTGAAGCTAAACAAGTACACAGGGAGCATTTACCTATAGAGGGGGTCTCCAACGTATGGTCATGGTACCAGATCTCTGCTCTTGTACATGAATCAACCTGCCAGTGACCCAGTTCAGTCATCTTTAATATAAAGCCACGGCTCTCCCTGCTGTGAGGGTGGAGGTAAAGATCTATTTCAGTGCTGCTGAGGGTCAGCAGTAGCAGCAGGAGGATCTGCTCTCAGACCCTTCGGCAAATCATCTTCTCTCACTGTCCCTTTCACTGTGGCTACAGGAGTCCCCTGGAAACTCCACGTGTGGATCGAGTCACTGCGGACAACCTTCTACCAGTCTCGGTACTCGGTCGTACAGACCCTCTTACGGGAATTTGTCACCATTAAAGAAGAGGACTATAATGAGGAACTGGTTAATGAAGGGTTGCAGCTCATGTTCGACATCCTCAAAACCAGCAAAGTAAGTATTTGCTTTGTAACAGTCTCAAAACTGGGGGGTTGGGTTTTCCTGTTGAAGGAGGTAGCGCACAATGAGACTTGAGCACCTCTGCACGTCCCCAGTGAGTTGTCACGGTGGGAAAAGGGCCCTGATATAACTTTGAGAACCTCTATGCAGCCCACCAAAGCGGGCCTCACTCAACAGAGGCGAAAGCTATTCCATTAAAGTCCAGTTCAGCAGCCAGCTTTTGAAGCCAGGTGGCTGGAGGAGTGATCAGAGCAGCACTGGGCAGCCCAGGTTCTCTCAGCAGCATCTTCTAGGGGTTGGTGAACAACACTTTTGTGCAGCGACGCCTTCCTTCTACTTTTTCCTTTTATTTAAAGGTTGCCTGTTTTCCCCTTGCTTTTCAAGGCTGGTCTAGAAGAGATCTGACCCATGGTGTGCAGCTCAGCTGTCTCATTTCACAGAGAAGCTCACCCAGCCTCTACCATCTTCTCGTCGAGAGGCTGTTGCTGCCACCATTCATTGTAGTTAACCTTTAAATTAAAAGCAAGGCTATAGAAGGGCTAAACAAAACCAATTCCAAACCAGGAGCTGGAACTTGGTATCAGACAATGAGCTTATACCATTAATCAAATCCTGCTGGGAAGAGGTCGGTGGGGTTACCTGTTACTTATGAGCTTTTGCTGTGGACTCTGCTTCCCGTGGCAGAGGTTGCCCCCTAAACTGGTGCTGAGAGAACCCACTCCGAGCCTATTTGTTCAGATCCCGCTCTGGTCCCTCCGTCTGGAGGTTATTCTGGTAGAGCCCAGTCTCTCTAAGCCTCAAGCGAGCTGTTAGAGCTGCAAAAGTGCCGGTTGCTGATACCTGTTGGCTCCTCCCCACAGAACGACTCCATCAACCAGCAGCTTGCAGCCATCTTCACCCACTGCTACGGCAGCAGCCCCATTCCCAGCATTCCCGAAATCCGCAAGACGCTGCCGGCTCGGCTGGGTAAGATGCTCGACCTCAAGAGTGAAACCCTTGTGATTTATTTATTTTTAAGCAGTTTCAAAAACTCTTCACCTTTTTTTCCATTTCCTCACCCGAGCAGATCCTCACTTCCTCAACAACAAAGAAATGTCTGATGTCACGTTCTTAGTAGAAGGAAAGTTGTTTTACGCACACAAAGTCCTGCTGGTTACGGCATCCAACAGGTGAGTGGCTTCCCACAGCAAGCACAGGTCCTGAAAGGAGGGTCTGGCCCCTTGTTCTCCCCTTGGTGTGATGAGTTCTCGGTCACCCATCGCGGCCAGGACACGTTCTACAGACCGTGATGCAGGTTGGCAGGACCCAGCCACGTGGTCTTTGCTACTGTTAAGAGTAAGTGGGAGAGTAAAGAGGGGGTTTTCTACCCACTGCTGGTTTGTGTCGGACATTCCCAGAGCTCTGTTGACATAAGAAGGCCAATGGCATCCTGGCTTGCATAAAAAATAGTGTGACCAGCAGAAGCAGGGAGGTGATTGTCCCCCTGTGCTCAGCACTGGTGAGGTCACCCCTTGAGTCTGGTGTCCAGTTCTGGGCACCTCAACACAAGAGAGATATCGAGGTGCTGGAGCGAGTACAGAGGAGGGCTACAAAGCTGGTGAGAGGCCTGGAGAATAAGGCTGAGGCTGAGGGGAGACCTCATCCCTCTATACAACTACTTGGAAGGGCATTGTGGAGAGGTTGGTGCTGGTCTCTTCTCACGGGCAATGAGCGATGGAAGGAGAGGGAATGGCTGGAAGCTGCAGCAGGGTAGGGTTAGGCTGGACATGAGGAAAAAGTTTTTCACAGAGAGAGTGGTCAGTCAGTGGAATCAGCTGCCCAGGGAGGTGGTGGAGTCCCCATCCCTGACTGTGTTTGAGTGGATGAGATGTGGTGTTGGGGGATCTGGTGTAGGGGAGAACTTGTAGAGTAGGGCTGATGGTTGGACTTGATGATCCCAAGGGTCTCTTCCAACCTATATGATTCTATGATAAATTAACCAGTAATTATCCCTAAAGAAATCCATGCAGTAATTGGAATGTGTATCTCCAGCCTATCCCTGCCTTTCCTTCCCCTGCTCAGAGTTTGCTAATTAGAGTTAGACTTGCTCCTCAGCTCCTAGAAATCTCCCCCCTGACCCGATACGCTTGCAGTTACCTGTTTCTTTCTCTGTTACTGGCAAAGTAACAGGTTTTTGTACCTATAATGGTGCAGGACTGGATCAGACCCAAGCAATTCACAGGTGAAGTTGTCCCTTAAGTTCTGAACTAATTGTCATTAAATGACAACAAACGTTCCATTTTCAACCTGTGAAGAGGAGCGAGGGAGGATCCTTCTCTTCCCCTTGCTCAGGCTGGTTCCAGCAGGTAAATGAGGACGTGAAGCACTAACACAGGGATCTATCAACACCCTTCCCAGGTTTAAGACGCTGATGACGAATAAAACGGAGCATGACGGCCACGGCAGCAAGACGGTGGAGATCAGCGATATGAAGTACAACATTTTCAAGGTACGGAGCTGACCCTGCCTTTTCTTTAGTCTTTTCCCACACTTAGGAGCTAAAGAGGGCTGAGACCCTTAGATCGTCACAGTAACCTACAGGTAAAGCTGGAGTTGAGGTCAACACGCCCGTATTTCAGCCATATTCTCATTTACAGAATCACAGAATCTAAGGGATTGGGAGGGACCTTGAAAGCTCCTCCAGTCCCATCCCCCTGCTGGAGCAGGAACACCCAGAGCAGGTCACACAGGAACGCCTCCAGGAGGGTTTGGGATGTCTCCAGAGAAGGAGACGCCACCACCTCCCTGGGCAGCCCCTGCCAGGGTTCCCTCACCCTCACCCTGAAGAAGTTGTTCCTCATATTGAAGTGGAACCTCCTCTGTTCCAGCTCGCACCCATTGCCCCTTGTCCTATCATTGGACGTTACTGAGAAGAGCCTGGCTCCATCCTCCTGACACTCACCCTTTCCATATTGATCAACATTCATGAGGTCACCCCTCAGCCTCCTCTTCTCCAAGCTCAAGAGACCCAGCTCCCTCAGCCTTTCCTCCTGTGGGAGATGCTCCACTCCATCATCTCTGTAGCCCTGGACTCTCTCCAGCAGTTCCCTGTCCTTCTGGAACTGAGGGGCCCAGAACTGGACACCATATTCCAGATGGGGTCTCACCAGGGCAGAGCAGAGGGGGAGGAGAACCTCTCTCCACCTACTGACCACCCCCCTTTTCATACACCCCATGATGCCCTTGGCCTTCTTGGCCATGAGGGCACAGTGCTGGCTCATGGTCATCCTGCTGCCCACCAGGACCCCCAGGTCCCTTTCCCCTACGCTGCTCTCCAACTGGTCATTTCTCAACCTATATTGGTACCTGGGGTGAGTTTAGGTCAAAACTTTTCAGGCAGAACCAAACCCTAAAACACAAACTTCCAGCCTAAATTCTTATTTTCCTACTACACAGAGCAGGCCAGTCTAGTCTCCTGCTGAGAGTGGGTTTACACTTTTAAGGCACCTTTTTCTGACTTTTTAAGGCACCCTTCCCCTGCTGCACTAAGCAAAAAGTACCTTCATTTCCATCAGTTGGGCTGCCAGCCCTCACAGGAGTCCAAATCAGAGGATCAGAAATCAGTGCCTCCCCTCTGAGGAGGAAAGGCTCAAACCTGAGAATCACACTCTGCTTTTAGGACGTTTCCCTGTTTAATGGAGTTAAGGGAGGCTGGGTCAGGCCGGAGAGAAAGTCGGTTACTGACCACACAGCCCGGGAAGAAGGAAAACAAGTCAGTGAAATGTGAGCACTCGGTTATTCCGGCTTCCCAGGCCTGTGTTTCTCATTTGGAAGGGACAGAACAGGGCGAGTAACTGTTTCACTGCAGGCTTCAGGCTTTTCCTCCTCCTCCTCCTCCCTTTGTAAGCAAAGCTGCCGGGCAGCAGTAGCATCACCTCAGGTAGAACCGTAAGAACATCTTTGTTCTACTCACAAGGGTCTGTCCAAGGCCTGTGTCGGACAAATGACGTCCAGATTGTGCAGCTCAGCTCACGGCAGAAAAAGTCCCTTGACAGAAACCTCCTTAAACAACAGTTTTACATCCAGAGGTTTCTAAAAATAAACTTGGTGCTTCACCAGAGAGAGCAACAAATCAAAAAAGAAAGAGTTCAGACAGTGGAAATACCTCACGGAATGAAAGAATTTGATGGTAGATGTAATCGGGGGAGTTCAGGAGATGATGGCAGTTCTGTGGTGACCTCAGTTTGGGTGCACGGAGGATGCTGAGCCACCGGGGCCGTGCGTTCTCTCAGGACTCTGCTGGAAAGCAGCTCTGCTCCCCTCTTAACTCCCTTCTATAAATAAGGCAAGTTTTAAAGTAGCAGCTTAGTTGTGTTACCACTGCTGTTAGAAACCAGAAAGCACAGGGGGGTGCGATCCCCACAGCACCCAGGAGGCTGGAAAGGCTTCTCTTCCCATCACCAAATCTCCCCCTTCCCTGGACAAGAGGGCACTGGTGGAGCTGGGGGTGGGCACACGCACATCGCAGAGCAGGGGCTGCCTCCTGCTCTCCCTGCAAACAATGAGGCCTTTTCCTCTGGCCCTGCTGGGGGGAGAGGTGGGGGCTGGAGGCTGATTAGAAGCACAGTTGGGGGGAGGGGGGGTGTGAGTGGCTGGGAGGTCCCAGGGACACACACGCTCCCAGTGTGGCAGTTCAGGGCTGGCAGCTCAGCCTGTCACCAGCCTGCCAGGCTGCTCAAAACCCCATCCAGGAACCGCTTTACAAGGACATTTCGTGTTGCTTGGAGACACGGTGTCACCCTGGGCCTAAAATCCTCAGCAGGGCTCTTACCCAGAGCCTGAGGAAGGTAAATCTTAGAAAGCAGCAGATTTGCAACACTAGGAAATAAAAAAAAAACACACAAAAGAAAACAAACCAAAGAAAGAGTGCTGAGAGCAGTGGGGAGAGGCTGCCGCCCACACCGGAGCACAGCCCGTCCCAGCCCCTTGTGGCTTCAGTGACAAGGGCTTCAGGCCTGGCCTTCTTCCCATTTCAGATGCTGATGCAGTACTTGTACTACGGAGGAACCGAGTCCATGGAAATTCCCACCGCTGATATCTTGGAGGTGAGAGCATTGTCCTCTAAGCCTTGCCAGGCACCCCGGGGCAGAGACAGGCCTTGAAGGGAAAAGCCTGGAGCCGAGAACAACCCTCTGATTGAAGAGCACACTTTGAAACGAGCTTCAAGCTTCAAAACACTGTTGCTGGGACATAAGAACGACCAGTTATGTTTTGTGATGTCCATGAGATGCCAGGGGTGGGAAGAGGGTGAGGTGGGCAAATCCCTTTTGGAACCTGGGGGTGGGTGGAAGCCCCCTCTGCATGTCCCCTCTGACCTGGGAGGTGCTGTGCTTCTGGTGGGACAGTGCGGAGCTGGTATGGCACGGTGACAGAAGGTGGCACAAATACACCTCCTGCAGGAGGAACAAGCCTTTGCTAAGAGGGGAAATCTCTCTCACTTCAGCTGGGCATCGAGTGGCCTTTCACAGAATCTTCGTGATTGGAAAGGACCTCTGAGATCATCGAGTCCAACCACATGCACACAAAAAGCCCCTACAATCTCAGGCACTAGAGCAGGCCCTAGAGAGCCACAGCTCCTTGTTTCTGAAATCCCCTCCAGGGATGGTGTCTCCACCCCTCCCTGTACAGGCTGTTCCAATGCCTGACCACTCTGGCAGTAAAGTTCTTCTTCCCAATATCTAATCTGAGCCTCCCCTGCCACAAATGGAGACCATTTCCTCTGGTCCTACTCCTTCTCCCTTAGGAGGAGAGACCAACACCCACCTCTCTGCAACCTCCTTTCAGGGAGTTGGGGAGAACAACAAGGTCTCCCCTCAGCCTCCACTTCTCCAAACTAAACATGCCCAGCTCTCTCCTCAGGACTTGGCCATTAGAACGGGGAGCAGGAGATGTTGCAGAGAGGGAATCATCAGCTCTGTTTGTCTTCTCAAAGCCTTTCAAGGCTCATGATCTCAAATAGCTTCTCTCTTGTCCCCGTAGCTGCTGTCAGCTGCCAGCCTGTTCCAGCTGGATGGTCTCCAGAGACACTGTGAAATCCTCTGCGCCCAGACGATCAGCTTGGAGAACTCCGTTCACGTCTATAAATATGCAAAGGTACCTGTCAAACCTCCTGACTGATTAATGACACTGAGCCAGCACCCCCACTTTCTGCTTCCTTCTGGCACCCCCCAGGCTGGTAACTCTACCCCAAACCCAAGCGAGATGTTGGATTCAAGTTCCAGTCTGCAAAGTCCTGCCCAGCCCTAGTGTGTTTTCTTGTCTAAAGCAATCCTGCATGAGGTCCTGGGGAGGCCCCAGCTGGAGCACTGGGTCCAGTTCTGGGCTCCCCAGTTCAGGAAGGGAACTGCTGGAGGGAGAGGCTGCAGCAGAGGACCACCAAGATGGGGCCTGGAGCATCTCTGTGCTGAGGAAAGGCTGAGGGACTTGGGTCTGTTCAGTCTGAAGAAGAGAAGGCTGAGGGGGGATCTGATCAACACCCAGAAATCCTTCAAGGAGGGGTGTCAGGAGGATGGGGCCAGGCTTTTTCCAGTGGTGCCCAGGGACGGGACAAGGGGCAACGGGCACAAACTTGACCACAGGAAGTTCCATCTCAACATGAGGAGGAACTTGTTTGCTGTGAGGTTGTCAGAACCCTGGCAGAGGCTGCTCAGAGAGGTGGTGGAGTCTCCTTCTCTGGAGACATTCAAACCCCACCTGAACACGTTCCTGTGGGACCTGCTTTGGCAAGGGGGTTGGAGGAGATGATCTCCAGAGGTCCCTTCCCACCCTATACCTTTCTGTGATTCTGTGCAATCGATGCCAGATCCCCACAGGGCAGGGAAGAGGTGTCCTCGCAGCCTCGTACTGCAAAGCCCCAGAGACTGACACCCTCAGAGCAGCAGGGGCACTCGATCACAGAACAGCAGCTAGAACTAAACCCTGTCCTTGCCCTCCTGCTGCTCAAATACATTAGCTGCAGCTCCAGAACTCGCACAGACTCCTGTGGGACAGAGACACTCAGCTCTACAGCAAATATCCCACCTTATCCATAAAATCAGAGAGGAACATTCTGCCATTCCCACAAGCGTGTGGGGTCAGATCCCTCAAGGGACTGCGCAAAGGGCTGACAGGGATGCATGTGTTTTCATCCTGGGCAGTGTCACTGATCCTTCCCCATTCCTGACTCCCACCCTGCACCATATTTTTCCAAGGAACTGAGGCTGTTTACTTTGAGGACCTAAAATATAACGGCATGCATTAGGAGGTGGGGGGGAAGGGAGCATTCCCTCCATCCCCCCCAGGCCTCTAGTACTTTCCCTTAAATTACTGTTTGCACAAATTTCCCAGAACGGGGGTGACTGCACAGTGACCGTGGGTTTCATGGTTCTCCTGTAACTGAGCTTCTCCCACCAACTCTGTGAAGATCCCCCACCTCGAGTGTTCTGCCAGTGCAACACCCCTATTTCCCACCTCCTTTTTCCAGGAGTTGGGCTTGGGCTCCTGTGAAGCGTACTCTTACTGCCAGGAGCTGTGCCTGCCAGCTGGCAGCGCAGCCAAAGAGGTGCCCTGGCACCCGCGTCCAGCAGCTGCGGGAAGGGGAAGGAAGGAAGGGGAAGGAAGGGGAAGGGCGCCCGAACTCGCCTCGTTCTGCAAAGGCTTCTTCCTCAAACTCATGAGCTCTCTCCTGGAGCAGGACTCCTTCAAACAGCTCATCTACAGCAGGACCAGCAAAGGAGGGGAAGGAAGGGAAGGGACCCAGGCCAGTGGCTCTGCCAGCAGCTGGCCATTGGGGTGAGGAATGACATACAGCCTGAGTGCCTCCCCACTCCCACCTGTGCCTGCAGAAAGCACCAAAAGACTTCATGAGCCACCACCAGTGCTTTTTCCTCTCTTGGTGCCTTCCTTTTTCTGTCTTAGAAAGCATTAAAAGGAAAAAGCTTTGATTTTTTTAGAAATGAGAAGCAGTTCAGGCGTGTCATGGGCTGTCATGGATTTGTCAGACTTGGAAGGGACCTCTAAAGAGCACAGAATGGTCCAGGCTGGAAGGGACCACTAGGGTCACCCAGTCCCACCTCCCCGCAGTCAGCAGGGACACCCCCAGCTAGACCAGGTTGCCCAGGGCCTCCTCCAGCCCACCCCTGAAGATCCCCCCACTCCAACTGTAAGCGTGCTGTAATTGCCCAGGGCACGTTGAGGTCTGTGGCACAGAAAGAGCTCACCGTCCTTCCTCTCTCCCGCAGATTCACAACGCGCCCGAACTCGCCTCCTTCTGCGAAGGCTTCTTCCTCAAACACATGAGCTCTCTCCTGGAGCAGGACTCCTTCAAACAGCTCATCTACAGCAGGACCAGCAAAGTGCAGGGCCTGGACCCTCTGCGGGACTTGCAGACAGCCCTGGCTGCCCGCCTGCACTCCGTGTACGTCACCTCCCGGGTGTGAGGCAGGGATGCGGCGGAAGCACTGGGTCAAACTGGGGGGGAGGCACCGCCAGGCAAAGCTGTGGCTTTTCCTCTTTGCCTTCTGGATCTTGCTGAAAAGTCCCTGGCAAGGGATAACCCCCTCCCCCCAACACCCCTGCCCCGGGAAAGGGTGCTGTGCCTCATCCTGCTGACAGTGAGGGGGGGGGCAAAGCTGGCTTCTCTGGGCTACTACTGTCACAGCAACAGCGTCACAGCAACACCATCACAGCGCAGACAGGAATGGAGGATGCAGGTGAAGAACCCAAAGCCAAGAGAAGACCAGTGCTACCAGTCAAACAAGCCCAGCACAGGGCTGTAGGGAAATGGGGCCGTTTCCCAAGACCCAACCTTGAACACCTAGTCCAAAGCCTCTGTCTACACACCACAAAAGCCACCTCGGCCACAGGCAGCGACGTCTCCCTCGTGAAAAGGCTGCAGAGAAGGAGTTCCCTAACCCTGCAGGTGGCTGCCCCTTGAACCAGTCACCTGGCTGAACACAAAGGCTGGTGCACACAAACTACTTCACTGGAGTCAGAAACACCAGGGTCTGCACCCATCGAGGGGCGCTGGCATCAGTTTCCCCCCAGACTGTTTGCACCTTGAGAGAGAGAGAGAGTGATTTTGTAGATGTTCAAAACTAATAGTAGCTGCTCTGGAATTACTCACTCTTTAAACCTCGTATGAGGAGCGGAGCTGGGGCAGGGAGCATTGGGGGGTGTGTGGTTTTTTTAAGAGTTTCACTGTGCTAGTTGTTAATCTGGATCCATTTGGAGGAGGGACAAGACGACTGTCTGCCCTCTCACTATCAAGGTTTGACAGTCCCAGTCACTGTCACCTCAAAAACCTGTTTCTGACCATTATCTGTGAGACCTGACACCGTAAAAGATGTTTTCTAGAAGACTCAGGTGTAGCAGGAGGCAGCAGGATGCTGAAAACTCTCTGGCAGCATAAATAGCAATAACAGTCTCCCTGAGACCTCGAGGAACATAGAGCTTGAGGGTTCATTCTCTCTTTGGTGCTGGTTGGAATTAAAAGCTCTGGCCTTTAGTTCTTCCACAGCCTCATCCGTGGAATGTTCTTCCCACCAATCACTACCTCAGGGGATACTGGGCCCAGCGCACACCAGACTGGTTCCCAGAGGTGGGCTGCAGGCAGTAGCATTTAAACAAGATGCTCAAATGCCCGAGATTCACCTTTTTTTTTGCAGCAGGCAGGTGTTTCTGATCCAAGAGGACTCACTCTGGGCCACCTTCTAGCTGATGTAGAACTAACAGGAGTCAGTTTGATCTGCAGCTCTGAGTCTGAAGCAGTGATGTGGTGTGTGGTTTGTTTGAAATAATCCCACCCGTAGGAAGGCAGGTAGTTGTGTAAAACCACTGACCTTGCTCTTACCAGTAGCTTTAAGGAAGGACCTTCAGATATCCCCACTGACCTTTGCTAGACCCACCAACAGCATCTGGTGAGGTGCTTTCAGTCATTATGGGCAGGTGAAGGAGAAGAGGAAGCCAAGTTTTCAGCGGAGAACTATGGCTCCATAGAAATTCAACAATAGGGGAACGGGACACACTGGAAGGAGGAGGCTCAGCTGGGCCCACACTCCATCACACACCAGAGACATGGTTTGGGCACATGAAGGGAAGGAGAAGGAACTACAGCATCTCCCAACAAATCCATCAGAATCTGGCATCGCCTCATTCCTGCAGGACTTACAAACGGCACGCAAGGATACAAGTGATTAGTCTGAGGCCACGCTCCCATCCCTGCTTTAGGTTCACACCCGCTCCTGATCACCACCAGCTTCAATAACCCTATTTATTCCCAGCAGGTGTCTCATAATTATCACTGGTTTGCCTGAAAAATACCACAAAAGGCTTTATCTTGGAAAATATTTTCCAGAAGCTGCTCCAGCTGATGTGTACAAATATGTAGGTCCTCTTTTTGTTGCTGTAATATGACACTGCTTTGTTAATTGTACATTAGTGTTGTCATTTATGTAAATGTACCAGGATTTTATTAACAAGGTGATTTTAAAATAAGCAGCTGCTGTTATTTATTCCGCTCTTCTAACAAGGAGAACAATCATGTTTAAAGACACTTCTGTGGAAAAGGCCATCGCAGTTCTAGCACCTTCAATTTGGGTCAGTATATCTGTGTCTATACCTAATTTTATGCTTTAAAACAAGGGGTGAAGAGGCATTCATCTCCCCTTCCCAGGCTCAAACATTTTTTCAAGTTCTAAATTAGCATCTTAAGAAAAAAATCCTAATTCTAAGCTGCTTCTCGGCAGCAGAAGAGACAGTGAGGGTTAAAGCCACTGTTTGGCTGGCTGGATGCACACAGGGCTCGGAAGTTAAATGTCCCATTCACTCCCAAATGCTGCTGAAGAGGAGGTGAAACAGCAGGGCAAGACCTTCCTTTCCTGGTCACCTCTGAGCCCAAAAAGCTAAAAACCAAGAGCTCTGGCTGGTGCACTGTGAGCATTTAAGAGCACCCCAAGAGCCACACAGGGTTAGGCAGGCAGCAGCGTGGGAACAAAGGCAGCTATTTGTGGTTGGACTCGATGATCCCAAGGGTCTCTTCCAACCTAAATGATTCTGTTTTCATCCTTGAATTCCCCACTGCATCTAAACAAAGGGAAGGGGGCAGCTCAGCTCCAGGGTGTAGCGAGAGTTGAACCATAGTTCTCTAATAAATTACCATCACAAGCCTTTCATAGAATCATTTAGGTTGGAAGAGACCCCTGGGATCATCAAGTCCAACCATGAGCCCTACTCCACAAGTTCTCCCCTACACCAGATCCCCCAACACCACATCCAATCTACTGTTAAACACAGTCAGGGAGGGTGACTCCACCACCCCCCTGGGCAACTTTCTTAGCCTTTCATTTAGCTCATCCAGGAGAATTCTGCTGGGAAGGACACACGAGGGGTTGCTGTCGTGCCCTCGCACCAACAGGTTTGGAAACCCACCAACGCAAACAGCAGCTTGGTTTGGAGAACCGGGGAACACAAACACCTCACACTCCCTTTGGAGCACTCCAGCAGCAAATTAAATGGAAATTGCTAGGGAAAGTAGTGGCACACGGCCTCTGCTTTATACAGTCCTGCCCTTGGCACCCTGCAAAGTAACGTAGCAGCCTTTCACAGAATCACAAAATGGTCCAGGCCAGAAGGGATCTCTAGGGTCATCTAGTCCCACCTCCCTGCAGTCAGCAGGGACACCCCCAACTAGACCAGGTTGCCCAGGGCCTCCTCCAGCCTCCCCTTGAAGATCTCCAGGGAAGGGGCTTCAACCACCTCCCTGGGCAACCCATTCAAGTGGTCCACCACCCTCAGAGTAAAGAACCTATTTCTGATATCCAGTCTAAATCTGCTCTTCTCCAGCTTGAAGCCATTGCCCCTTGTCCTGTCACTGCAGGCCTTTGGAAACAGACCCTCCCCAGCCTTCCTATAGGAAGCTTTGCCCGGCTTCAGGGAAGCACAGAACTTTGCTGGCCATAATTACATTATTCCAGGGAGCAGGGGAAGTAAGTGGAGCTCCCACATCTGCCTGGCCATGCTCAGTGCCTCTCAGACTAAAAAAATAAAAGCTTTTTCTTTGGCTTTTCCAGCCAGCCTTTGCACAGCAGGCAAGCACTGGCTAATGGAGCACCACTTCCAACCAGCCCTTTGCCCTCACAACCAGACCATTAGGGCACCTGCCCTAATGGAGACAGCCAAGGGGACACTAAAGGGGGGAAAAGAACAACAAAACAGAGAGAGGAGCGGGGACTCACTTGAGGAACGGAGACAGCAAGATGCCATCAGCCCATGGCGAGGGCAAGGTCTCAAAAGCTAGATTTTGCCTCCCCCAAGGGCATATTTTGGGTTAAGGGTTCAATTACTCCACAAATTAAATACCACCCTGCACTCAGCGCTATTTGCCCGAGCAAAAGAAGGGCAGAAAAGGTTTCTGTCATACAGTAAAACAGCACAGCACAGGGGGAGGAAGGCCTTGGTAGCAGCAAGAAGGATGGGCCCAGCCCCAGAGCTGGAGGCATTTCATTCTTGGCCATTTTCCTGCTGTTTCTCACCAGAAAAGGAGGCAGCGGGTTCCCAAGGGCTCGGCAGCAGCTCTGCCCTCCCACAGGAGGAGGTCGGAGCTCATGGCTGCACACACACTCACCAGTGGGCAGAGCGCTAGACCAGGGACTGGTTTCCACCCCACACACTCCCATCTCCATGTTTAGCTCCTGCAGGAGAAGGCTACCTGTGTCCCTCACCACCTCTGTCACCTTCAGGTGCCTGCTGAGAGAAAGCAGCCATTAGAAAACCCAGGCCAGGAGGAACATGTGGGCCCTTACTAAGAGGAGACAGCTCCCGATTCTGAGCCTACGTAGGGATGAAGTAGTGACAAAGCCAAACCAAAATCCAGCTGTGGAAGCAAAAACACCCAAACCCCACACCTCCCCAGACAGTATCACAATGGCCAAATGGAAGAGACATCCTCCTGCCCCTTCTAGGCCTTGTCCTTATCTGTTACACCAACCTCTGCTTCCTCTGCACCCTCATGCAGCTGCAGGGAGATGCAGGACACCCCCCACTGCAAGCACGGCCCAGCTCCACCAGCAGGGACCACCATCCTCATCTTCCTCCCAGGTATCTCACAGGGGCTGGTGGCTCACTCCAGCTGTCAAAACAGCTCAGGGGGCTCCAAGCCAGCAGGATGATTCCACTGACAACTAGGTCACATCTACCCACCCACCACCTGCAGGGAGCCGCTCAGCCCCACGTGGCTTCCCCATTTCCTTCCAATTAGCCCCAGCGCTCCACCGCTGCGGGCAAACGAGCTCACTCAGGCACCTGCCACGCCATGACAGATCAGCCACTCAGGAAGCACCAAGAAAAGGCCATAAATTGACCTTGTGGGTGCAAAACAAGACCTGAGCCATTAACAGTAGTGGGCACTGGGGTGTGCAAAGGGTTGTCATCCCCCCTGCCTGGGGAAGGAAGAGGAGGAAGGGATGGCGTCACCAATCAGCCCTACACCAGGCTCCTCTGAGCATTCAAGGCCCCACCTGCAGGGATGCAGGAACAGAAAGACCGGGAACCTGCTCTACTCCCAGAGAAAAGAGGCTCAAAAACCAACCATCCCGACCCAAAAATTCAAAGATTCACAACTTGCTCATTAGAATCATAGAATAGAATCATAGAATCATTTTGGTTGGAAGAGACCCTTGGGATCATGGAGTCCAACCATCAGCCCTACTCTACAAGTTCTCCCCTACACCAGATCCCCCAACACCACATCCAATCTACTCTGAAACACAGTCAGGGATGGGGACTCCACCACCTCCCTGGGCAGCCCAGTCCATTGACTGACCACTCTTCTGTGAAAAACCTTTTTCCTAATGTCCAGCCTAACCCTACCCTGCTGCAGCTTCCAGCCATTCCCTCTCCTTCTATCACT